>ML685768.1:7705075-7718616 GCA_007922175.1 Pelusios castaneus
AACTTATTGCGGGACAAGTGTTCTCGTGTGTACATAGCCTAAGTAAAAAAACACTCACTTGCATACAAAAATGGAAAAAGAAAAGTAAATCTAGATTCCAGAGCTTCAAGGTTTGGATGAAATCAGATGTACCATGTTCCCCATTAAGAGGACGGTGACACTGTAGGTAATACATGCATACAGGCTTTTTGTTGTTTTAAAAGCCTTTTCTATTAAGTTGTGCTTTGTTCCTACTGTTAAGATAAAATAATATTTAAGAGGACTGTTGAGGTAACTGTATTCACTGATGTTCACAAGCTCCCAAAGAAGAAATATAGGTACACGAACCCAAACAAACCTCTAGAATAAGCAAAGTTGGTCCACACAGAGTACCATAGCCAAGGACCCTGTCTGAAGGTTAGAGAATTAGGTGATTCCTCCTCAGGAAAGATAAAGCAAAAGGCCTAACAAATGAGGACATGCTCTCAGATATCAGAAAAAGAGTAGTTGGCCTATAACCATAGACACTGGATTATACAATGTAAATTAGATTTACTGTTCTCAGAAACAAACACTGAAAACCCAAATCTCAAACTTTAAACAGAAGCATGCCTTTCATAACTCCCTGAAGTTTGTTAGATTGGCCACTTGGACCACCTAGGAGAATAAGTTTAAAAAATGGACACCCTCCAATATGACCAGTTATGGAACGATTAGACTTCAGAACCAAGAACAAAAATCTCAGCTGATTCTAACCAACATGAGGTAAGTGATGAGTTGTGAACTAATGAAATAAAAAGCACAACAAAACACCACCACATACCACACTGTCTGGTTTAACTCAGAGTTTAAAAGAATTAAACACATTTTGAATTGTACATAAAACAAATAGAAGGCCAGTAAAAAGACTTGAGCGTAACTGCAATAACTCAAATAGGCTAAAGCATTCAAAACAGCATTTACATTTAGATTTTCCTTCTCAAAACTTGTAATCTGGCAAAACTGCCAGACTCTGTTCCCCTGCAAAAATTTGTTTGTAACTGAGTTATAATGAACTAGCTCTTGCTTAGAACAATGAAGATAGTGAATTTGAGGGCAGTTTAATGTTGGGACACTCCAAGCTTAGGTGCTTGATCTTATGATTTTACTGGACAGAATACCAAGCCTCAAGATACCATTCTGCAGATTCTGTACTCTGACAAAAAGATATCTATATTTGCAACCACTATGCCTACCAAGGTAAAAAGAAAACAATAGCTAGCTTTTTCAATGATACATGAGTTATTAGCTGTACAGTACTGCATATACAAATATAACTGACAATGTACAAATCACGAAGAACTTTCATATGGCATTTGACCTTTGAACTACAAAATGCATTAAATTAAATTAAATTACGGTAGTTACATTAATGAAACAAGATGACTATTTATGGTTCCCACAGCCATCATAACATTGTCCTCCTGTAACCACGTACAAAATGTTCTGCGTTTTTTGTTTTTTAAGTTAATCAATTTTTCATGGAAGGTGACAACCTTACAGACTAAAATCCTATTAATTCACAAAAAAGGTAAAGCGCAGAGAACAGCAGTGCATCCTTATATATTGTACTCTACCATTGCACCTCAAATCAACATGAGCTCTAAAAACAGATATTGGTTTAGTCTTTATGCTCAATCTGCTCTTCATCTGCAGAGATTATACATGAGATAGTGATCAGTGTCTCCAACACCGACAGTCCAGTGGACAAGTATTTACACCACAAAAAGGACCACAGCCTTTAGTAAAGCAGTTACCTAAGACCCTGTCTACACTAGAGTTAGATGAATGTATGGCAGTTTTTGTTTTGTCCACAATAAAATTTTGTTCCCGCTGACATAACTGCCCACTACGCCAACTTAACACCACTTCCACAAGAGTTGAGGAGTTTAGGTCGACATACTCAATGAAGACATTGCATTATTTACATCATCTTTAGTGGCCGCCAGGCACTGTCCAAAATGCCCCATCTTCACTGACACTGTTTTGAACTTCGCTACCCAGAACCAGATACATAGGAAGTTGCTCACACTCTTTATATCCCTGTGAATTTTTTTAAATTACATTTTCTGTTTGCCTGGCTTGGAGAGTTCAACTCACAACTCTCAAGCACACCTCACAACTGTCCAGATGACCATGCCAGTTCCACAATGCAGACGTATGCCTGCCTGGAGTATACAGGAAGTTGGATCTCCTGGGTCTGTGGGGAGAAGAGGCTGCGTAGGCACAGCTTCGATTCCTGTAGAACTATGTACATCCTTGAGTAGATCGCTCAGGAGATGAAGAAGGGCAACAAGAGTGACTTGTAGTACTACCACATAAAAGCCTAAACTAAAAATTGTGGAGGAATATGGGGACAAGTGACAGGTGGCTCCTGCACAGGACCTGGTTTTTTAACTTATGAGCAATCCAGTCAGTCTCTACAGTCCAGCATGGGCGAGTCTAATATAGGGGAAGGAAGCTCTAGTAAGTGGACAGCTTGCTTTAAAATTGCAGGACTAGAACCCGAAAAGTAGCAAGACAAGTTTTACTCGTACTAGGAATAGTAATGAAATAGCAAAAGTAGAATCTGATTTTCAGTCTCCTGTAAAGTTAGGCAGAGGGGTAGTAGTTTATGTGCAACGGAGTATCCCATGAATCCTCTGTAGAGATCTTGAGGAAGCTTTCCTCCAAGCAAATCTGCAAAACTCTGCCAAAGATTTCTGGAGAGGGCTGCCTTATTTCTCCCAACCCGGTGGGACACTTTCCCATGCCACTCAGTGATTACTTCAGCAGGCACCACTGGAGCACAGGCTAGTACATATGACCCCAGTCTGCAGCCAAGTGCCTCTGGAAACTGTTCCCTTTCAGCTTCCACTCTCCTCAGTAGTGAGGTGTCAGCTCAAATCACCACAGCTTGTGGAAAACTGTGCCAGTACTCAATTCAATTGCCTTATCTGCTTATATTCATGCCCTTTCCTCTTATTCCCAACTTCTCCTCTCCCAAAAGCTGTACTCACCAGGGCTAGGGCTGCTGCCGTGCTCTATCAAGTACAAGTGCGTATGTAGTGCTTGCAATTTGTGTAGATCAAGGAGAGTGAGTTCAGTATACCAAGTTTCCATTTATCTTATGAATACATTCATTACAGTACCTCGTGCACTGCATTATTTGCAGCTGGAAATGCAGCCTAGAGGGTCTTGTTGCGGACAGACAGGTCTCTTCATTCACACCAGTGGAGCAGCTCAGTCAGATAAGGGGAATGAAGAGGACATAATGACATGTTGAGAGGGATCAGTTCTGGGTCTGGTTCTGTTCAATATCTTCATCAATGATTTACATGATGCCATAGAAGATACACTTAAAATATTCAGATACCACCAAGCTAGGAGGGGTTGCAGGTGCATGGGAGGATAGGATTAAAATTCAAAATGATTAGACAAACTGGAGAAATGGTCTGAAGTAAACAGGATGAAATTTTATAAGGACAAATGCAAAATACTCTACTTAGGAAGGAACAAATCAGTTGCATATGTACAAAATGGGAAATGATTCCCTAGGAAAGAGTGCTGCAGAAATGGATCGGGGGGATGTCATAGTGGAACACAAGCTAAATAGGAGTCAACAGTATAACACTATTGTAAAAAAGAGCAAACATCATTAGCAGGAGTATTGTAAGCAAGACAAGTAATTTTTCTGCATTATTCTATGCTGATTAAGCCTCAACTGAACTAGTGCATCCAGCTCTGGACACATTTCAGGAAAGATATGGACAAACTGGAGAAAGTCCAGAGAAGAGCAACGAAGATGATTAAAAGGTCTAGGAGACATGACTTACATGAAAAGATTGAAAAACCTGGGTTTGTTTAGTCTGGAGAAGAGAAGACTAGGAGAGGACATTGTAACAGTTTTCAGGTACATACAAGGCTTTTACAAGGAGGAGGGAAAATAATTGTTCTCCTTAACCTTTTGAGAATAGGATGAGAAGCAATGGTCTTAAATTGCAGCAAGGGTGGTTTAGATTAGGAAAAAAATCCTAACTGTCAGGGTAGTTAAGCCCTGGAATAAATTGTCTAGGGAAATTGTGGAATCTCCATCATCATTGGAGATTTTTAAAAGCAGGTTGGACAAATACCTCAGGGATTTAGAAGATAATGTTTGATCCTGCCATAAGTGCAAGGGACTAGACTGAATGACCTCTCCTGGCTCCTTCAAGTCCTACAATTCTATGTTATAACTGATCCTGCAAGCCTTTGCTGCTGCAGATACCAATCACAGAGCTTGGAGAATCCCTTTTGCAGACACCTTGGTCAAAATGGAGAGGAGAAAGACACATTGAAGAAGTGCTAGTATCTCCTTCTAACAGCAAACATGCTGCAGACACTAACTGACCTTCAGGTTCAAAAGTCCCATGCTTGCCTCAGCCCACAACCCAGAGAAAACTGCATTTTGGGACCTCCCTACGACTTCCGTATGGCATCGGGGTTGCTGTACTACCATTACACACCAGGTGATCACAGCTGCACTTACAATGATCTGTGAAACACCTGGTTCGTGTACATGTTACTGAAATGGAAACAACTTATTTCCCCTTCAAAAGTTCTTTTCTCTTTATTTATTAAGTTTTAAACACTTATAAATGTGTCTGTTTGCATGGGTATTGAACAAAAGTCTGTTTGTGGAAACAATCTATTAGTTCAAAACATACTGGCTGGGGCTGACAGTCACACATAGTAGTAATAGGTGCCTCTGGAATGTTTTGTTACTCCACACACACTGTAGTGGTTCATACCAGGGTGCAAAAGAGCAGGGCCAGGTAAAGCACATTAAACAATACACATCACTGGGCTCACGACTGAAATGGTCTTTCAATGCCTGTCCGAGCAGTATAGCTCCATACTGAGCTCTTCTTATAGCCCTGGTATCTGGCTGCTCAAATTCAGTAGACAGCTACTGCACCTCCACTGTGGTAGAAACTCCCACCCCCACCCCCTTTGCATCACAGATATTATACAGGCACAGCAGGTAGCAATAACCATTTTCTTTCTGATATTTTCTTCACTGAGGTCCAACCTTTGAGTAAGACACTGCCGGTGACCATTTAAATGACTAAAGGAACATCCAACTGTCATTCCACATCTGCTTCACCTGTAACTGAAGTTCTCCTCACTGATGTCAAGGTGACTGGTGGAGAGCTTCATGAGCCAAGGAAAAATATAGGGTAGTCTGCGTCTCCCACAATCACTACTGAGATTTCAAAATATCCAATGGTAAACACAAGACTAGAGAGTCAGTCTCCACTTTCTGAATAATCCTGTGTTCTTAAAGATGCACACATCATGAACCTGCCCTAAGCAGCCCATATCACGGTCAGCCCAATCATACACCAGCATTTGAATTACTACAGAATAATAGCCCTCTTTGTTGATGTACACAGACACAGTAGTCTGGTGCCAAAACAGGGAGTTGCACACCATCTGTTGCCCACTTCTGCAAAACTTACAACTGTTTCCCATCTTCAAAGCGTCTGACGAAGTAGGATTTTTCTCCCACAAAAGCTCATGCAATAAATCAATCTGTTAATCTTTAAAAATGCCACAGGACTCTGTTTTTCTGCCATTATGACACAGCAGCTGTCAGCAGGGATGCTTAAGCTGAATCCCTTTCATTATGAAGATGGAGGAAAGTCTTATGGGGCATTGTTTGTGTGGATTCTGGAATTCGCTCCCCCTTGATCTGAAACAGTTTGCTGATCTTCGGGTCACGTGGCAAAAAAAATCTACTTGATAGGATTAAAATAATGTCTTTCCAGAAGCATGAAGCAATTTCCCTTAAATTGAAGCCAGGTGCCAGCACCTGACTAAAAGTGACTGTTCCAATGTTGGCTGTAATTAACTGCAGCAGCACAGGAGCTAGCAAAGAGGGCTACAAACAGAGGGGTTTGAGTGAGAGTTTGGGAAGAAGTGTTCTGGTATTGCTGTGGTGCTTGTTGGGGGGCTCTTTTGGGAGGTTGCACTTATTTTTTAATCTCACTGATAAAGAGGAGTTAGAAAGGCTATGACAGAGAGACTGCAGTGGTAGTCACTCAAGCAGTGGAAAAGACTATGAAGATGACTGGATGTGGAAGCTGAGGGATGTACATGATCCTGGATGGGTTACCTCAGAAGAGCTTCGTTTGTATGCAATGCCGCCTCATAGAGCTGATAGAAGAGAAGATCTGAGGATTAGAGATGCAGATGGAAACTCCGGTTGAATTTAGAGGGGGATTCGAGCAGTTGATGGAGCAAAGGAATGTGGAGACTGAAGGTGAAAACCCAGACCTGTCGATGGAAGCAGGAACAATGAACTTTTCTGAGGGGAGAATGCTGAGGGAGGAAAGTGACCAGTGGAAGCATGTGACTGCAAGAACAAGTCTTGAAAACACGACCTCATCCAGACCTCATCTGGAATTCTCTGTGCAATTCTGGTCCCACATGTTTAAGAAAGATGAATTCCAAACTGGAACAGGTGCAGAGAAGGGCTACTAGAATGATCTGAGGAACGGAAAACCTGCCTTATGAGATTCAAAGAGCTTGATTTATTTAACCTAACCAAAAGGAGGTTGAAGGAAGATATGATTGCTCTATACCAGTGGTTTTTAGCCAGTGTCCTGTGAGAACTGTCCATGGGTGCCATGAAATTTTTTATAAATGTAATGAAAAATCAATGTAAAACAAACATTGATTCATCTTAATTTTCTAGCCAACCAAAATTACAACTCATAAAACTCACAAAAATGAATCAAATTAAAAGCGAGGTATCAGCCTTTTGATTCTAAAACGTGAACATTCTAAACAGGTGGCCAAAAGGCAAAATTGAGATGATGTGTATTTTTTCAAGTGGATACGGCACATTAATGCATTTGATCCTTTTTCAGTGCATACAACAAACTACGTTGCAAAACTCTCTAGTAAGATCGGAACCATAGTAAATGTAAGTAAATGTGCCATTTATGAGTAATCAATTCAGCTGAAAAAAGTGGGTGTGCCACAGAACTGTCTCTCTCATTGAAGTGTGCCATGTTACTGAAAAGGTTGGGAACCACTGCTCTATATAAATACGTCGGAGGGATAAATACCAGGGAGGAGGAGGAATTATTTAAATTCAGCGCCAATGTGGACACAAGAACTAACTGATATAAATAGGCCATCAGGAAATTTAGACTTGAAATTATACACGGGTTTCTATCCATCAGAAAAGTGAAGTTCTGGAATAACCTTCTAAAGGGAGCAGTGGGGCACAGAAAACAAATTTAGCTGGTCTCAAAACTGAGCTTGATAAATTAATTGCCTTGAATGTTGACAAGTTCCAAAGGTGTAGCCGTGTTAGCCTAGTTCAGAAAAGTGCCACAGTGCAAAAAAATAAATGGATACAAGTCTGACATCAGAAATCACATCATTCAAAAACCAATAGGGAAACACTTCAATCTCCCTGCTCACCCCATTGATGACTTGTTAATAGCTGTGCTCAAACAAATGAATAACAAATCACAGCTTCAAAGAGAATGTAAATTTGACTCCATTGCCTCAGGGTTAAACTGGGACTATGGATTTTTTTCCTCACTACAACAGTTGATTTGACTTCACCTTCCTCTATATGCTGTTCCAAATTGTTTGAATTCAGTTCAAGAGATTCAATTACATGCTCATGATAGAGCAATCAGTGACAGAGTAGGCCATAGTACAAGAGTATCCTAAGTCCCATCTCAGCGCTGAAAATGCTGCCTCCCAACATTTTATGATTCAGATGCAATGCAGTCTTGATTAAGAAGTCAATTTTTGTCTCTATCCATTTTGGAGCTTTTCATCTAGTTAAATCACTGATTTTTTCTCTATGTCTAAATGGAGCAGAATTCCATATGGGGGTCTGGATTACCTCTAAGTACTACAGCATCATCAATGATGTCAGTAGGAACATACACAGCACAGCTCTAGGAATAATCCTGTTAACTGTTACTGAAGGGGGAAATAATTGATTTAGTATGGCATACCAACACGACTATCAGGAATACTACTAAATGGTATAAAGTAAGATACAGAACAGTGGCTCCCCACCTTTTGGCTCGAGGGCCACAGATGCCATTTTTACAATCCTGAATGCCACCAGTCTCCACCAGCAGCCCACCACCCCACCCCCAGCCAGACAGAAGGAGATCAGCAAGAGGCTGCCTCCTCTCAGGGGGCCAGAAAATCAGTGCTCCCGTCCCTCTGACTCTAGCAAGGACCCCAGGGTCTATGGACCTAGGCACAATGCTTTGCCATTCTCCCTGCTACAGCCAGGGGCAAGAGAGTGGTGATCTTCCAAGTCCTTGGCTGCAGCAAGGAGCTTGCACCAGTCTTTTAGCCCTACTGAAACGCTCTCTGCCTGGGTCTTAGGCAGCCAGAGGTTGGGAACCATTGATATAGAATGTGTAGGTCAGAGGACCCAAAGAGAACAGCATCGTCCCTTCAAAATCTGCCCATAAAACATGTACCTTTATGACTTCCTAAGTAAAAAAAAGATACATGGTATGGCAAATCTCTTCCACCAAAATTAATCTAATCTTAACAAAACTATAAATGTACGTATAAATATTGACAGGAGTTGAGGGAATGACAAGTCTTTAAAAAAAAAATCTAATTCCGGTAGTATTGTTAATTTGTTTTGTTCTTATATGATGAGGGAGAAAGGGAGTATTTTTCTTAGTACAGATCCACAGTATTCAGTAATTCAAGCTGTAACTTTACGCTTCCATTTGGTGCAGTGTTGGGATCAGTCAAAACAAAGTTATTTACGAACCACAAATAATATTTTACAGTTTTTATAGCTGCATGTTAAGTAACTAAAGCTGTTCTTATAGCAATTAACTTGATATCATTACACTCTTACCAACTTGGTGATCAAGCTGTTTAATAAACTTTAAAACGTTTCTGTATTTTCCATACAATGATGTATATACAACACTTACCAACACACAGCTTTTTCCTTTGAGGATGCCAAATCACCTCCATATTTGCATTAAACATATTTCTGACATAATGGAAAATATTTCTTCAAAACCATGCACAGTAATATGTATTGTTATACACACGCACATTCCTACCCCATTTTTTCCTCATTTCATATGAACAAATGCCCTAGGCAATATCTACATAGAGTCATTTAACCTTGGGGGCCATTTCTGCCAGCAACTCAGTCTGGTGGGCTGCTGAACTCCCCTCCCCCGATCCCCCGCCTGGGGAGGGGCGGAGAAGGAGTACTGTGGCCTCTGGCTCGCCCCTCCCAAGCCTGCACAGCAGCCTGGCCCACACCTCCCTCAGAGGCACCCCCACAGCAGCGCATCCCCCTCCCCTCCCCCCAGTGCTGGCCAGCCTGGATCCCCTTACCCTGCCAACCAGCATAGGGAAGGCAATGGGAAGCCCACAAGGGTGGACAGCCCCAACCCCCCTGGCCTTGATATGACCCTGGGGGACCATGCTGGAGGTCCACTGGCTGGCTGCATGATGCACGGGGTGGGGCAAGAGCACTGTGCAGAGCGCAGCTTTTGGCTGGCCCCAGGGCCAGCCAAAGCCCCTGACAATACTGGCTAGGCCCGCTCCCCAAGTGCGGACCGCAGCAGAGCAGACAGCCTGCAGGCCACATGTTTGACATCTCCAGTTTAGAACGTGACCTGCAAAAATTAACAAAGGTATGAAAATAATTCTCTGAATTAACATCCATTGCATTTACTAAAACTGTAAAATGCATTGAAGTGTTACTGAGCATAAATGTGCTTCTACAGAATGGGAAGGAAGACCACAGGAAACCATGCATTAAGGTCCAGCTCCACAAAGAGGCTTAGGTGATGCAACACTCAAGCTATGTCTACATTATCACCTATGTCAGCAAAACTTACTTCGCTCGGGGTATATTCCATCCCCTCAGAGATGAAAGTTACAGTGTCGTAAGTGCTAGTGTGCACAGCGCTCTGTTGGCAGAACAGCTCTCTCCTGCTGGGACAGAGCAGTGGTTTTCAAATTTAGGGTTGGGACCCAGTACTGGCTCACAAACCTTCAAGCACTGGGTCGCTGCACCCCTTGCTGCCGCCGCCAAAAGACTGGAACGTATTACGTTCAATGACGTAATTGTTGGGTTGCAGGCATAAACGATTTTTTTTAACTGGACCCCGAGAAAAAAAGTTTGAGAACCTCTAGCATAGAGCATCTTCACCAGACACAATGAAGCAGTACACCTGTGCCTCTGCAATGCTATGGGTGTAGACATAGCCTCAGCGTCACTGCACCTAACTTTTCGGTGCTTTGAGGAATCACAGGAATACCACTGCAATCCACAAAGCTTGAGTAGGGCACCTAGGTTCCCCTTACAATGAATGGGGATAGATAGAAGTCTTAGAATGCCATCCACAAAATCCAGCATGCTAGGTGGCTCCCCATGAACTCGCCAGTAGTAAATGCCGATGTGTGAATGTGTATTAGATTATGCCCTCACAGAGATAGGTACTGAAGTCTGGGCTACAAGGAGGCACTCAACTCTGCTTAGCAATCCACAAACAGAAAGCAGCTGCCTGGAGGTATTTTTAATATAACAGTATAACCTCAGAGTTACAAACTGACCAGTCAATCACACAACTAATTTGGAGCCAGAAGCATGCAATCGGGCAGCAGCAGACACGAAAAAAAGTAAATACTAAATAAAGGGAAAGTTTAAAAAAAAGATTTGATGTGATAAAGAAACTGTTTCTGTGCCTATTTCATTTAAATTAAAATGATTAAAGAGGCATTTTTCTTCTGCATGGTAAAGCTTCAAAACTGTATTATGTCAACATTCAGTTGTAAACTTTTGGAAGAACTGTGGCAGACCAGGCGCACTCAGTCCCCGTGAGTCCTGTGCTTCAAGTGTTGGGAGCCAACCTAGGCATGGCTCTCCCTCCCTACTCCAAACTCCCAGTGCTGCAGTCTCCTGGTGCCGTCACCCCTAGAGCCGGACTCTCCACCCTGCAGGCCGCTGGGCCTGGGGCCCTAAGGCCCATTTGGGCAAGCTTGCCCTGTCTGACTGTACCTTCTAGGTGCTAACAGCAACAGCTACTAGTCAGCTTTATCTGGCTCTGGTCTTTATCACTCCACACCAACCTCCACTCCTCCAACCACCACACCCAACACTCTCCCCCTCCTGCTGCAGCAGAGGCCTATCACTTTAATTAGCCTCAGGCGCTCCAATTCGCCAACAGCAGCCCTGCCCTACTTATACTGGATACAGGGATTTACTACGCCTGGGGCTAATATATCTACCTTCCAGTGCGCTCACAGGACTGGCTCTGTCACAGTAACCAGCATCAAGAATAGTCTGTCACGAGCATACCACCCTCAGCATCATGTTATCGGTGACGTACCAGACACAACATCCTTCTGTGGAATCACTGTGGTTCTAGCACTAAAAGCCCTGCTTTGTAAAATGTTCTGTGAAATCTTGAACTTGGAATCTATCTGTCTTTAAAAAAAAAAAAAAAGTACCCTCCTGTAGCCCTCAGACTTGACTCCATCACACAACCAGGGCCGGCCCAAGAGTTTTTGGTGCCCTAGGCAAACTATGATTTTGGTACACACATACCAATGTTATAAGAGATAATATGTAAAAAATTCTCTTCTAGCTAATTTGGTGCATCTGACGAAGTGGGTTGGAGCCCACAAAATTTGTTAGTCTTTAAGGTGCCACAGGACTCTCATTGTTTTAACATTAAAATTGATTATTTTAATTAATGTTCCCTGATTTTAAATCATGGATTAAAACCAGTTATGTAAATTAATCCACCCTATACTGCACTAGGAATGCTAGGAAAGTATTGAATTATTTTTTGTAAAGGACACAGAAGAGAGAATGGCTCTCTACCCCCACCCCAAACCCAGACACCTAGCACTGGCCCAATGACCCATTTAAACACACATCTGGGCACTCCATGTGGGGAGTATGATGGGCCAGGCTCCTCAAAACTGCTTTCTGGGACACAGCACATGGCAGCAGCCAATCCCCGTTCTTGGTTTAACACATATGGCAGAAGATCACAACTCCAGGGACAGGGAATCATGAAAACAGGCTCACCCTAACATCCCCAGAAAACAGCCTTCCGCTCTAGTGATGTTAGTTCTGTAGCTCTAGCAGCAGCAGTCCGTGCTGCTGCCTGAAGGTTCAGGGTTCAAGAGCTAATAATGACCCATTCCATGGATGCGGGTAAATTGCTATCGCTATGTGTAATACATCATTTTTACCCTTTTTGTTTAAAGTAAACTTGGGAAACTGCATTTAAAAGTTTATTTATTTATTTTGGATGACCAAAATAATCAAGCGCTCTGTCACAGCCAAGGTCATAGGCAGAGAGATCTAGAAGTTGGAGTCAGAATCGGCAATCACAAAAGAAAAAATAAGGGAGTTAAGACTTGGCTAGGCCAGGAGATGGTGGGGTCAGAAATGAGAGAAACTGGAGATCAAAACCATATGTAATGAACCAGAGCCAGGGTGGGTTAGGATACCAGAGGCTCAGAGCAGGAAATAAACCAGCAGTCTGGAACCGCAAGTCAAGGTGCCAGATTAAGCCAGAAAAGTAGGTAGTCCAGACCAGAGAAGAGCTCAGTTAGGTCTGGTCTATATTGCTGCACTGGGTCGATAGAAGATATGCATTCTACAGTATGTAGCTTGTATATCTCCCATCCACCGACTTAGTGTCCCTCACCAGTGTCTCTTCACCGGGCTGCACCGATGGGAAATGCTCTCCATTTGACACAGCGTTTCTCTTCTCTGGAGGGTGGAGTTACTGTGTCGAATACAGACCACTTCCACGATTGATTCAGCAGGTCTCCACTGGCTGCTCAATCAATCCACAAAGACCAATGTAGAGATTTCACTATAGACAAGTCCTTATTCAGGGCAGCTTCTTTTCCTGAGCCTCCCACTGGGGCTGGACTTCATAGGCAATGTTCCCTCTAAGCTGATGATGCAGTTGAACAAGTTATGACACTCACTGAGAGGCAATTTGTGAGGCATGGTGACACATGGGAAACAGTTTTTTGGTGCCAAAAGCATCAGCATGCCTAAATACCTTAATTCAAAAGAAATGCAGAGATGCTGTCTGTAAGGAGCAAGGAAAATGGTCACCGTCCGAGACAGACACAGAGGACGGACCAATCCCCAGCAAGGGGAGGGGACGAAAAGCTCCCTCCCCACCTGACAGGAAGCAGGTGGGTGGAGCAAGGAGGCTGGGGATACAAGGGAAGCCCTCTCCCTCAGTCAGGCTGCACCTCCCCGCTGGCTCTCTAGGCTGTGGGCCTAACTCGCCTGACCAGAGAGCCTGGCCTGAGCTCCCGACAGCCTGGAGCCCAGAGGACCGCCCTGAGTGGCCAGAGCCTGGCCAACCAGAGGCAGAGAGCCCAAGGGAGCAGCTCTCCACTGGGGAGCCTGAAACACAGTACCCCGATCCGGAGCCCTGGCAGTAGGAGGCACTGCCCAATCACTGTGACTTGGAGGAGCTGCCCTCTGC
>ML685768.1:7724332-7804917 GCA_007922175.1 Pelusios castaneus
GTTCGTTCACCTGCTCATCCACCAATGTGATTTATGCCATCATGTGCCGGAAATGCCCCTCTGCCTTATATATTGGACAGACAGGACAGTCTCTGCGCCAAAGAATCAATGGACACAAATCTGACATCAGAAATTGCAACACTGCAAAACCTGTAGGGGAGCACTTCAATCTCCCTGCTCACTCCCTTGACGACTTGTTAATAGCTGTGTTGAAACAGATGAATAACAAATCACAGCTTCAAAGAGAGACTGCAGAACTCGAACTTATATGCAAATTTGACTCAGTTGTCTTGGGGTTAAACAGGGACTATGGATTTTTCTCGCATTACAACAAGTGATTTGACAACAGAGTCTTCTGGCACTTTTAAAGACTAACAGATTTATTAATCGCATGAGCTTTCTTTAAGTCTTTAAAAGTGCCACAAGACTCTGTTGTCTTTCTACAATAGACTAACACAGCTACCCCTTTGGAATGTAATTAAATAGAATCTTTTCACTAGATTTGGTACATATTTTTGCTGCCTTGAAGGATACCCTATAACTATTTACATGTATTTAAACTGTTATTCACCTTAATATTTTCAGATTCTTATTTACTGTACTTTTTAATGTGTTAGAAAATGGTGAATGATGAGGCTTATTTACTAGATTACTAACAATTTCCTCATGATTTACGTTAAGATGTATTAGAATGGTAACTGGAATTTTAATTAAACAGAAAACAGCTTTTTTTATTTAATGTTCTGAGATTATAAATTTAGGCCTTAATGGATTTTGTATTAAGTTCAGATTTCACATTAATCAAGTTTATTTTTTAAAAGGAAAAAAATATAATTTAATAACCAAATCTAAAGAATTTTAATTAAATAAAAGAATCCAATTGAAATAAATTTTTTAAAATTTCCCCAAACAAAATTGATTCTTATCCACTCTGGTGGGGGGACGGTACAGCAAATAACTTGGGAAGAAAAGGTTAGGAGAATATGCAAGTAAACAAGAAAAAACATTTTAAAATTGGAGGTTTAGAAACTGTACATAGGCAGATATTAAGTCAATTATAAAAACAATGTAGGCCTGCCTCTCTCTCTCTCTCTCTCTCACACACACACACACACACACAATGTTTTATCACAATGACCTTCACCCCCCTCAGGTGTTCTGTTACATTAATTTGTTGCTTATCTTAAATTAGACAGCAAACATCTCAGGACAGCGAAGTGTCTTAATTGTGTTTGTACAGTTCCTATAAAAAAGAAAGCACTAACTCTGATAAGGCAGTGATTTCCACTCTGTGGCCTGCAGGGCCAAAAGTGGCACACCACTCCCCTCCTGCTGGCTACAGAAGGGAGCCACCAGTTAAGGACTCATGCAGAGAGTAATGCAGCAGAACTACGAAACCAGTCCAGGCTCCTTGCTAAAGCTAAGGGAACAAGAGATCAGCTCGCCCCTACTCCTGGCTGTAGCAGGGAGCACAACAAAGAGCTCCTCCTGGGTCCATAGCCACTGGGGTCCCTGCTGGAGCCAGAAGGAGGGGGAAGACCACCACGCTCCTCACCTGGCTCCAGCAAAGAGCACAAGTGCTCTGTCTGGGTCCCAGATGGTGAGGTCCCTACTGGAGCCAGAGGGAAGGGAACACTGATTTTGATTTTGATTTTTTTTTAATCTCCCTAGCTGCAGAGGGGAGTCACTGCCTAGGGACCCAGCTGGAACACACAGAGCAACAGGACACATGCAGTTTCCCTGTTACAGCAAGAGGGATGGGAGATCAGCAAGGAGGCAGCGTCCTTGCTGAATTCCTTGCGTCTGGCTGCGGGGGGGGGGGCGCCCCGGAAGACGCGGGGGCTGTTGGTGGAGCAGCCAGGAGGAGGGGCAGGACTCAAAATTAGCACCTTTATGGTTTCACCTGCACATAACAAGACACCCACCATGACAACTGCTAGGCCATGTGCTTCAGTGTGAGGTGACAGTCACTCATCCACACTAGTGCTTTGCCTGTGAGCATGACATACTGCAAGTAATTTGTAGGCATAAAGTAGTGAATGTCAAAATGAACAAAAAAGCATCAATGTTTACTTGAAACATGTAGTGATTTGTAGTTAATGGTATACATGTTTGTTTTTTGTTTTTTTTTAAGTCGATAGACTGGTGGCATTTCAGGTTGTAAAAGTGGTATTTATGGGCCTCAAGCCAAAAAGGTTGGGAAACACTGATAGGGACTTTGAAATGTGTAACAAGACAGCAATGTTCCCTAACACCAACCCTGTTAGTAAGGAATGAGTTGGCTAGAAGTTTCAAGTAGGTGCTGACTCACTGCTGAAGGTGAATTTCTAACCACCTTATCTGAGGACAGGGAAAGTGAGGACCAGGAGAGCAAAACAGTGATCCAAAGATGAGTGTGTTGGGGGGGGGAGAGAACATATTCATGAAGTGAGGACACGTCCTGAGGGGAAGGCTTTGGCCAGGACAGTTTCCTGTACAATTGTCTGAGAACTGTTTGTGCCTGAGACTTCATTAAACCAGACACAGAATAAATTTGTTTGAGGACTAACTGCTCTGTAATCATTAAACCCAACTGAGAAGTGAGAATTGTTTGGAGTAGGCCGGGAAAGTAGTATCCACTTACAAGATGTTACCATAATAATAATTCAACTTTTCTCAAAAGTGCATACCCTAAAAGCTCTAACTGTTAAGACAATATTTAACATATATACGCACAGATTAAGGGGATACAGAATACAAGCATTTGTTTTCTAATGCAAGATACTTTACCCTTGACTCTTTAAAAGGGTCTTGAAAGACAGCTTGCAACCGGACATGCACTAAAGATGGGTAATGTAGTCCTCTTTGAAGAGAACTACATTAATACAAACTAGGAATCTTTTCATTCACACCTGCAGCACCCACATGGGGGAAGTTACCACAAAGGACTTTGATACATACTGCTATTCACATCCCTGTAGTCTGAACTGCAGGATAGTGTAGATGTGGCAGGTTTTTTCCTGTTCAAATGTTTACCATGCTGGAGGAGAAAGATGCCTCACCTGAGAAGTGAAGGAGTAGGATCCTAAAGAGTGGATTGAACTGAAGTAAGTGGTAGATTCTCTGCAATAGGAAGTCTTTAAATAAAGATTTGAGGATTTCAACAACTCAGCCAGTGGTCATGGGCCTATTACAGGAGTGGGTGGGGGAGGTTCTGTGGCCCACAATGTTCAGGTGGTCAGAGTAGATGATCATGTTGATCCCTTTGGGCCTTAAAGTCTTAACGAGACTTGGCTGCAGTTTCCCAACCGGTGCCACGGATTTTTTTGAAAAAATATTCAAAGAGCTCTGGATTGGCTCACATATATTCATGAGTTCATTTGGAAACTATATGGTGGTGTGCCTCAAAATAATTAAAGGTATCAAGGTGTGCCAAAGCAGAGAAAAGGTGGGGAACCATTGCAGTAGCCCAGCCTCACTTGTTGCAGAAATTGGGACGCATGTAGCGAAAGTGTCATACAGTGAATGAAAATAAACCAAATATTAACACCCATTCAGTGAGCACAGCTTAGTGTGGGCATGGAATGAGGTAGCAGTCATGTGAAGAAAGAACGGTATGACTAATGGAGTTCAAGACTATCATAATGCACATGCACAAAGGAGCCAAATTAAAGCAATCTTAAATTTGAAATTTCCTAGTTTGAGGTTTTAAGATTGAAAAGTCAAAAACTCCTCTATTTAAAAGGAAACAAAGGGAATAGTCATTTAAAATAAGATTAATATGTACAGAATGTTGTACTCTATGCTTATTTTTTAATTCATAATTGAATGTCATTTTATTATTGTTCCATTTCTGAAAAGTTGTTTAATGTTTGGCCTTACTGGGACAAGATCTCATGCTTTTCCATTGGAAGTGTGAACAGGTGCTTTAAAACCTCAAGGATACGGACAAAAGAAATATACCACTGAGACAGTCGAGTATCAAGGCATTTTAAAAACCGAGAATTAAAAGCAGGGAGGTTTCAGGAAGTACAAGTTCCTGTTTGCATGTCATAATGGTAGTGAGTGATACTAGGTTCTTATCTTGCTGCAACAGCTATTTGATTGTGTTTGTCAGTATACACGATTCCCGAACAGACGTGTACCATCTGCCATTGAGGTATTTTCACGTTTTACTTGAGAAGACTAATCTCATGGCTTCAGCCAATTTATAAGCACTAAACCTTGGCTTGGCTTCAAAATGCCTCACTACCTGCATTATAAGGAATGATATAATATGTAGATTTTTTATCATATAATTTAGAGCTACTCTACTACAATCCAAGGTTTATATACATTTCTACAAAAGGAAATTCTAAATAAATGACTTGTTATATTATTGAACTAGAAGTGTACTGTCCCCTTGGATTTTTATAATACAACACAATCCTGTCATTTCTCTTTTGACTTGTAAAAGCTACCCAGGGCCACAAGTAATGTATGCTGAAGTGCAAACAATTCATTACAGCAATAAATATTGTTATAATCTGGAGATATTGGATAGCTGCAAGGTTAGTTATTTCTTCTAGTTAACACCTTATTCAAAGGAAGATATAGTTTTGAAATTTGAATTTCTTTGAGATTTACTAAATTACTCTCAACTCTAATAAGAAAAAATAATTCACTGTGCAAATAGAGTATGAAGCCATCTTTATTAAGGAAAATAAGTGATTTAAAACACAATCTTTGGGTCTACTTAAACAAGAGGATTAGGGAGAGGACACAGTGTCTAGAGAGGCAGAGGCAATGAATACTCCTAAGTACTTCCTTTGGCGATACATTCCACCAATGACAGTAAATAAACCTTCAGAGATATGAAGTTTGATGAGGAATTCATTCAGGCTAACATAACGCTGAAAAAAATACATGGAAGGTGCTGCCAGAGTCGCCTAGAGTTCATCTCTCTCTGAAGAGTGCTTTCACAGAAATGTATTTGCATGGAAATGACAATGGACTCCCAACTATGAGAACAGAACTGCCAAATCCCACTCCAGTGCATCTTGGAAAATATTTGAGCACATCTTCCTGAATACTTTGGTTTAATGGGATTTACCCATTTAGGCCTCATGACATCCTATCCTCAAATGATAACTGAAGAGCAAATGTATGCCTCTAATACAATACCCAAATAAAAGGATTTTTAGCTTCATTACCTTTTCAATTGCCTTCTCTTGTTTTGTAGAATCATCTGGTGGGGATGGCATGGAAAACTAAGCCTGATATAACCCTTCTGAGAAGGATTTTGTGTTCTGAAGCTTATTTTAACCTCAGTCTACTTTATCAACCCTCTTAGAAGGATGAAACAGCATCTATTCAGAGGGCATGGGGGACAACAACTTGATTTTTCTATGCCTCAGGGTGTTAAGTTCCCGGATTCTGAAAAAGTCAGAAAAGTCCCCACAACCAGATTTAACTTTGTTTACTGGTAATTTAAATTTTGATCAGTTTGTCCCTACCATCCCCCAACCTGCCTAGAGAGATCAAGAAAAGTATGTCCAGACTTTTCTATTCATGCAAATAAAGGAGTGCCTCTCCCCTTCTTCAAAGCTATCCTCTTTTCTTTTTGCCTTAGTCTGTTCTTTTATCTCTAAGATTTCAAGACAGAGAAGGAGATTGATCTGAAGTTACCCAAAAGAGAGAGGGGGCATTCCCCTCCCCAGGAGTTAACCACTTTTCCCAGAAGGCTTTCCCCAACATTCTGGGCTCTAGAACCCTCTTTCTGTTTAGGAGATTAAGTGGGGATTTTTTGGTAGTTCCACTGGGGCTGGCCCTGACCCCTGGAGAGATGGCTCTTGGACACAACTCTTTCAAATGATAGAGCATTTCTAGAGACTTGGCTCAGATTGCACTCAGGAAACCCAGGAAAAGTCTTGAAGAATCCCTGCAGTTGGAATGAGAAGATCCAGTTAAGAAAAACTGATCAAATCTCTGCAGAAGAAGGAGGAGCTGTTAAATGAACATGCAGATATAGGCCTATAGATCCTTTCCTGCCAAACCTGTTGCTCCATAGGGTCTCAATTGATTTTGAGTTCTTTCCTACCTGGTTTGGTACTCTGAGGCATGAGAAGTGGTGTGGAGACAATCAGCATGGGCCATCTCACCCACACCTGGTCTGCACTGTGCTTCTGATGGGCTTCCCCAGAAAAGGGAAAAAAGGAGGGGCACTTGGATGCTTCTGTACCTGAGCACCCAGCTTTGGGCAATCCCTGGATGGTCCTATCACACAAACTGGAGACTGCCAACCATCCATCCCACAAGAGAGAAAGAAGAGAAGCAGATTTTTCTTTTCCCCGTCCTCTGTATGCAATCCAAAAGATGCTGCAAAGAGCTGTCATCAAGACTTCATTTCAGTAAAAAGAGGAGAAAAACATTCCCTCAAACCTAAAGTCTGGAAACTCCTAGGGAGATCCATTTTGTTAAGTTTAAATTTTGGTGTTTTTATGTTGTACGCTGTAGTATGGAGGTCTGCACAAACCTAGCTGTTCCTGAGGGAGCTGTAGCTTATAGAACTAGCCTGCTTGCCAGATAAAGATGAAAACTTACCATGCTAAATCAGTTAAAGCTGTATCAGTCATCTAGGTCTCAGTAGCAGCATCCTCCTCGGAAGCTAGGTGAACAACATTCATTAGAATCACTGCCACTAAAGCCCAGCAACCAACTACCATGAAATGGTCATTGATATTCCTAACTTACTACACCCTTATCATTGCACTAAGGTGTTGCAGATGTTTTAACAGTTTATTTGGGTTGGCTAGATGTTTCCAAGTGGTTCTCTACTCAGGGTGAGGACCTTAGAGGGCACTATGGTGCTTGGTAAATAAACTGAGCTGTGACTCATGCAAGTGCCAATCATAACGCAGCTGTTTGCAGAACATTGAAGTGCCTAGTGCAAATCACTGCCGAGTGCAGCACCTAGCAGGCATAACGTTAGGGTCGTGTGCACTCTAGTTTAGTGCCGTGTGCACTGGTGCCGGGAAATTACCCTATAGAAGGCAGGCAGCCCTTTGCCTCGTGCTGCCCAACCGAGAGGCAGTGTAGCATGGGTATCGTCTATACATAATTTAGACTGAGGGACCATCTTCGGACCACACCTAAGGACCAGATACCATTGGGGTTCCAGAAGCCTGCCTCCCTCTCCACCAGAGCAGCGCCTAGACAGTAGATGACTGCTCCCTAAACAGGGGAAGAAATCGGAGATAAGTCACTGCTTTTAGAGACTTTTGTGACGCTGGGGTGGGTGCGAGATAAAAGCTGTTTCCCTGTCCTCATCTGTTTTATGTTCTTAAATAAATCGCTGTTATTTCTTGATTATCTTCTCTCTCTCTCTCTCTGGTCAATCAACACACTCACTCAGATAGATGGGCGTAGCAAGAACTCGGGGAGTGAAAGGGGCCCTGGCCAATTAAAATAAATCTAGTTCCCTTTCCCCTACTGTGAGTAACAAAAGGTAAGACTGAATCAAAAAAAAACATCATCAAGAATTTGAGACTAAAGTGTTGCAAAAGATACAAATTACTCATGACCATGAAACACAGTGAAATGTACATGCTCAATCAATTGGACATTTGAACCAAAACACACCTAAGAAAGGAGTGAAAGATTTTTATGATCAATCTAGGCCGTGAAATTACTTTAGAACTGCACACCAAACCACTGGAAAATGCTCTACAGACTCATTCTATACTTTTTTACTTTGTGAATGCTTTAAAGTATTTAACATTTGCTTTGCGTGTATGGAAAATGTTAAAATACCATCACAAATACATTGCAAGCTCTAAAATTGGGAAAGAATCCAAATAATCAAAGATGAACAATTACTAAGTTGGTATTGCCTTTAGTGTTTTTAAAGGCTGGAAAGGGAGTGATCCACATGTTTGGACCTATGCCAGCATTTGTCTTGAGGAATACAGAGACAAATGGAATCTGACACACCTCACCCTAACCGAGACAGCTGTTCTCTTCCCAAAGTTTGTATAATAGCATGGTCCTTGTATGTCTCATTCACCATCTCTTTAACTGTGTGACTCAAACAAAGATGCGTATAGGTCACCTGGAAGGTCATCTACAGAGAATATGTCGATGTGCCTCTCTTGGTGGTCTATCAAACTAAAACTCAGACTTGGAAAGTTCCACGGATGGCCTCTTGCACTGAAAAAGGGACTCAGTACATTTGTAGGTGTGATGTGTTTAAGACGAATACTATCCTGTGTAGATTACAGGGAGAGTTACAAAACAAATCATCACAGTCACGCCTGGTGAGGCTAAGTGGAAAACACCAATGGAAAGGGTGTCCTATGCTGGAAATGGCTTATGCTGTATGGTAATCAATCAAAAGAGGTACCAACATGCTCCCTTGGAGTGGCAGGTCAGAGACTCAAATTTTTGTTTTATTCCAAAATAACCTACTTTAATTAGAAACCAAGTGATTTCTCTTATTCGTACCTTTGAAAACATCACTACCATCCAAATGGACCCAGCTTATCAAAATTAAACTTTCCAAAGTACACCAACATTCCTTGCCTGAATCGAAAAGAGACCCAGGTCATGCGACTTACCAATAATATGGACGAGGCCAAATAAGCTATTACCCAAGTAATGAACAAGAGAAGACGACCATCCTCTCAAGCAATTAACCATCCATATCCATACTTATGTGATAGGATTCATTTTACAAACCACATCATCAAAGGAGGCATTTATAAACTAACTAGTCTGCTTGCTTCCACATACATACTTCATAAATTTAAGAATTTGTTTTATGATAATAAAATCAGATTCATATTCAAGTATTAAAGCTGAAATGCAAGAGCCTGCAGGCCACATCCTGCATGAAAAGCTGAAGCAGTGAGCATACATATGTTCAGGACCTTTGGTTCAAAGAAGGAATGAGAAGCTACATAAGTAGTTAGGACTGGCACCCTAGATAAGTGAGGAGGCATCAAAGGGGGTGTGGGGACTGTCCAATTTATGCCCAAATAAACTTCACAAGTATATCATAAAACCCAAGGAAAGGGCCAGAAACAACAAAGGTGAGATGAGAAAACTGCTTGGAACCATCTGGAAAGGATATTAATATGTACAAAACGATCAGCCTAAGTGTACCCCAACAATTTGTGGGTGAAGAAACCAAGTTTGGACTTAAGGACGGCCCATACTATGTAGGGCATAAAAAGAGTAAACCATGGTACTAGGGTGTGATCATCAGCCTTCTTCCTTAAACTTCTTTTAGTTAGTGTGTGTTAGAATCTTTGTCCTCAGTATACACCTAAGTATCACTTACACCTCTTAGCTCGCTAGCACAGCCAAGCCCTCCACCCTTCCACTCAAAGACTGAGGAACTGGATCTCTCAATCAGATTACCAAGGGAGGGTGTGAGTATTAATCCAAAGTGTACAGTAGAAATATCTACCGTATGTGCCTTAGAACAAGACTAATTCTAATAATTATTCTTTTAATATTCATTTCATAGAATCATAGAATAATAGGGTTGGAAGGGACCTCACGAGGTCATCTGGTCCAACCCCCTGCCAAAAAGCAGCACCACTCCCCCTAAATCACCCCAGCCAGGGTTTTGTCTAACTGAGCCTTAACAATCTCCAAAGATGAAGATTCTACCACCTCCCTAGGTAGCCCATTCCAATGCTTCACCACCCTCCTAGTGAGAAAGTTTTTCCTAATATCCAACCTCGACCTCCCCAGCTGTAATTTGAAACCATTGCTCCTTGTTCTGTCCTCTGTTACCCTCGAGAACAGCCTAGCTCCCTCCTCTTTGGAGCAACCCTTCAAGTAGTTGAAAGTTGCTATCAAATCTCCCCTCAGTCCTCTCTGCTATAGACTAAATAAGCCTAGTTCCTTCATCTCTCCTCATCAGTCATGTTCCCCAGCCCCCTAAACATTTTTGTTGCCCACCGCTGGACTCTTTCTAATTTGTCCACATCCTTTCTATAGTGGGGAGCCCAAAACTGGACACAGTATTCCAGACGCGGCCTGACCAGTGTCGAATAGAGGGGAATTATCACATCCCTCGATCTGCTGGCAATACTCCTACTGATGCAGCCTAATATGCCATTGGCCTTTTTCGCAACAAGGGCACACTGTTGGCTCATATTCATCTCCCCGTCCACCATAACTCCCAGGTCCTTTTCTACAGCGCTGCTACTTAGCCGATCGGTCCCCAGCCTGTAGCAGTGCATGGGATTTTTCCGTCCTAAATGCAGGACTTTGCACTTGTCTTTGTTGAACCTCATGAGGTTTCTTTCAGCCCAGTGTTCCAATTTGTCCAAGTCTCTCTGGATCCTGTCCCTGCCCTCCAGAGTATCTACCATTCCCCCCAACTTGGTGTCATCCGCAAACTTACTAAGCATGCAGTCTATTCCAGCATCAAGATCATTAATGAAGATGTTAAATAGAACCGGCCCCAGGACCGACCCCTGGGGTACTCCACTTGTTACCGGTTGCCAATTAGACATCGAGCCATTGATTCCTACCCGCTGAGCCCGTTGATCTAACCAGTTTTCGATCCACCTTACGGTCCACTCGTCCAACCCATACTTCCTTAACTTGCCGACGAGAATGCTGTGGGAAACCGTATCAAAAGCCTTGCTAAAGTCAAGGTATACCACGTCAACGGCTCTTCCCGCATCCACAAATCCAGTCATCTCATCATAGAAGGAAATCAGGTTGGTCAGGCACGATTTGCCCTTGGTGAATCCATGTTGACTGTTCCTGATCACTCTATTTTCCTCCAAGTGTTTCAGGATGGATTCCTTGAGGACCTGCTCCATGACTTTCCCAGGGATTGAGGTGAGGCTGACCGGTCTGTAGTTCCCTGGATCCTCCTTTTTCCCTTTCTTAAAGATAGGTACTATATTTGCCTCTTTCCAGTCCTCCGGGACCACCCCCATTCATCACGAGTTCTCAAAGATAATGGCCACCAGCTCTGCAATCACTTCCCCCAACTCCCTCAGCACCCTCGGATGCAGTTCATCCAGCCCCATGGACTTATGCACATCCAATTTCATTAAGCGTTCCCTAACCTGACTTTCCACCACTGAGGGCCGCTCTTCTCTCCATTCTGCGTTACCCCATGTAGTAGCCTGGGAGCCGGCCCTCTCTGTGAAGACTGAAGTAAAAAAAGCATTGAGTACTTCAGCCTTTTCCGCATCATCCACTACGAGGATGCCTGCCCCATTCAGTAAGGGACCTACACCACCCCTGATCCTTTTCTTGTTGCTGATATACTTATAGAACCCCTTCCTGTTATCCTTCACATCTCTTGCTAGCTGCAACTCCAATTGTCCTTTGGCCTTTCTGATTTTATCCCTGCAGTCCCAAGCAATATCTTTATACACCTCCCTTGTCATCTGTCCAAGCTTCCACTGCTTGTAAGCTTCCCTTTTATGTTTCAGCTCCCCGCAGAGTTCCCTGCTAAGCCACGCTGGTCGCCGTCCACATTTGCTGTTCTTTCTGCACATCGGAATGTTATCTTCCTGTGCCTTTAACAGGGTTTCTTTAAAATACAGCCAGCAGTCTTGGACACCTTTCCCCTTCAGATCAGCGTCCCATGGGACCCTGCCCATCAGCTCCCTAAGGGAGCCAAAATCTGCTTTTCTGAAGTCCAGGGTGTGTGTTCTGCTTCTTTCCTTCCTTCCATTGATCAGGATCCTGAACTCTACCATCTCATGGTCGCTGCTGCCCAGGTTGCCATTTACTTCTACTTCCCCGATCAATTCTTCTCTGTTTGTCTATCAGTTTAGGCTATCTTAATAAAACCTATAAAACTATACAAATTCAATCATCTGTGCACCTTGGGGGCCCTTGTAAAAACTCTCTGAAGCCTGATTCCAGGACAAGAACCTCGCTGTATTCTGATCAGATCCACTGGTAAACCTATAACCCCATTCAAATTACCAAACATCTAGCAATCAGGCAACAATGCAGAACACCAGACTGTGTGCTCAAAGCTAGGTCACTAGGTTGCAGTGACTAGTAGTAGACTGGTCTGGTTCAGCCCCCCTCAAGTACAACCAATCTGAAGACCTATTATTGATCTGCTGACACTCCTACGCAGAAGAAATGTTTCTTAGTACAACTTTAAGAAACACAATGCTTAATTTCATCTTTCAAAGTTGGCAAAACTGATGGGATGAGCTACTTCCTTTTTCTCTGAATGGGGAAGCTGAAGTTGGCTTCCATTTTCAATTTTTTTTCAGACAAACAGTATGAGCCCCAAAAGCTTCTGCATTCAAGTAGAATAAGCAAGTGCTATCCTCTTCTTTTGAAAAGCCTGGATATAACTACCACTACTATGCACCTTCAAAAAAGTTCTCATTTGCAACATAAAAAAAATGAACATAATACAATTAATGTATAATAATTAAATATATTTGACAATAAAATAATGACTACTGGTTAGTGGGAAATAAGAACACAGCCAAAGATTTTTAGCTCTTTGTATACTGTTATTTGGTTGGTCATTCTTGATTGGTGGTGCAAGACCTCAGCAATCACATCTCAATTTTCTTACCCTTAAATACGATTTTTAAATCTTCCTATTTCAGATTAGTGGCTGCTACAGGGTTTTTTTTCCTTTATTTTTCCCTCATTAATTGCTAAATTTAGCTCTTCCCCAATCTGGAAACAAAAAAAAAATTTTTGCTGGGTACAAGAAATGCCCATATAGAAGGGAATTAAGTAAACCTCATTTATATTTTACCTATTAACCCTGAGGAAGGCAAGATTTTTATGCATGGTACACATGGAGAGGGATTTACATCTTGATCCCTGCTGTTAGCTTTCTGCAAGAACACCCTTGTGCTCATTCAGCGATTCAATGGCTTCAAAGGAGCTCTGGGTACTCAATGCTCCTGCTCGGATCCAACTGCAAAATTTGTCCCTAAATTTTCAAGTCTGCATAAAACTAAAAGATTAACTTGTTGAGTAATAATGAAACATTTTTCATTAGTCTAGTCAGCAAACATTTATTAGTGATAAAGCAGGTCAAAGGTGTTTCTTGCCCTAGAGGTTTGAAAGAATAAACTGTGACATTCTCCAACAGATTGTTCATATACTGTAACTGAGAAAGCACTGCGTTTTTGCTGGTAGAGAAAAAGAGTACAGTAATGAGGATTAACAGAGATTCATGGACTAATTCCATTACAGATGGAATTTGTTTTAATACCATTATGGGATCTGAATTCACGACAGCTTGATAATGTCAGAGCTAAAATAATTCAATGCAAATTTGATTTTTCCTTCCAAAACATTAGGAAAATGCACCGCAACACAGATTTGAAAGATACTGCGTTTGAAACTAGCAGTAAATAGTGACACTGAAAATGTTCATACTACCATTATCTAGGGCAGGGCCCTGTGCCATCCCCTCCTCTCTGACCCTCAAGTCACCTGAAAATTCAGCAGCAGCCATGGCTGGAGTGAGATGGGGGGGTCCCCAGGCACACCGTGGAAATCAGCCATCCAGAGCTGCTGCTCCTCAGGCACACCACCGAAAGGAGCCATCCTGAGTGGCTTTTGGTGGCAGAAGTGGCAATTCCAGCAGCACCACACATGCCAGGGATTGCCTACCCATGAACTAGAGCCTAGAATAAAAGCCTACAGCATGACTGGTGCTTTTATAGACATTAATCTGCATAGATCACAATTTAAACTGAGTTTAAAGCAGAAAATACTAATCAGGGCTTGACAAATGACCTAACACCATTAAACCCCAAACTAGGCCTTTCTTGCTACCTGTGCAGCCACACCCTTCATAAGTCACGTCATCCAGCAATAAAAAAAAATTGGAAAAAGGCTTTAACACTAAGGCCATTAGAGTTGACAAGCTACAAAAGCTCTGATGGATCCACAGCTCCTCACTGCCCCGTTGAGTCCATGCTGAAATTGCAGGGGGGCCAAGAAGTCCCTAGCTCCCATCATTTATCTTTTCCTTTTTCAAAAAGTTACATACTTATTCTGAAGTTAACTTCAATGGGAGCCACAGCATCACTGAAGTTCAAGCTATTTGTTTAGAAGTATCTAACTTCAGGCATCCAGGTTTGAAAGTTTTCATTTGTGCAAATGTGAGCAACCAGGCCTGCAGTATTTGAGTTTGCAAAAATCAAGTTCTCCTGTACTAGAATACTTCCGTCAGACAACCCTCAAGGCATTTTATATATATACACAAACATGCACGCACACACTTCTATGGCACTATTATAGGGCTAAAAATGCACATGCAGTTTGACAGGAACAAATTTAAGACAAAAATTAAAAGGCATTACACACCCAAATTTAATCTTCCCATATAACAATAACAAAATAGGTTCTCTTATCCACAATCCTGTCCTAGTGCACTATGGCTATGTCTACAGTGCAATTAAGGCACCTGCGGCTGGCCCATCCACCTGACTCGGCTTCCAGGGCCTGTTGCAGCCCAAGCTCTCGAATCCTCCCATCTTGCAGGGTCCTAAAGCCCAGACTCCAACCCAAGCCCCTATGTCTACATGGCAAGCAAGCAGTCCCTTTGCCTGGAACTGAGCGCCTGAGACAGCTGCCATGGGCCAACCACAGGTTTTTAATTCTTTTAGAAAAAGCATCCAATCTTGGTTTAACAAATTCCAGTGATGGAGAATACACCACAACCCTTGGAAAGTTGTTCTAAAACAGGGCTTGACAAAATTGGCTCCCAGGTAAATGCCAGCAGTTTTATATTTGGTCACCAGAGGGCACCCTCTGCTACATTTCCATAGCAGAGCTAGGAGCCAGGCTACAAATCCCAGTCGCCACTATTTGGTCACTGGAGGTGACAGATTCAGTGACTTTCCAGGATCTATAGAGCAATATGCCAGCCATTTCATGGGCCACCCTGAAGAACTGCTGGACAAATGTGCCACAAAACCAATTATATACCTGAGATACACAGATATTTTCATTCTCTAGACATACTACTTAAAATTCCTCACAGATTTCTACCACCACCCCACTCATTCAACTCTCTCTAGAACAGAGCACACCCAACACTAACAAACTTCCTTAACACCCCAGTCAGCTGTAACTACCAAAGGGGTAGCTGTGTTAGTCTATTATAGAACGACAACAGAGTCCTGTGGCACTTTTAAAGACTAACAGATTTATTTATCGCATGAGCTTTCGTGGGAGAAAATCCCACTCCGCCAGTCCTGCTGGAGTGGGATTTTCTCCCACGAAAGCTCATGCGATAAACAAATCTGTTAGTCTTTAAAAGTGCCACAGGACTCTGTTAGCTTTAACTACATACAAGAAACCCACGGATCACCACACCTACCTTCTCAGAACCAGTCACCATCCCCAACATGCCAAAAAAAATAAAATAAAATAAAAAAAAAAAAAAAAAAAAAAAATCTATCTACAGCCAGACACTCAGAGTCTATAAAATATGCTAAAAATAAAGTCCAGCATACACAACTTAAAACTGTCTTCAAACAAGGATGCTCCTCCAGAGAAGTAGATTGCATCATAGAACTGGCCATGCCAATACTCCATATCTGACCTGTCTGTCCTCATCCTCCACGGAAACATCTAAAACACCTTCAAAAGATGACTCTGAGAAACTAAATTCATTACTCTGCTGGACACTAAAATCATGAACTGAATAAACACACTAGGTTTATGGCTTATAACTATCTGTAACCTGCTACAGCTCTTATTGTCCTATGACTAGAGGGGTGTTAACGGGTCACTCTACCTTGATTGGTCCCTTACAATTTATATGCTAACCACTTATATTAAACATTCTGCTCCCCTCTTTATTTTGCTGAAAGAGAAGAGCGCTGTGTGGCTCCAGACCTCCTCTCTCTCACCAACAGAAGTTGGTCCAACAATACAGATCATCTCACCCACCTTGTGTCTCTACAATACCTGCATTCAGAAGAAAGGGAAAATACAATTTTAAAATTACTGAAATGTATAGCAGCAGATGAACATTTCTAAGTGAGCAGCTGCAAAGGATTAAGTTTCATATGAATTTATAAATATCAAAGACAGCTGGTCATCTCTATCAGTATTTAACTCTTTGCCAGACTGCAAACACCACTCCCCTTCCCCCCCCCCCCCCCCCCCCCAAAAAAAATCTTACATACTAGATGCTAGATTCACTACATGCTGCTAACAACACAGACTCAAAAGAAACATACTTTATGTTGATTTGTGGTGGGTAGAAAAAGGAATAGGATCAGAGGAAGGAATATCCACTAGTGTTCATGCCTTTACCGACAGGATAATCCGTAACAATAACACATGTACTTCCGTGTTGTCCTTCCCCCAACTAGTTCATTCAAACCATTACCTACCCGAATCACTCCACCTCTTCCAGTTCACACCGTTGCAGCTTGAATCAGCTTCTGAAGTTAGATCTCAAACACAGTAGGATGCAGCAATGACCTCACTACTATCATCCACATGGAACTGTAGGGAAAAAAAAGTTAAAATTTATCATTTTTATTTTCAGTGAATAAATATATAGAATATTTTTCCTCCATTAACAGTGATTAATGAAAATGCAATCAGTCAACTGAAAACCAAAATACTAAGGGCTGATCTACACTAGAGAGTTGTGTCAACAGAAGTCAGCTCTTTTTGACAAAACAATGGAGATGTACAGATTAAAATGCTCCTCCCATGGATGTAACTCCCCTGTTGTGCCAACATAAAACCATCTCAACAAGAGGTATAGCGTTTATGTTGGCTTACTTAGAGCAAAGACACTGTGTCCCTTACATAGGCTATTATTCTTGTCCATTTCACCACTGAAATTGACAAGAAAGTCTCCCTGAGAGCTGAGCAGCCCTCCCCACTGAGGGGAGGGAGGTCTGGGACCTCTTGCTCACTCCCAGCTGCCAGGAAGGTGAGCAGGCCTAGCATTTCTCCACTCATTCCCAGCTGCAGCCCTGTTAATTTCACAGCAGAGCCTGGCAGAATGCAAGGAAAAGAACTCCTGAGAAGCTTCCCTTTGGCTTGTGGTCCTGGAGGAGAGAAGCCCTGGGTGACATGAAAGGAACAAGGCTCCCAGCTTGGAAAGGGGGAAGCCTCAGGCAGCTCCCCCTGGCTCCTGGCAGGGAACAGAGAATTGAGAGGGGAGGGCAGCCCGCCAGATTCCCCACACTGCCTTTCTTAAGCCCGTGGAAATGTTCCTGGTGAGGACGCACCCCATTGATCCAAGGAGTGTAGTGTGGGCATCAGACACCACAACAATTACTCCAGTGGGTGGTTTGGGGGGGGGGGGGGGGGTGTTTGTTTTAAAAATCAACCGATGTTAGTTGGTTATTTTTCTAATGTAGACAAGGCCTAAGATTGCCTTGTTTCCTGCAGTTACTTGTCCCTGTAGTATCTAAGTTCTATGCAAATTACTATTTTTGACTGCTGAATATTAATGCAATCCAGCTATTGCTAAAGGGCAAACATGAAAGCACTGCAAAAACTTAACAGAAACAATAAGACTGATTAATCTTTTTGATTCTCATGCACCAACCAAATGTTTAGGTTGCAGAAGAGAGTTTGAGTTAAAACAAAAACCAAAACAAATCCAGAAAGTATGCGAAACATTTTCATTTTTATAACAGTTAAACAAAACTGAATTGAAAACATTTACAAAAATTACATCTTGAGCCTAAACCAGCTGACAGTATCCATTTAAGAATGCAAACTTCAAGAGCATCACAGGCATATGAGCAGACAGAGAACCTGTATGCTGCAAGCACTGTGGCATGATGCGTCCCCATTGGCCCTGTGAGGAACGTGACTCCTAGCAATGGATTAGGAAAAAGAGTACATAATTATTTGACAGATCTGTCAGCAGCCCTTCATTTAGTTTAACATGAGGTTTTACTGGAATGTCTGATCATTGATAGGAGGAGATGGAGTTGCTTTTCAATGGTTTGATCCATTTCTCTCTGGAAGCTCTCTTCTGCACAGATCCCTCTCTTGTGCTGTTTATTATGTATGTTGAGGGCATACATTTCTATTAATGGTCCTGGCTAGCATACTGGAACAGCAGCAGCAATAATTCTAGGATAGAACATGCCCATAACCTTATCTTGATGACATTTACTGGAGCCAACTCAAGGTTACAAAAAACATGGAAGAGAACAGGAGGAGGTGGTTACTAAAGCATGATTTTTATCATCCCCTTCCAGAAGAACAAGCACCCTATTTAGAAAAAGCAAAAATAATGAATCCTTAGTCTTATTTGAATCAAGATGCTTCATGAAGTTGGATTTAGAACACTCTAGGAAGCCATTATGCTGAAGACAATCAATACATAGCTGCCAAACCCCTTCTAAGAATATTAGGAATAATGAGAATAATAAACTGAAAGGGAAACTCATGGTTCCATTCTCTGTTACAATCTCTTCAGTTTGTCTTGCAATGAAACAAGGGGTTTGCCATTTCCCTAGCATATGTGGCTGAAACACCTTTCCTTTCTGCCCAACTTAAGGGTTAGAACAAATCATCTCGGCTTGTGACTTAGGCTATGGCTACACTAGAGAGCTCGTGGTAAGCTCTCTAGTGTAGCCGCTCAAGCTGATGAGAGTAAGCTCTCCCGGAGACTCATTTAACCATCCCCAATGAACAGCAGTAGCTATGTCGACACTGTCCACATCAGCAATTCAGTTGATGCAACTTCTGTCGCTGACTGGGGTGATTTGTTCACACATAGGCAACACACGTTATACTGACATAAGTGGTACTATACAGTCTAGACACAGCCATAGGTCTTCCACTAGATTACTTAGCATCTCAATTTACTTGAAAGTGGAATGATGTACTTGTAGAAAGAAGTAACAGGCAACACGTTAATTACCCTAAAATGTATGTTCCAGGGTCTGACTACCGCCAACGTCTCAGATCCTGCTGTAGTCTCCTTTTACTTCAGTTATGGCCCTCTCGCTACATGTGAGAGCAGCTTAAACCATTATGGTCCTGTGCAGTGCAAAATTAATAGGAAAAATTTATCTCTGTGTTTTGAAGTAATGAGAAACAGATCCATGACATTTGGAACTCTGCTATGCAGCTTTGGAGGCAGACCGACCCTGTCAATCAGAGGCCTTCATCATGCAAGACCTCCTCCTCTGAGAAGGTCAGGATGTGACTCCTCCTCTGAGAAAACACCAATTGAGACTCCCATAACCTAAGAAAAATTAAAGCACCCTATATCAGTAAGGAAAATTAAGCATTAGGACTAAACAGAATAAACCTTCTGCAGAGCAAGGAATTCAGTAAACAACTACATTTCAGTATCTTTTCCCCATTAACAGCCCATTAAGGATTGGTTGGACCTGTGAGTCTCCTTACTCTGTGAAAGGAAATTTTTAGGTAAGACATGACATGCCACCGTCAGATCAAACGTCACAGTTCGATTGAGTACGTCTGTGAAGACCCATGCAAAATCAATCAGGGAGTTGATGCATTAACTCCCGTCCCTGAATGAGGGCAGCACAAGTCAAAGGGACAGCATTTCCCTTCAACTCAGCGCAATGGACCCACCAGTCATTAGGAAGTCAAAGGGAGAGATATGCAAGTTGTTTTAAGTAACTTTCTTATGTTCCTACAGCTACCCCTAAAAACTGTGGGCAATGTAAATTAGGGCTTGGATTTGTATAGCAGTGTCCATTTGGGGAGATGGTAACTATATATGGCCACGTACAGATGTGACAGGGTATAATCCTTTTCTAATAGTTATTGAGCCAATGCAGAGAGGAGCACCCATCTATTGAAGGCAACATTAAATGATGACCAGATACCCTGCTTGCTGAATTTTGAAGGTGGCACGAACAGATGATCAAGTGATTGCTTAGCAGATTTTTGTGGGTGAAGCATATGATCCTTTTGCCCATGAAGCAGCTACAGCTTTGAGCCAGTGGGCTCTGACATTAGAAAACAGTAGCATACCAGCCGAAAAGTCTGACACTGAGATACAATCACGCAGCCACCTGGAAATGGAGGATTTTGAAAGTTTCTTGCTTTTGGCACTGGATAAATGTACAAACAAAATATGTGTCCTTCTGACTAAGCTGTGTGTTAAAAATACATCTGAGATCCCTCCAGACATCTAAATTGTGCCACAATTTATCTTTGGAGTGTGAACGACCTCGACAGGAAGATGGAAGAACAATTTCCTGTGCTCTACAGGGCCTGTAGTTATTCTTTAGTATAAAGACAGGCTTTGTTCTGAGTACCACTTTAGCTTTATGGAATGTGTAATAGTGAGGGTCAGGAAAAAAAGATACTAATTCAAACATCCTGCAGGCCCATACGGTTCTAACAGTTGAAAGTAATGAGACACCTTCATGAATGGTTCAAATGGAGGGCAGAATATGAAACTAAGACTCATGTAAGATTCCATAAGAGAATCTATGAACCTCAGGAGGTCACAGAAGATGTTGCTAAAGAAAAAGGACGGACATCTGGGTAAGATGAAATTCACTTCCCTTCTACTGCACAAAAGGATACTTACACAAAGCAGTAACTTGACCTTCAAGAGACTCTTAACTAGGCCTAACCCAAGTCCATTTTGAAGAAATCTGAGAATCTGTGAAACAGATACAGATGGGAGTGTAAAAAAAGACTGTCCCACCACCAATGGCTCATCCAGGCTCTCGAATATGCTGAGTTAGTAGATTTATTTCTGGAAACCAAAAGTTAGGGATAATAGCGTTCTGAATAAAATCTCTGCTTAAGAAGCTCTGTTCAAAAACCAGGCACTTAGGGTCAGACTTTCTAGAATCTGATGCATGATTGGCCCTTACACCATCATATTTCTATAGGATGAAAAGCAGGTGGGAAGGTCTTTATACTCTAATCGAAGAGATCAGATAACGAAGGCCTCCATAGCTAGAATGGGGCTACCAGAATTACCAGTGCAGCTTCTCTCCTGATCTTCTGTAGCATTGTGGTGTGGACAGAACAAGGGAAAGAAGCCTTACGAGTCCCTTCTGACTGCCTTGCCTCTGACACCACTGGCAAGAGAATAGAGGCTCATCTAAACTGAAAACTTACAGCAGCACAGCTGTACTGATATGACTGTGCCACTGGAAGAGCGCTTGTGTAGTTGCACTGTGTCACCAAAAGACAGCATTCCCAATGACATAATAAAAACACAAATGAACACTGTCCAAACAAGAGCTTATGCCAGCAAAACTTAATTGCTCAGGGTGTGGTTTTTTCACACTCCTGAGACACAACAGTTTTGATGACATAAGTGCTAGCGTAGACAAGGCCTAAAACTGAAAGGTTGTCATTCAGGCGAGAGACAAACAGATCTATTATGAGACATTAAATTTCTTTACCAGGAGATGAAATATGTCTGGTTGTAATTTCCGTTCTGAATAACGTAACTTTTGATAGCTGAGCTAGTCAGACGTAACATTCAGTTTTGTCTTGGACATGAAAAACAAATTAACTGCAGATTCTCCTTTGTCCAAGTCATCAAGAGGTGAACTTCTCTCTGAGAAACTGTAGGCTTTGTTCCCATTTGAACAATATGACAGAGCAAAAGGTGCTGTCTGTCACAATTAGCACTTAAGTCCAGAAATAAGAACAAAGGTTTTAGATTATATTTCATTACGCTGAGCTCTCACCACTTTATGCTGTTCTTGTTCTCTTACTTAGGTTAGATCCTTTGGCTAACTCTTGACCCTGTGTGAATGACTCAAAGAATCTTATAGGGGTGGATAAAAGATAGTTTAGGGAAGGGTAAGAGGAAGATTTGTAATGACCTCATGCAAGCACCAGCCCACTACGAATATCCACACAAAAAACTATTCATCCTAGAAAAGACAGAACCATATGAATCTGTACTCTCCTTGAGAGTGACTATTTTGGTAATATTTCTGCAATTCTCCTCTCTTTCCTTCTAAAAGCAACTTAGTACAAGACAGTGACTGTTCCCACTTGAGACTGGGACTACACTGAGATTGTTAACTGAGTCTCAAGTTATACATACTGAGACATACTTATTGCCTCAATGCCATAGCCTATAACTGACTTTGGGTGAACTTGAACAAGGAGGTCATACAGGAAGACACAGGCCTATTCTCTTTCTGACAGCTCATTACAGAAGTACTGGTAATGTTGAAAACACTTGCAGTGCTGTTGCTAAGACAAAGAGCAAGAACCCAGACTGCTAATATTGTGCTCAGAAAGCAAAGCCTAGGAAGCAGCTGAGCGACTACTGACTTGGAATACAGAAATAGGCATCTTTCATATCTGTAGATGGCAGCTAGTGTAAATTTTAAGGTCTCCATCTTGAATAATTTAAATTAAAAAAATATGGATCTGTTGAGATGTAGGACAGAAGGCTGCAGAGCATTTCTTTACATCTTTTTTGAGGGGTGGAGAAAAGAGAGACTAGGAACAATGTCGAGTAATACACCCTCCCCACCCCCCACAAAAGACAGACAGACAGACTCAGTTGCGCCCATCCATAGAAATCAAGAATGGGTGTCTTCAAGCTCCGACTCCTTCTCAGAGAGAAGCTCTTAGACTGTGTGTTTTTAATAGGTTGAAATCCCACACTTGCAATACTGTCCAACCATGTCAGTTCTGCTTATGAAACCATGCGTGGGTACAGCGAGTCAAAACAGAAAAAGTTAGTACCCATTTTTGTAACTGTTGTTCTTTGAGATGTGTTGCACATGTCCATTCTACTATAGATGCGTGTGTGGCCAGAGCTCAAGCTTCAGAAATATTTCCCTAAGCAGCATCTATCAGGTCAGCCTTCTGCTAGACAATGGTATAAACGGAAGCTGCCCCAAACCCATCCTGCAAGTCTGCTAGCAAACAGGAGAGTTTTGCAAAGGAATTATCCAGCTGAAGGGGGAGTGCCTGCATGGCCCTTGGGGTGCACTTCTTGTCTGTTACTGTATGCTTCTTGACATGTGCCAGCTTGACTGAACTTTATACCATGGTTGTGACACATTGTACCCTATGTTCCCCACTTCGTTATGGTGGTGATATATTTTGTACAAATATCATTTGAAAACTCAATCTGCTGACCCTCACTGTCCCAAGGCTGGGACTAAGGGATATGCGGGTGTTGCCCTGTATGTAATGTGCTCAGCTGACTTTGTATACTAGTGACAGAGTGAGCAGAGCCTGATGGAAGTTGCTATTCATTATCAAAGCAATGAAAAAAGGCATCAACAGCTGGAGAGCTAAGGGAACACAGCAGTTCGGGTTCTACCCTGTGGGAAGGGGACTGGTTGAGAGGTTCCTAATGAGGCTTTGGCTGGCCATCATTTGATCCTCAATCCTTGTAGGATCCCATGACAAAGAAGCTGGGCTAAATCAGGGTGGGAAAAGAGGTATAAAAAGCCAGCTCATAAGCTACCAGGGGAGCTAGTGAACAGGAGAAGCAAACAGGGAATTTTGCTAATAAGTTTAGAAAAAGAGCATGAGCGCTCTAAACTTAGCTCAATAATCCATCACCAAGCCCCAATCTCTCTCTCACACACACACACACACACACACACACACACACCTCCCTACAAGAGTAAAAATAATGCAGGTAGAAATCTAGCAACAGAGGGGGGACTATCCAGTTTATTGTAAGGCAGCAAGTATTACCACTTGCCTTGTGTACTCAGGGAAGAAAACAAGCTGGAGCATAGGAAAATGATACTATATTAGGTCCTACCTTCCAGATAATGACATGGTATCCTCACACCCTTAGGATACCTCTCTCTGAGTGAGAGGAGCCCACAATTATTAAGAGGAGACAGGTAATAATAATAATGGGGGATTTGATTATTAGAAATATAGATAGTTTTGTTTGTGATGATTGGGACACCATTAGTGGAAGCGTCCCAAAGCAGCTAGGCCTGAAACTCACAAGGGGAGAGGTAATTCTTCATTTACTTTTGAGTGGCACACAGTATCTGGTCCAAGAGGTGACTAGAGTAGAACAGTTAAGTAACAATGACTATAATGTAATTAAATTTAACCTTTTTATGGGGGAAAAATACAGAAACCCCCCCCCCCCCCACTACAGCAGCACTGACTTTAACAAGAGAAACTACACGAAAGTGAAGAGGCTAGTTAAATGGAAATTAAATGCAACAGTCACAAGAAGGAAATGCTTGCAAGTTGCATGGAAGCCATTTAAAAATGCACCGTAACAGAGGCTCACATTATATGTATACTCCCACCTGGCCTCCCCAAAAAAACCCCACAATTTCTAGAAACCATTGACTGGTTTTTGCTGTTGTGTCTCTGTATTACATTCTGAGGTGATATGTGCCCCGTGAATATGAGGATAGTTAAAATCTGCCATTATAATAAGGTTTTCTGTTTTTGTAGCCTCTCTAACCTCCTGGACCATTTCACAATCATCATCAGCATCCCCGTAGTATGTTTGGTGTATATTCCCACTGCTATAGTAGTATTAGTCAAGTATAGAACTTTTATCCAAAAAATTATTTTTAATTAGAGTTGACACTATGCTTTCCTTCAGATACTGCCATACCCCACCAGTGTGAGACCTACTCTATCATTCCTAGATATTTTATACCCATATTACCACGTCCAAATGATTCTCTCATTCCATCAAGTTTTGTGATGCTTATTACATTAATATCCTCATTTAATACCAGATACTCAAGTTCATCCACCTTAGTATTGAGAGCTTCTTTCATTCGTATGCAAGCATTTGTATCATTTGTCAATATTCAGTTGTCTACCTTCACATCATGGAACTGAATGAGACTTTTTCATTTGATTGTTTCTCTTCAACTCTCACCGTACTTTATCAACTTCTAGCCTCTCTTTACTAGGATACAGAGTACACTCTTTAATAATTCCTCCCCTAATACATGTCTGTCCAAACTGTGTGCTCTTCAACTGTCAAGTTTTCCCCTAAAAAATGCCTCTGACACTTTTAATTGTACATGCAAGAAACCTGGGGTTTTTTGGCTGAGGAATCTATCTTTCCTCTATTGGTTCGTTCTTTCCCAAAAGTTTCCCTAAGTCCTAACAAATGTGTATCCTTCCTACCTACATTGTTCTCTCATCCACGTATTTGGATCCCACAGTTCTGCCTGTCAAATTGGCTGCCATGTGGAATTGGAAGCATTTCAGAGAATGCTACTATGGAGGTCCAGGACTTTAATCTCTTAACTAGCAGCCTAAATTTGGTGTCCAGGACCTCTCTCTTACCTTATGTTACTAGTACCTGCATGTACCACCACTATAAGCTCCTTCTGAGCACTGCACATAAATCTCTCCAGGTGTCTCAAAATGTCCTCGGCCCTCACACCCAGGAGGCAATTCACCATGCAGTTGTCTCAGTCACCACAAACTCTGCTATCTGTATTTCTAACAAATAAATTCCCCATTATTATTACTTGCCTCTGCCTAGTAACAGCATCCCCTTCCCTAGAGAGATATCCTTACTGCAATGACTACTGTAGCACCACCACCACCATCATCAGGAAGGAGGATCATAGAATCATAGAATCATAGGGTAGCATCACAGAGACGATCAGATAATGAGTAGGACTGCTTTATTACACCCCTGAAAGTCTTCTCTACATACACTGGTCTCCCTCAGCTCCTACAGTTCAGTCACTCTTGTCTCAAAAGCCAGTACTCTGTCACTGAAGGCCACGAGTTGCTTGCCCATGAGGCAAGTAATCGTATGTGCTGCAATCAGTGCAATAAACTGGATAGCTTTTATTGTGTGGCTGGATTTATATATATATTTTTTAAACATTTTGCAGTATCTTCTCTTTTAGAGTCCATTTGTCTGTATTGAGTGTTGAGTAGCATCATACACCCTGAAGCTTTCATGCCCCCACCCTTCTTCCTAAAGTTGCACTAGAGACAGACAGTCTCCTTATCCTGCCTTGGAAAAAGATAAGGATTTCCACAGCATCCAAGAATGCAATTAAACATGAGTTGGAAAAAAAATGTTAGCAATAATTGTATGTTCTCTTCAAAAGCTTGTCAGTTACTCCTTTAAATAGGATAATCAAGTATTTCTAGCCTTTATTCACAGGTCCAAGATAGTACAAGACACATGAAACAGGAATGCAATTGTAAAAATACTATAAAAGAGCTAGAACTGATTAAGAAATAAAAATGTACAAGTACCCAGTGTTGGAATATACCCAAATTCGATGCCATGGAATCTAACCACACAAAGTATGCCAGCTACTTGGAAATATCACATTCAGCTTAGAGCTTTTTTGCTATCATCCTCTCCCCCGCCCCCACTGAAAGCTGCCAAGCAGCCGACCCTACTCTACACAGGAGACTTGGGGGCTTTGGCGGCTACAGCCACCACCACCCCCCCACTGCTGCCACAGATGGGGAGCCTCAGCAGCAAGGGAGATAGCCACTGGAGCTCCCCATCCCAGCCGTTGGGGGGGGGGGGGGAGACAACATGGACAATTCCTGGGCCTCACCCCAGCAGCTACCCACTCCTCTGCTGTAGGGGACCAGGGCCAACTGAAGCCCAGCTGAGCCCCAGGAATTCCCACTTTAGTCACTTTCACTGCTCCCTTAAGAGCAGTGAAACTGACCACCCTTACTTGTCAATTTCACTTCTCTGTTAGAGCTGACCAAAGCCCTATGCCAATGGTTTAGGTGGTTTTATTTTGTTGGCTGACCAAGGAGGTTTTGTGGACAAAGAGGGAAGTCTACTGTGTACTCTAGGACTGTTTTGTTGACAAAAGCTGGCTTTTGTTGACAAAATTACTAGTGTAGACAAAGCCTCAGTTTGGGACTGACTAGGAAAGAGGCAGGAGATAATTTTCTCCCTTCTTACCTGAAGGGAATGGTCACTAGCCTGCCAGCCAAGCAGCCACCAGGAAAGCAGCCCCATCTTCCCGGCTAAAGGAGACTGCGGAAGAGAGACTCAGGACCACCTGACCTAGGAGATACCTGAGTGACCGAAGTACGGAGACCCTGTGTAGTTCCAACCTCCCCATATTTACAACTGCCCCACACAGAGAAACCTGGGACCACAGCAGGACACCCACCCCCCCCAAGAAACAAGCCATCATAGGGACTTGTACTATAGGATCCATGCATCAAACAGAAGGGACAATGGCAGGAAATAACCAAGGGAGTAGAGACAGACTCCCCTGCTGGAAGGTCCCCTGTACAGAGGTTTATTTATACAGGACTCTAGCCTGGGACACAGGGGAGTGGGAGGGTGTGAGTCTCCGCCCCGACACACACACACACCCCCTGGCGACCAGAAGTCAAGAGCTCTAATTACTAGGGAGCTTGGAGGGCCAAGTGGCCTGTTACAATAAGTTTATCAGTTCTTCAGAAGCCACAAGCAATCTGAACTCATGATGTAATCTGGCTATTTTGTCAATCATTCATAATTGACACGGGTGTAATTCGCTCCCTTGCTAGATTTCTGGCAGCCTTACTTGCAAGCAGAAGGGAACCCATTTTCAATGTAGAGCACCAGAGAATCCACAAGTCTATTGTAAAGAGAACCTCCAGTTTCTTCCCAATATATTCCTTAAGTGGCAGTTTACATCTGTTCCTCGGGAAGACATAGACAAGAACCCAGGCCACAGAGCCTGGGAAAACAGCTGCCATTCAGCACAAAAGAAGGCTTCAACTAGAAATTCACACATTCTACTGATTTTGAGATTGAAAAATGGAAAGAATGGGTGACACTGGGTTCATGGAATTTTTGCCTCTGATTTTGATGTCAGACCTTTCCTACTACTGGGGAAAGGGGGGAGGGGGGCAGTTACATCAACATCCTTTTGCAATGGATACGGAGGGTATCTCCTGCCAGGCACAAAGAGATTCACTGCTGCAAAGGCTCTCATGACTGTGTTCAACTAGCAAACCACACACACTACAAGAACCACTCAAACTCTCATAACAGCTAGACAGCTTGCAACAGGGAGTAAATATTTTCATTGCTCAAGCATCAACTGCCCAGCCAATTCAGAACCTCACTGTATTTTGTAGAAGATAACTCTCAAAAGGACAAAAACCTCACTTGCAACTATTTAGCATTGCCACTGTTAGCTGGAAAACAAAAACCACATAGCAAGGAATAATTGTCAGAACTCTGACAGGCCAGGACAAACAGCTGCATGATGGCTGATAAAAGATAAACAATTTGCTGAAGCTAGGAAAATTGGTGACCCAGTATGGGTTAATGTTGTGACATACTAGGAGTCACTATGCTTTCTTTAAGTTAGTTGTTTTAAAAAAAAAAAAAACAAAAAAAAACCACCCTCAGTAAAAGAATATACTTTGGAGCAGTTCAAGGGAACTTTCCTTCCAAGCAGCCTTTAAAATCATGATTTGAGGACTTTAATAACTCAGTCATAGATTAGAGATTTATCGCAGGAGGTGATGGATGAGATTCTGTGGCCTACATGGTTTAGGAGGTCAGGCTAACTAGATAATCATATTGGTCCCTTCTGACCTTAGACTCTACGAACTGACATCCCCTCTCCAGTTGCTGCACAGCAGGGCCTCCGGAAGCCTGACTGTTGACCACTCAAAACCATCTCAGACTTTGGATAAAGACTTTGGTTTGAGATGCTCTCAACCTATTGCTTTCGTGTGTGTGTGTGTGTGTGTGTGTGTGTGTGTGTGTGTGTGTGTGTGTGTGTGTGTGTGTTTTTGAAACTCTAAAAACAAACTGAGTAAAAGCACTCTTGTTTTTAACCAATCGTTTAACAGATGGAGGAGCTGTGTCCCCATTATTCCTGACGCTGCCTGGAGATGACAGGTTAAATTAACAAGTAGTTTTCAGTTCTGAAAACCGCATGTGACAAGTGGAGACGATGTTTCTGGAGGTGAAGTCCGAGGGAAGGTGTACCTGGTTACACAGTGAGGAAAGCTACAGGACATTGCTTTTTTAATTAATATTTTATTGTTAAATGCTCAGCTTTCTCCCAAATTATGTTTCTAACAGCAGTTCTGAATACTATGGGAGATTTAGGAACAAAACAAAGTAGAGATGAAGAACTTTAAGGTAAAGCTGAATTTCACTCTTAGCCCAGGAACATTCCAACCCATCAGCTTAGATTACTGGAGTGCAAGAGAGACTGAGGGTATGTCTTCACTGACTGTGGCAAATTCACTGCCATCAGATTGATTATGGCAATAATCAATTCAGAAAATCGACACTGTTAATCCACCCCCCAGAAGAATAGTGATGCTCCATCAGCACAGAGTAGTGGGGACACTCCACATTAGAATTTAGAAAGCTGTCAGGAGAAACTCAAACTATATAGAGTAGCTTGCCTATTTCTTGTTGACTGCTGCCAAATTTCATGGTAAGTGTAAGACCAGCCTGAGAAGAGAGAAAACTACAACTGACTCTAAAATGGAGCTCCACTGAAACAACAACAACTAGTAAGTCACATATCAACATAGATATTCTAGCACCTGTGTCAGTACACATGGTAAGAGTACAATCTTTGTGTGTGATTTAAAGCTATATTAGGTTACATCAGAGTTTACAATTTAACAGTTAGTATGTCATGAACTGATTTGTGTTCATCTCCTGCTATTTGCAAAAAACAAACAAAAAAAACAAATGTTTATCGATTTTGGGAAGAAGAAATTTGTGTATTTAACCTTGTTCCGTGGTCTAGGTCAGTTTATCTAAAAGGGTATCTAAAGCTACAGGATGAAGACCATGATCAACAATTCCATAGGGGTAGCCGTGTTAGTCTATTGTAGAAAGACAACAGAGTCCTGTGGCACTTTTAAAGACTAACAGATTTATTTACAATGTTCTTCTGAAATAATGAAATTCTCAACAATAATAATAGAACTCATCTGTGTGGAAAAAATTTCTCTAGGGGCACTCAGAGACTGTAGAATGAACTCCAAGACCATCACTAACTGCACCACACTCCACTCTGAGTACATGTATATTTGGCCTTGCACTACCTAACAACTACATAAGCAACCTGTTCGAATATACAAAACCCTATGAAAAAAGACATTCCATTTCACAAGTTTCTCCCATGAGAAGAAATAAGACACCAAACAACATGTATTAGAACACAGTCATGCTGCTTAATACATTCATTACTGGAAGGCGCTGGGACACTATGGTCATGAGTGTGGCATAAGAACATATATACCGTAGCCTGGATTGCTGAGTACTTAAAGACATGTTCTGACCCACAACTATGTCAGATACCCAGAAAAAAGAAAGATATTCAAGAGTTCAGCAGTCTTGAGTATGATGATGATGTGCCACAGTTAAGATGTTAATTGCTGTAGTGTGCATTAAGGTTAGAACTGTAAAAGAGCTATTTACAGGATGTGGTCTTCTTAACTGGAAGAGACAGCTTAAAAAAACCCTTTTATATTTTTGCAATATACATTAGACTATATGCCCAGAAAACATTATGTCTGACTTTTCAGGAGAAGTTGAGGGATTAGGAGATATTTTAAAAGCATAAAAAGGACAGAATTTCTGTTAAGACTACTAGCTACAAAGAAACATCCAAAAAATGTATAACTAAGAATAAAAAGCAAAAACACCTTAAGATAAAACTGCTAAAAATAGCTGCAAGAACCTTTTCTGGTGGATTTGTTTCTAAAAACATCTATTAAGAGAAAATAATCATGATTATATTCTGTGATTGAAATCTCAAATGGACAATCTTTAAAAAAAATTTTAATGTACTATATGTGCCCAGGAGTCCTTTCACAGAATTTTAGTTCCATTTTCTTTTTTTTTTTTTTTTTGATGGTCTTTCTCCCATTGTTTTGTAAAATAAGGGAACTGATTAGCTAACTGACTATTCCAAGGAGAAATTTTAACCGATTTTACGCAAAGCACTGGCAAGCATAAAAAACAACTTAAAGACAAAAAAATCCTTATCTTTCAGTTAGCACTAATCTTTAGAGCCCTGCGCAAATACAAAAATGTTGAACCGGATCCGATCCGCACCCCCCCAATGTTAGTCTTTATCTGATCCGCAATCCACATGCCATCTTTTATGTGGATCCAGAACCGCATCTGCAACTGAGCTTGGGCTCACGATCAGCATTTTAGCATTTGATCGGCTCATCCACCACATGGGTCCCACCCATATTTTCCTTTTTTTTCTTTGAAATTTGCATGCTGTGCTGTCAATCAGACTTTCTTGGCCACCAATGAATTTTCTGATTGACAGCATCGGATAAGAACAGCAAATAAGAAAATGGAGAAATGGGCGGGGAAGACATGGGGAATGAGCCAATCAAAGGCCAGCATGCTAACTGACTGAGTGGTGTCTCTCCAAGCCTGTTGTGACAGACTCTGATTAGCTGGCAGACCACCAATCAGAGCTCAACTGGGATTGGCTGGAGCACTTTCTTGTTCCCCTGTGTGCTGCTGCCGAGGCAGACCATAGCAGCAGCTGCAGGGATCGATCATAAAAATAGAATCTGCCGCAGCGGCCAATCCGCAACAATGGGGCTGCGGATATCCATACCCACAGGGGCGGTTACCCACGGATCTGAAGCGGATACCCACGGATCTGCAGAGCTCTACTAATCTTTGGTGCTACTGTAACAAAGTAGGAGAGATATTCCAATACAGCAGATACTCTAAAAAACATGGAACTTCCTGTACAGCCAGAAGCAGTTGCTCATCAGGAGTGAATCCCTGATATTTATGGCAGTTTGCAGCCTAACTTCCAAAATTAAATCTATTTTCCCACATGAAGTTTGAGTACACTTTATCAGTAAATTGTTTTCTGTAGTGTGGTAAAACTAATGCCAACTCTGAGTGGATCCTGCGTTTCTATCAAGCAGGCAGGCTTTTCTTCTGGATGGAAAGTTCCTAATCCCTTGATCTCTTCTCTCTTCTAAGTCTCCCACCAGCTGGCCTCCCACTTGACATTTTAAAGTTTAAAACGTGACATGCTGCATAGACCATCCACCTAAAAATTGGTTTGAATGTGCCTGATGGGATATCCTTGAAAGGTGCTGCACCAGAACTAACAGGTAAATTGTTTTCCATGATATGTTTTTCTACTAGTGCAGACTCTAGGTCAGATTAGCAATGTCCCAGATGAATGGAGAAAAGGAAAAAAGAATAACCCAGGCTGAAGACACAGCGAAGAGACCGGGATATAAAAGCATGAACTGTATTTGGCCAAATTCAAGACACCTACTGTCCAGAACTAAAACATTTTTAAGAAAGCATTTAAAACCAATTATTGTCAATTAGATCAGCTATATCGGGTGGGCTTAAACTGTGAAGGGCTATAAAGATGAGATGCTTATGCTTCATGAAGAGGTGAAAGGAGAGCCACTAAAGGGAGAAATCCAAGAGGATTTGATGTGGCCAGATCAACAAGCCACAGAGGATCTCAGCAGAAGCATTCTGAATTAACTTTAAGGGGAACAAAATTGAAGCAGTTAAGGCCAGAAAAGTAGCAGTTGCACTAGTGCCGACATGAAAGGGTGAGGGTTCAGATGAGAATTTTAGCCCTGTCTATACACAGAGGAGGCCAGATCTTGGAGCTGTTCCATATGAATGCTTAAGTTCTCTCCTGCTACTAGAAAGAGTGCTGGAGGAATCTGAAATAAAGTTTGACGCAGGTGTTGTACTTAAAAAGAAAAGACTAGCAGGATCTTAGTCAAGGGGACACGGCAATATGCCACGTTTATTTTGAGGAAAACACAATGATGTTAATAACTAATATCTAGTACCTACCCACCCATCCGCCCACCCACATTCTGTTGTTAGTCATGTATAGTTACCAGTCCTGAATGTTGCTTGTGATTGTAGCTTGAGTTCATGGCTGGTGTTCACAGCTCATGGTGGCTATCTGACCAGGAAGCCGGGCATGAGGAAGAGCAAGTCTCTGTCAGGGACACAGCTGTGCACCAACACTCTTGGATGCTGTGCAGAACAGAACATTACCCAAAGCTATGCAGTCTCACCCATCTTTACAGCTTTTAGTTCATGGATCTTGCTGTGTCCACACTGCCTCAGGATACTGTATGACCATGAGTTATCAGCTAATGGCAGATGTAACTTTGATCTTGTTCTTGATCTGGGGCTTTTTGTCCCTTTTTTTCTAGAGTGGATTCTTCTTGCTTTGACAGGGTATGATTGCATTGTTCTTCAGCCATTAAGGTGGTGCCAGCAGTTTGTCATCAGGACAGGCTGGAGTTGGAGACTGATCCCATCACACACACACCTTTCATTCATGCATCCAAACAAAGTTCACATATCTAAAAGAAACTTCAGCCTTGCTGTAGCTGTACACACAAGCATAATTCATAAAGTCAAAATGGCTGACAACTTAAAACCTGGACAGTGTGAAGGGGTGTTCACCTGACACTGACCCTGAAAGGGTTAAGGAAGCTAAGAAATGGCCAATTAGGGTCACAGACCACACATGAGGTACTCAGAATGGAGAGGGAACGAGGGAATCCAGCGAAAGAATAAAACCCCTGAGAGTGGCCCCAAGGGAAGGGTGTACCCCAAAGAAGGGTGTAAAACAATGCCTGTGGGATGCAGAATAAGAAGCAGACCAAGGAGAGCGCAACAGGACTGGGGACTGACCAGACCTTGGCCATGTGCGATAGGGCCCCTCGGCTGGAATCTGGTGTATTGTGCGGGTCCAGATTCCTTCACCAGCCACTAATGGAGTGTCACTGCCTGAATAGCAGGCCCAGTGAGACACTGTATCCCAGAAGGGAAAAATCACATTGTGACCTTGTCAGAGGGCCATGTCACAAAACAGAAGTTTGCTTGTCTTGGAGTGAGAAAGAGCCTGCAGAATGAGAGAGGGGACAATGAGTTGAGAAACCACAAGGGGAAATGTCGGACCTGGAAGAATTTTTCCCCAAGCTGCCAGGAAGAGGCACCATCTACATTGACTGAGCATATCGCATAACAGATAGCAGCAGACCACGAATCCCAGTGATGATTGAACCTGATGATATTTTGAACAAAAAGTTCTCAGTCATGCCTGTATCTGTTTCCATCACCTCACTCTGATTCAACAGACACTCTAGGTTTCTGAGTACCACACAGAGTGACAATCCTGGAATCTTATTATATAAATAAGAAGACTAAGGCATGTATCTATGCCATAGCAGGAATAATCTAGACCATTGTAAAGATCAGCAGTAGCTCATCCAACTACCACCATTATTGTGCAACTGTTTTGCATGCAACAATTTCACTGGTTGTGTGAGGAAAATTGTGCAGATTGCGGAGTAGTTGTTTCAAGGACCACAGTTTTTGATAGCCCTCTGCACAATACCACAACTTCAAACACACACACAATCCCTCACCACAGCACACACTTTTTTGCCAACTGCACAGGTTAACGCAAATCTCCCCGTGAAACAAACACACCCACAACTACAGTCTCAACTTCACTTATACTTAGCCTAAAACAAAACTTAAGCAGCAAAGCCATGGGTCATCACTAATACGATGCATTAATGGCAAATTCTTTGTAGTTTTCTTGGAGACATACAGAAGACCCAATTCCTCCTTATCTTCCGCATTCTTCTTTGTGAGAGCAATGTTATGTACCATGACAGACTACATAAATGAATTATTAAGAGGGTCTCCTGAGATAATTCTTGGAGGGGTACACCTGAGACCTTTTTAGAATGATACAGAGGCAGCCTATCAAGCAGCACAGGAAGTACTTGTGTGGGTAAAGGGTAAATCTCCTACATCCTTCCTCTTCTGGCTCGTCCTACAAATCCTCCTTGATAGTAAATAAAAACAGCTTTTAGGGCCCAGTCAGAAAGATGAACAGCACAATCAAGCAGTTCAGGTGTGCTTCTGATTAACAGCAGTTCTGCAATATGTCTGCACCCAACTAATGAAGGAAGACCTGGTACATGAAACACAGACAGGCCCCACATTGAAGAACTAAGGCAAAAAGTCATAAGAAGGACAGCTCTTCTGTTTTCCTGCAATAATCTTGTGTCCTATAGCTTCTTCAAGGACTATCTAAAGCAGGCCAAGACCAGACAAAATTAAACATCTCAGCCATGGATGACTGCTGTAATTCCAGAGAAGTCTGGAAGCAAAGGTGGGAGCTAGCTGGTCAGAGGGCCAGGACATAAGGAATTGAGCACAGAATTTTTTTCAGATAGGACGCACATCCAAGTCTTCACTGGTGACACAGCTGTCATGGAACAGCTAAAGAAAAGTAAGTAAAAATACCAACCTGCCTTCACTCGCCTGACCATCCTAAGACACAGGGGCAAGACTTCATTGCCATCCTCCAACTGCTGCTATTCCAGTCCCCATGTGCCATTTGTAAATTAAGGAATATGGATCCCTGTGGTCTGTACCCTGGTCAGCCTTCAAATCACTGTATTAGTCTACCTAGGACTAACATGAAGACACCCGCTGCTCCACAGCTATATGGAATAAAACTTACCCCTCCTACTCTACCCTCTTTCACACATGCATGCTATCTACACTACTTACACAAGGGAGAAGTAGCATGGAGGATCTTGTACTTGCTTTTGGTAGGGTAACTTGCAGTGGACACTAATTACCTTCATATTTCCATATGCCCCATCTGACTGATGGGAGGGAAGAACAAGGTGAAAAGAAAAATATCAAAGCAAAAATGTTTTCTGTCCACTGGTCCTGCCACACAACAAAAAAAAGTCTAAGATATTTCACTTTCAAATCTACGTAAGTTCTACGGTAAATTGACTACGTAAAAAAACTGTTGAAATTACCACTTCCAAAGAGAAAACATGTTTTTTCCTGTCAATAGTTTTTGTAATATCACTTTCCAATTTAAGAGGAATCAAAGAATGACTATCCCTTAGTTCAAATACAACTTCACTTGCAAGAACCCTGCTGTGGGCTTGCTTCTCTATTATAAATTCCTACTATACCGTACTTGGGGATAATCAATCATCACTGGGTTACTACTTTCTGCCTTAACAGCCTGTTAGGAAGCACAGAATTCGCTGGGCAAAGGAGAGATTAGTGTCCTTTCTTCCAATTCCTATTTGTAACAACATTAGACGTCTTTTGTTTGAGATTTTTGTGCTGCAGAAAGAAAAAGCGTCTTCCCACTTCACATTCTTAAAAGATGACATTTGTCAAACACTGTTACCAAACCAAGTGCAATCACTTTTCAATAATTATGTAGGATAAGTATTTCTCTATGCATCTACCTCACATACTGCATTTTGATACCTACTCACCATCCAAACTCTACACTGACATCAAGTTACATTTCACATATGAGAGACTAATTCTAAAATAGAATACCCAATGAGGTAAAGCTTAGAGGTAGTAACTATGGAGGTTTCAGTAAAAACACCTAAAAAAAATTAGTTCATTTGACTGTAGAGGTTAAAAAAAAGGAAAGAAAAACAGAAAGGAAACACAAAATAAGGGACTGCTAACAGTGTAAGTATCAGGTATTGAGAATGTTGCTCAGTAAGTCCTTCATTTAATGCCATTCTTTTAAATGGGGGGGGGAGAGAGAAAAAAATCAGATGTTATTTTCAAAACACACGCAAGCCATGTTACTGTTTTGCATAACATTTATATTCTTTCTACATGTTGCTTCAATTATTTCATCTATTTTGGCTTCAGAGATGAGAACTGTGCTAATAACATTTGACACAGACCTATATAGTACAAGCAGGAAACAACTCGCAAACTATGCTATGATCTGCAGCAGCTATTTAAAAAACTGCACTCTATTGTTAAAACTGCACTTTTAAATTGATACTTCCAGAAAAATCTACTGAACAGATTAGAAGTTTTCCTGTAAATTCACATTACCTGAAGATAATTAATTTCATCTGCAGGGCAGCAGTTTAGTCCAAAATTCTAGAAAACAAACAATATTCCATTTCAGAAAGTACTAAAGAAGTGCTTGTTTGTTTATTTTCTATTATTAGTGTCTAAGCAAAGCTTTGTGTATCTGTTACAATTGGCCCTCACCCAAAAAAGCCTTCTCTGCTTCGACAAGTTTAAGTTAACTAAGGGCACGTTTCCACTACAATCTTAAGTCCATCTACATTTGATTGACTTACAGCCACTACAGTAACAACCAATTCCTTTGTCATTGATGCACTTCCACCTACTGGAGAGAGCAGCTACCCCCTAGGCTTCTCTCTCTCCTTCCTGCTCCCAGCTGGGAGTGGGACAGGGCTGGGAGCAGGGAGCCAGGACTCTGGGAGGCAACAGTGCTCCCTGCCGGACTTGGAGCGGAGTCCAGGCGGCAGCTCAGCTTGGAGCTGGCTTTCTTGTCACTTTCATTGTTTACAAGTCAGCCAGAGTAAGAACACTGTCTACACAGACGCTTTGTCCTAACTACACCACCATAAGCTGACAACTTGTAAAATGGAATTACATTAGCCTAGTAAGCACTTACACTGGCAGGAGCAAGGCTGTCTAGTGTGTACATACACGGACAGTTAGGTTGACATAAGATGTCATGTCTGCTTAATGTGTAGTGTAGACCAGGATTAAGAGCAGCTGCAGATACTACAAAGATGCTGCCTCTCAGAGCTTTTGCTCTGGCCCCTACCACAGCCACCCATCAACCTCATAGTAAGCTGCAATGACTAATGTTTGACAGGTCATTTGGCATGCCGAACAAAATGCCAAGAGCAAATATTTCCCTGCTTATCTCCCATATTCACATGAACCTGAAAGAGAACGAGAACAAAGTAATGACTACTCCATCTGGAGGATTTTTAGGAATGGAAAAATCTTAGATTACAGGTTAAAAAAAAATAGTCCCTCAAGCATTTCTAGCTAAAACTAGAATCATGAGGGTCAAGTCCAGTGAATGTAGTTGTGGGTAGTGGACCCAAAATATTAAGTCATGGCAAACAAGGCAGCAATTATTACAGAGCTAAATTAGGACACAGCATATGCTTCATCTACTTTTGTTTCCTCTATTTTAAATGGATATTCCATTATACATACCTCTCGGTCCATGTGACTGGTTCTTTATAGCAGTTCATGGAGGATTAGTGTCTGCTTTGAAGGCTGGTTCCAACACTGTCTCATATCCATATTGTGAGACAGCATTTGCTCCAAGTATTTGCTTTTCCCATGTTCACTCAATTTTGTGCTCACTAATCTGCTTAACGTTTACCTACCTATGGTCTCTCACTTCCAGAGGTTGGGAGGATAGAAGTGAAGTATGGTAGAATGTAAGGAAGTCATTACTATTAGTTATATTTGATACTGTTGTGCAAACTCATTTTTTCTTCAGTTAGTTTTGCACTGTTCAGGTCAGGATAAGAGCTGCAAAAGTCATTATTTCTATTGCAACACATTTAGGTAGTTTTGGCATTAGAATAGTTTGGCGGTTCTCCTTTTAATTTTGTTACAAATTTATTCTATGGTAGTTTCCAGACAGCCAGTATTTTTTGCCTCTTTAGATAGTGGAGAAAGATATTACTACTCAAGGAAATCAACCAACCATTAAGCAGATATGCAGGCTATGACAGTTAGAAAAACTGCACTGTAAAACAAATCTTCCTTTGTGAAGAACACTAACAAGACACTCAAACCGCTCCCTCTCCCCCCAAAAAGCAAATAAGCATTAAATAAGAAAAAACAAGGTGCCATCCTAACATCATTACAATTTCAGTATGAATACCAGCATTATTTTGTCAACAAAAGCTGACTTTTTGTCGACAAAACTCCCCAATGTAGACCAAGCCATAGATGCCTGTGCAAGCTGGAAACCATGATCATGTTTACCCCACCTTTTTGTGTGTATGCAGTGGAGCAGAGGAAAAGAAAGAATTCACATCAGTTCTGCCCCTGCCTGTTCCTTACTGGAAGTTAAAAAATACATTGACATGTCTGTACAGGGTTTTGGCCTTTTAATATTACCTCATCTAAGATTCAGATGGCTCTTTCCACTACCATTGTTAGAAATAAATTAATCCGGGTTTCAATTCTTTTTCCATAGCACTCTGACTACCATTACTTTTATTCTATTCTATGCAGGACTGGTGTAATTTAGCTAGATACCTACTAGACAAAAGAAAATACTAGAATACTCTTGCAAGAAGCCAGACACTCACCAAAAAGTGGGAAGAAGGCTGGGATTCCCTTCAGGATGCAATTTTGGGGCTCCAGCTTCCACTCTCTGTGTAGCAGATGATGGATTAATTTTAAGTCCCTTCCACAACTTCTCACAGGCTATTGAGCAAGCAAGAATTTAGAAAAGGGGTAAGGGACCATAACAGAAGTGAACTGAAGAAAGTACATGTTGCGGGGGAACAAAACTGTAGACTCAGAATCAAGCAGTGAGCCACACCGATGCAGGTGCACTGTTTCATACTGAATTTCTACTTTAAACATAATTTGGATTGAAAATCTTCTGCAAAGGAAGACAGGAGTATCTGCAGGTTCTTACAGTGTTAAATGTTTGACACATTTTATACAAGAGGCTTGATCTCAGCACTGCTGAATCACATTGATAAATATCTATTTGTGAGAGAAGTCCCACTGAAGCCAGTGTGTAAATAGGTGTTCACCAATATCAGCCTCAAGGAATTTACTTAGGAACTTTCCCCCCTGATACTTGGCCAAAGGGGGTGGGGGGAGGAAATGAAGGAGAGGGAGATGACCATTTTAAAATAAAAATCAAAAAACACCACACACTCCCATCTATCTCACAGCTTCCTTCCAGTTGCTCCAGCAACAAGGGTATAATAATCCTTCACTTAAGAATGGATGGCACTGTCTGCTACTATAATATCATCAATCGTTATTATTCTCTCTTAAATGTAAGGTAAGACAGAAGACAAGAGGATATGGCACAGGATCCCAAGAATTCCCTATTTCTCCTCCTCTGTTTAAGATTAAAGCAGGAAATCCTAAAGAACAATATGTCTATATCACTGTATATCTCCAGCAGAAACAGCATGAATTCCCTGAGCCTCAGCAGTTTCACACTGCTAAGTAAAACAAATGCAGTAGCACAAATATAATTTTCCTTAAAAGTAGCATAAAAGTACAACAAGGCCCACACAAATGAGAGGGGAGTAGAGACAGACAGAAATGAGATGGAGCTGGCTCAGTGGTCCAGTGTCAATGTATTTCAGTTCAAGACAAAGCTGGGATCATTTTAGGTGCTGAGAATGTTGCAGATCACCTCTACTAGGAAAAATTTGAGGAAGGGAAGGTTTAGGTAGTTAGCTTCTCTGCAGTTCCTAGATCTATTGGGCTTCTCTTCGTAATTCCATTTTTTTTATAATTATTTTTTCAGACTAGAGAGTTTGGCACTATATGCTTATGAACTGAAAAAGTCTGTGTAAGGAATCACTCTGAAGAGGACTTTTTAATGTAAAATAATTCTGACAGCATGATTCCATAAAAGTTAACTAATTCATTGAACAAAGAAAGGCAAAAAAGCAATATACTAGAGAAAGAGGTAACTGAACAATCCTTTAACTACTTCTCCTGTATTTACAATTTGGATCTTGTCCATCAGATTCAAAGTTCAAGGTTCATGAATTTTGCTTTCTTCCCTTTAAAACTGAAATGCTCAAGTAATGACATTTAAAATTCTGTAGCTAGAAAATCTTAAAAGGGATTCACACAGTGTTTTTAACACATTCTTTTCCATCAACATCCTAAAGAACAAGATAATTTTTGGTATTAAAGTTATTTTTCTTTTTTCAAACACTGTAGAATGAATGAGGAAAGACGACTTCAGAAAAAAATTCTAGGGTTTGGGGGGGGGGGGGACAGGGGGTTGTTTTTGTTTTAAATACTCTCATTTGTTCCTTTTATTGGTTATAGTTTTTTAGGGGAGAAAAGAGAGAACACTAGTCCAAAGTAAGTCCTCCTGGAGTATTTATCAGTTTCTTTTACTTAAAGACCTTCCTTATAGCCAGCTGATGAATCACCATTCCAACTCGTCATACAATGACTGGATGCTCCAGGTTACAGAGGGTGCGTCTACATTTGTAAATTAAGTCGACTTAAGCCTGCTTAAGTCAACTTAATTTACTCCACATCTACACTACAATTTCTTTAATTCGACTTAAGCTGCTACTTAAGTCGACTTACGGAAATTTTAAGTCAACTTTATTGGCTAAGTTGACTTTATTAAGTCGACTTAGCTAGTGTAGATGCAAATTAGACCTAAGTCTACTTTAAGTCGACTTATAGGGCCCCCCGGACTCCCCCACTGACCTCCCTGCCAAGGTGGCTGGCACAGCCAGAGCCTGGCGTGCCCACCCACAGGGCAGGACACAATCCTGCCCACCCCGCTCCTGTACCCTGCCCCTGTCCTGTACAGTCCCCATTGTACCCTGGTACAATGGGGCAGATGCTGAGCCCTCTGGCACTTTGAAAGGGGTGCCCCCCCTCCCACCATGGACCACTCCCAGGTCCACCTAGCCCCTAGAAGTCAACTTAGGCATCCAGTGGACGCTCTAAGTCAATTTGGCAAGGTCTGTGTTAAGTTGACCTAATTTTATAGGGTGAACATGCTAAGTCGAATTAACAAAGTCGACTTATTTGGCCAAGCGTAGACATAGCCAGACTTACTATATTTAGTGTGAAATAAAAAATTCAAGACTACCTAACTACCCAGCACAATGACCTATGTATGACAGGATATCTTGTGGTTTAACCAACTATGTTAACTTTTCTTACATGACGGTATGACCATAACTACTCAGTTGATTATATCCTCCTATATGCATCTAATGTTAAATGGCAGGCCACCGCTCTGAATCCCTACAGGTTTATTGCAGCTACTCGCACTATTGTTAGCGATAGCCTATCAACATTCTTGCTTGTGACCCTCCGCAGTGACAAAAATGACAATGCAACTTTAATATCTGCATATTATATCCTGTACTTTGAGCATTTTTCCCATGAAAGACTTACATATGCACTCAACCTACTATTAAGAATCACAAAACTGTGTGAGGCAGTATCTTTTATTGGACCAACTTCTGGTCACCTTGTCTCTCCAATATCCTGGTACCAACATGGCTAAAACAAAGTTGCATTTTAAGAGCAAGGTAGTATTTCATCAGTAGTTAAAATACAGGCCCGATCTTGCAGATACTAATGCATATGAGGAGTTTTGTATACATGTATTTTGCTTAATTTACACAGAAGTTTCCAAAGGAAGAAAAATGCCTATAAATTTCCACTAGTTTAACTACATCAGTTTGGATCTCAATGTTGCCTGAAATTAAGTTCCAAGTTAATGCTTGCTTCCCATCTTCTTGGAAATATTTAAATAAGACTTGCAATTTCTCTTTTGCAGCAGTGTATCACTGAAAGGAGGAAAGCTACTGATCGGTACTTTAGTTGCATAGAAGATATAAACTCAAGAGGGATTCTCAGGCCTGGGTCTCAAATCCCTAGCGCAAGACAACCAGAATTCTAAAGTCTACATTTTTTGGACACTAGTGCTGCTCTGGTTGCAGGCAGCAACCCTCTCATCCTCAGCGAGCCTGCCCTCTCCAAACATATGGAATCACCTTGGCAACTGAAAGATGGAGACAGGCAAGCGGTATGCACCCTAGGAAACACAAAGAGTGCCTGGTTAATACCTGGAGGGGAGCAGTGCCAGTGTGGAATCTGAACTTAGGCCTTCTATACACGATCACTTTATCGCGCATTAACAATCATTGCCGCGCGATACCAACAACAGCGTACACACGTGCAATAGGGCTGTGGCACGTTAACTGCCTTGTTGTAGCGCAATACAAAAACCACCTTGGCGAGGGTGGTAGCAGTTAATGTGGAACAGCCATTGCACCTTTCCACTCATGTGTACGCTTACCGCGCAATGACTGGCTTCCGGAAGTGTCCCAGCATTCCAAAGTCATCCTCTCTGGTCTTCCCCCACCCGCTCTGTGGCCATGACGAAACAGTCCCCGCCCTGATCAGATTCCCGGGATTTTCAAATTTCTCATCTGTTTCACTTCCTGTTCTCTTCCTCGTGGAGTGGAGTGCAGCTCCGATCATCAGTAGCAATGGCGGCCCGTCGTGGAAGACGCGCACCCCTTTGGAGCACGGCAGAGGTGCTTGACCTGATCAGCATCTGGGGAGAGTCCCCTGTGCAGGCGCAGCTACGCGGCAACAGGCAAAATTATGATACATTTCGCATAATTTCTCGGGCTATGTCAGAGAGAGGTTATGATAGAGACACTGGGCAGTGCAGATCAAAGGTGAAGGAGCTAAGAATAACCTATCACCAAGTGAAGGAGGCAAACCGCCATTCGGGATCAGCGCCTGCTACATGCAGTTACTATAAGGAGATAGAAGCCATCTTCAGTGGGGACCCCACAACCACTGACTGCAAAGAGTCCCATGGATACATCGGGCCCCCCTCATCCAGTGAATGCCAGACCCGAGCAGGATGAGGACGTGATCGATGCGGAGGAGGAGCTGGAGGATGACCTGGAGGAAAGCGCAACAGCGTGTAGCCAGGAGCTCTTCTGCACCCCCGCTGAGACATCCACCCAAGACATGAATTGCAGCGTGACCTCTGAGGCGGCAGAGGGGGGTTCCGGTAAGTTTCTCTTTCGTGCAGCTATGGCTCCTGCTAAAATATCATTGTCCGGGGTGGGGGTGCTTGCTGTCTCGGTCCCCGCTGTGCACGCTCTTTACTCTGCATTCATTAGAAGTGCATCAACACAAGCAGTGATTGTCAAAAAATCATCTGTATTTAGGTCAGTAAAGGTTTCCTCGATGTACCTCCAGAGCCTACTACTCAGGTTAGATGGGAGAGCGTTTGTGTCTACGCTCCCAAAGACGGATACTCTGCCTGCCAGCTGCAAAGCACAGCCCTGGGAACCATGGCAGCACACAGTGTAGCAGCATACGGTACTGGCTTGCAACCGGTGGCATGTAGGATATGTATTCTAGCTGGCAGGGGCACTCTGAGGAGAGAGATATCAGGTTCCATCTGTGTGCCCTGTGCAGAATGTTAGCCCCCAGTAAGCTTTCTATTAGGACGTACCTTGTCCGCTTCAGCGAAGCATAGGATGTTGACTGCCCTGCACCTTCCAGTGGAATGTGTTACTGGAAGGTTACATTGGTTATCTAGGCTATGTGTTAACAACAGCTTTATTATTACTTTTTTTTTTAGATTCGACCTTCACAAGGCCAGTGTCTCTACCCCAGCTGACCGCATGAGAAACATTCGGCGGCGTGCTCGAAGAAACAGGGAGGATATGTCTCAGGACCTGCTGAAAACAGCACAGGAATCCGCGAGGGAGAATTGAGCCTGGAGGGAGGAATCCCAACAGAGGAGGCAGAAACACAGGGACGAACTGATAAGCGTCATGAAGGAGCAAACAGAACTGTTCAAGAGCATGATTGCTTTGCAGTCCCAGGCGATTAATGTACGGGCTCCACTCCATACAGTTCAGCCGTGTCTGCCTCCCACTCCCCGTAGTCCCTCAAAGCATTTCTTTGAAGGCCACCCTTCCCCCCGGTAAACTCCAACATCCAGTCCCGTCGTCCCCCCCAGCTACTCTTTAGAGACCCGCAGCTACACCCACCTGTAACCCCCCACACACCTTTTAGGTTTGAATAAAAACAGTACCAAATAATTTGAAGAGTGGCTTTATTTGTACACATTGAAAATCTCATAAGGTGCACCTGATGCATCCTGGAAGTTAACTAGGGGAGGGCATCATTGAAATGCTCCCTGAGTGCCTCCCTTATGCGAGCAGCTTCTCCTTGGGCCACCCTAATACTCCTAGTGGCTAGCTGTTCGTATGCTTCCTTGAGGCGCTGTGCCTCCATAGCCCACCCCGGGGAAAACTTTTCTCCCCTACTTTCACAAATGCTATGGAGGACACAGCACCACGCAATCACAGCAGGGATGTTGTCCTCCGCCAAGTCCAGCCTCCCATACAAACATCGCTAGCGCACTTTTAAACGGCTGAAGGCACACTCCACAGTCATTCTGCAGTGGCTCAATCTATAATTGAACCGCTCCTTGCTGCGATCTAGGTTACCGGTGTACGGCTTCATGAGCCATGGCATCAGTGGGTTTGCTCGGTCTCCGAGGATGACTATGGGCATCTCCACAACCCCCACAGTAATTTTTTGATCTCGGAAGACAGTACCTCCTTGCAGCTTCTGGTACAGACCAGTGTTCCTGAAAATGCGGGCATCATGCACCTTTCCCGACCACCCAGCATTGATGTCCGTAAAACGCCCCTTGTGGTCCACGAGTGCTTGCAGCACCATGGAGAAGTAGCCCTTCCTGTTGATGTACTCGGTCGTGAGATGGTCTGGAGCCAAAATAGGGATGTGTGCGCCGTCTATGGCTCCCCCGCAGTTAGGGAATCCCATGGCAGCAAAGCTGTCCACAATCTCACCAACATTGCCCAACATCACCGTCCTCCATAGCAGAATGCGATTGATGGCTCGGCAGACTTGTGAGAGGGCTAATCCGACGGTGGACCTCCCGACTCCAAACTGGTTTGCAAGCGACCGGTAGCAGTCAGGAGTCGCCATCTTCCAGACAGCAATCGCAACATGCTTCTCCACGGTTAGGGCTGACCTCATGTTGGTGTCTTTATGTCGCAGGGCAGGGGCCAACTCTGAACACAGTTCCAGAAAGGTTGCTTTCTGCATTCGAAAGTTCTGTACCCACTGCTCGTCATCCCACAGCTGCATAACAATGCGATCCCACCACTCGGTGCTCATCTCTCGCGACCAGAAACGGCGTCGCACCGTGTGCAGATGATCGGTGAAGGAGCTGAGCAACGCGGTGCTGTTGCTCTGCATGGCATCGATCAGCCCCTGCTCCTCAGCGTCCTCGTCTGACTCGGAGCTCATTGCGTATTGAGCAACCAGCCGAGATGTATTTAGAATGCTGAAGGCGACAGTGGAGATCAGAGCAGGATCCATGCTGTCACTGTTGTGATTGCTCACAAGTGGTGCGGTGCGTCACTGTTGAAAATAGGCGTGAGTTGCTATTGGCAACGAGGAAGACGCAAGGGGAACACAGTGCACCACGGGAAACTGAGAGTTTACCCATGGCGCTTTGCGTTCCTTTCCTTCATCCCATGATTCCAAGCGCAGATTGAGGGAAAATTTAACTGTGGGATAGGTGCCCAGAATTCATTGCGCTACACCGCGATATTGCAAAGAATTCTGCTGAGTTACAAGGAGCGACATGTGTACGCGCTATCCCGCAATAAAGGTCACGTGTTTTTTATAGTGCGATTGCCATGTTGCGCTTTAATCTGATCGTATGTACATAACCTTAGTTTGCAGAGTATGCTCATGGAATATAGCCATGGGACTTAGCATAAAGAGCATTCTAATTGCAACAGGAGTTCCTAGCACTCTCCAGGCAGAGTTTACTGAGGTCTAAAGCAGCCTCACAGAGGATCGGGAGCAATTTAGCTTGGTCACTGAACATACACTATGTCTCCTGAATCATTTTCATTCCTCGCACAAGAATATAAGTTGCTGGGGAATTCCATAAGCCTTGTTGTGAAACTTCCTGAAGTGGTGGGGTTTCACAGCAACACAGATTTGCAGGCTCTCCTGATACTTCCTATCTTAACGTCTTTCATCAAGGCTCCATATCGGTGTCCTGACTCAATTCCTACTGAAGTTAGAGTCTTTTCACTAATTTCAGTGGGCATGAGACCAAATGCATGAGGACCTGAAGCTCTGTACCACCTATTTGAGGTGCCAAGGCTTGGCACCATATGGCTTAGATGAAAACTATACATTATACTTCAGTAGTAAGCTTCCAGGTCTACCAGGGGAAGTTACATATGTAAAATCAATTAATTGTCTTGGTCAACTCTGCCTATGCTTTCACAGGTAAATCCTATAAGCAACTCTATTGAAGCTTCATGAGAATCCCCTTGAGGTGCCTCAAGAAGAGCATGGTTGTATTTCCCATGTTGTCTCAGTAGCCAGAGTTACACCAACAGCCAAATCTGACACTGAACAAAACAATGCAACATATATGTTAGCCTGTTACAAATGTTGTTTTGCTGCATGGATGTGGCCTGAAGTAACTGAACAGTATTCCTGCCTTCTTACCGGCAAAGGAAACTAACACGTCCCTGAAAATAAGTGATACAACAAGCAGATGCCAAAGCATCACCAGTAAGCATCAAAGCACCACAAAATTATTTAACTGCTGGGGGGGGGGGGGGGAACCACCACAATACCCAAAAGGCAAAGAACTAAAGCATGGACATAGCAAGTGTCCATATTTATTTGCTTTTCCTTTAGTTAATGAAGTATTTTATGAAAACTTGTCAGAGCAGGCACCAACTCCTGCTGAGGCCAACAAGGGCCACCTCTCTGTTGCCACCAAAAATCTTGTTGCGTGAATTCCTACTTTAGTGAGATTACACTCCACTTCAGAGTAAGTTTGTGTATAAAGTTCAACTAGCAGAGGGCTCAACAAAATTGCCACCCAGCTTCAAGCTAAGACACCTACCTGGAATGTCCCAGCTTTGACTTTTGAGAGCCGTGCAGAGCCCTACACCACTGAAATGCCACCAGTATACTATCTACTCTGTTATCCAAATTATTAATTATAATATTGAATAGTATCAGCCCCAGAACTGACACTTGTAGAACCTCATTAGGAAATGCTCTCATAATTGCTAACCACTCTCTGAGCATGGTCTTTCAACCAGCTTGTGCACCCACTTTGTGGTAATTTCATTTAGACCATATTTCCCTAGTTTGTTAATAAGACTTTAGACAAAATCCTACATGACATTCTCAAGCAATCACGATGTCATATCTACAGCTCCCCTCGCCAATCTCCTGTGCCAATAACTGTGTCAAAGAAGGAAATGAGGCTAGTCTGGCATGATTTGTTCTCAACAAATCCATTCTGGCTATTCCTTATCACCCTATTATCTTCTAAGATGATTGTTTAATAATTTGTTCCAGTATCTTTCTAGCTATTGAAGTTCAGCTGACTGGTCCATAATTCCTCATCACCTTCCTTCCCTGTCCCCACTCCCCTCCCTTTTAAAGACAAAATACGTTTGCCCATCTCAAATACTCTGGGATTTCACCAAGCCTCCAGGAGTGCTTAAAAGAATCTTTAAAAGTCAGATTGTGCTTGATCCTGGCATGGGTGCACAAAAAGACAGCAGGGCATAAGGTGTTCCTTCTCCACCCTGCCATGCAAAGGGCGAGAGTACAGCTTCACTTGCTGCATTTATAGACTCTAAGGTCAGAAGGGACAAATATGATCATCTAGACTGACCTCCCCACCCACGCCTGTAATAAACCTCTAACCTATGACTGAGCTATTGAAGTCCTCAAATCATGATTTAAAGACTTTAAAATACAGAGAATCAACCACTAGTGCTTCCCAGGGCAGAGGCCATACAAAAAAGCAGGAGGCAGGCCCATCCCTGAGCTAAATGCATTTTTGACATACCTGAGGGATGATCCTATAGGCATACTGCCTCTCAAAGGCAGGGAGCTCCAGGACACAGTGACTTATTGAGGAGCCATACTTCCAAGCATGTCAACTGCATCAGTGGCACCTCACAACATTCTTGGCAAAAAGGTAGTATTTTATGCCACTATTTGTCCCTAAACATAATGATTGATTAGTACTAAATCCCTGTAAATTAGCTATATTTAGAAGTTTTAATCTACCTTTCATATTAAACTATGTTAGAGAAACCAGTTACAATGTTGAGGCCCTCCATCATAATTGAAATACAGTTGTGTTAAGGTGACAAGAAAGTTTGAGAGATCGGTCTAAACATAACCAATTATACAAAAACCTTGGACACATGCTATATTTACAAAAAGCAAACACTAAGGGCTTGTACACACTACAGCCTTATTGTGTGGTAAAGAGCTTTACCATGCAATAAGGCTGAGAGCGTACACACTACAATCTTGCTTGTTGCACAGCAATAGCCCTCTTGCTGTGCAACAGGTAAACCACCTAAACGAGGGTGGTTAGGCTCACCACAGAACAGCTTTTCCATGGTAGAGCCTGTGTGTAAGCTTGTTGTGCTTTTGACAGCCTCCGGAAATGTCCCAGAGTGCCAATGGAGGACAATCTGGGACACCAGAGCTGTCATACATGTCAATTTCATTGCGCTAGCAGAGCAGTGAAATTGACAAGTAGAGGAGCTCCTGCCACAGGAGCTCCGCTGCTGTTGGAGCCAGGAGGAACCCTGGTGGCCGCCAAGCCCTGGCAGCTTCAGCCCCGGGTCTGCCCTGCAGGAGGGGGGCTCAAGCTGCTGGCAGCTTCTCAAGCCATCATTGGCTTGAGCCCCACTCCCGCAAAGCCACCCGGGCTTCTCGGGTCCCAAGCAGCAGCCGCAGCTGCTCGGGACCTCGGGTGGCTTCTTTAAAGCTGCAGTTCGGGACCGAGAAGCCGGGGCGGCTGCTTTAAAGCTGCCACCCCGGCTTCTTGGGTCCCAAGCACTGCGGCTGCTGCTAGGGACCCGAGAAACCTTGAGCCCTGCTGCCATCCCAAAGGCTGGCTCCTGCAGTGCATGGTGGGCTAGGTGCCCTCCATGCACTGCTCCTTCTAACGGAAATTCAAAGGAGCGTGTTAACGCTCCTTTTCGTTAGAAGGAGTGCTGTGACATGGTAAAGTGTTATATTTATCGTGCTTTGCTTGTCCCGCAACAACTTATTGAGGGACCAGTCTGTAGTGTGTACATCGCCCAACTCAGTGCTGAAATATCATTCTTCTGCCAGTCTGCTCTACTTCCAGAAAAAAATAAAGCCATACAGGAGTTTAAATGAAGAGGAATAGTGCTTAACACAGCTATATTAATGTTCAAGGGTCATAAAACAAACTAAACATTTTACATTGTTGAAAAGTTTGCACATTTGTGCAAAAAAACAGATTAAAGGATATCCCAAAAATATCACCCAAAGAATTAAGCATGATTTAGAATATATTTTATAAACAAAACTGATAAACACCCTGCTTTCTTTTAATATTTACATTCTATTGTGATAAGTATAATCACCAATTGTACACCAGTTCAACTATTTTAACCATGCAAAAACATCAACCACATTATTCCATTTGAACCCCTGCATTTATAGCAGTTTCCACATAGTGCACATTTTAATCCAGCATGTCATCTATTAGCACCTATGTTAGCTGTCAATACCATGTTCTCATTGGTATGATTAGCTACTTTCACAACAGTAAGAAAGGTTTTCCCTCCCAAAACTGTCAAGCCTTCCTTCAAAAACGTTAGGCTGTTCCAGAAGGGAGACTCACTGAAAAGCCTATACTTGATAGTCTCCTAACATACACACAAAAGCAACAAAAAATTCATAAACAACCCTACAATAACAGAAACATACCCAACAAATTGATGAGAGAACTCTTCTGAAGTATTTCACTTTCAGAGGGAGGGAGATAAACCAATAATGGTGTAAAGATAAGAAAAATGCTTCTACATTAAATTGAGTGAAAGTAATCACATCAAACTTCCTCTAACATGCTAAAAAGCATTAAATATATTCTAAGACTATGAAGAAGTTTAATATTACTATTTACCTTTAAGTCAAACTATGCATGAATGCCACTGAAAGACGAAAAAAATTTACTCTTACACCACATTTTATGAACACTTGAATAAAAATTGCTAACAGCTCATCATCCCTAAAAGCCTCTAAGACAGCTCTATTTGATCTAGATACGTAGAAATATTGTCTTATAGCCTGCCTACTTAAATAACTCAAACGAGAACATGTGAATAGTTATGTCCTAGTGGCTACTCTGCTAACTACAGCTGTATTTTGTACAGCCCTGTAATTGTATTTTAATTTTAAGTAGCTGTGTTATAAAACTGTTTGTTCATATCTAACTCAATTGAGATAGGGGAAAGTGGGCACAGCACATCAAATGAAAATGTTCCAGTCAGATACCAACACATTTTTAAAGACACTAATTGAAAGAGCACAAGTTAGTGTGTGTATATCTCTCTCACACACACACACACACGCCACCAACCTGCAGGATAACATTTTATAAAGTAAATTGATCAAAAATTGACAATTTAAAGATTTGACACCATGTAATTTTTTTAAATTTGAAACACTGTTGGCTGCAAGAAAGAATAAATTCTCAGATTAATACTGAGCTATGTTAATGAAATAAATGCCATTCTATGGCATAACCACTAGCTGTAACTAGTGGTTAACTGCACTTCCATCATTTCAGAAGGTCCTTATCTATATTTGCTGTGGGAACAAAACTGTAGTTTAAAAAGTTACAGCCCCAAATACAAAGATGTATTCTCCTACATGACTTTGAAAAATATCAAGTGCATCACCAGAAAAACAAAGGTCTGAAAAGAAACAAAACTGCATCCATTACGAACACAGTGGTTTACAACTAAATTTGTCATGCATTACTATGTTTTTCCTCTTTCAAACCTAGTCATTATTGGGAATGAAGCACTGCTCTGGAAAGTGACCATTCTTTGTAAAAGGATTACTCTATTTAGTCTTCATTGCTTTTCTGCCAAGCATAAGCCTTATAAGGAAGATGAAGTTCAATGTCATTTATTTTGTTTAGTTCTTTCAGATGCCCAAGAATAACCTTTTCTTATGCCTGTGAAGATGTCTATAAATTGTAAGCCAGATCACTTGTACATTACCACTTGAAAAAGCTATTTTTTATCAACATAAATTTATCATTTTTCTACTAAAAGCTATTACTAAAGCAAGCTGTACTAGATGAATAAAAGTTTCATACCTACACAAAACTGCTTACTGTTATTTAATTGATCTGTTAGTAGGTATTTTACTTTCTTAAAAAATAGATAGATACATATACAGTAGTGATAAATTCCAAAGAGGTAGCCATGTTAGTCCAGTTCAGCAAAACCAACAAGGAGTCCTGTGGCACTTTTAAAGACTAGAAAATTTATTTATCACATGAGCTTTCATGGGAGAAAATCATCTGAGGAAGTGGGATTTTCTCCCACGAAAGCACATGCAATAATTAGTTTGTTAGTCTTTAAAAGCACCACAGGACTCCTTGTTTTTTCTAGTGGTGATTAAAATACACACAAAAGTGAACTTATTTGATTCTCAGGGGCACACACTTCTCAGACACACCAGTTCCATCTTGCTAAAACTAGACTGATCACAAACCATATCCAATCAGCATAATTGAAAACATCACCATATAATTCATTATACAAAGACAACAATTTAGACTGGTTTCTACCAAGGGGAACACAAGCCTGTCTCAAGTTATGATCTTTAATGCATTCTTCGAAAACACACACAATACTTTAAATGATCTACATAAATGCGGGGGCCTCCATTTGCTCCGGTAGTTTTGGAACTCTGATGTAATCAACATACGGTAATTGACTCTTTGAAGCATCTTAAACCAAGCTGTGATACACATGTAGAAATTTTATTAAACAAGGTTTTTAATTCAATGCAGTTAGTCAGGACACGAACTATTATGCAGTTCTGCAAACATCTGTTAACAATATCATATTGCATGAAGCCAATGCATTTTCTTTCCCTCTAACAAATTTTGATGAGTTTTACTTTAGTTTTCATTGCTTTAGGTAATATGGTTTTTACCAAAAATTTTACCATATCAATTTTGAGTGTCATTCCCTAGAGAGTAACTCATATTAAAACACAGTTTGCCATTCTTGCTTCTAAATGGATGGTATCAGGAAAAACTTCTAGAGATTCTACATTTAGGGCACATTTCTTGCATAGAAAATCCATTTCTGATAAAAGATGATACAATACAAGTAGGGTTGGCTCCCCTAACCAAGGAGCTCTGGTAAAATTAAAAAAACTAACTCCTCTCCCGTAACGAAATAGGTAGCCAAACTTTTCATCTTGGTGAGCAAAAGAAAAATAATGCAACCTTATTTATGAAGAATTAAGTGAACAAATTATACAGATAAGATTAGTTTTTTTAAAGGGGACATTTATCAGACGGATCCCCGTTGAAGAGGTAAGGTGAAAAAATTGTAAATACAGTGATGTCCAAAACACTGAACTTCTTTCAAGTAAAAGAATTAAAAGTAGTATCCTTTGCAAGTCCTCATTTGCAGAGAAAGGAACTAAACTGCCAGCTTTACTAACTATTTCTAAAGAAAATGGCTTTTTTTAAACAGTGCAAACACATAACCAGCAGTTTCACTTCAATACCTCAGCCTGCTAAACAAAGAAACTTCTGTGTTTGAGGAGCTTAAAAACTTTCGATCTCACCAGATTCTTTTTGCAACCTCCATGGAAATAACGATCCCACTCACACAAACAGCAAAGACAAAAGGAGAACCAGGCTATTTCAGACAGACAACACAGCCCAGCAAGAAAAATAAAGGCCGAAAACAGGATACCAGAACGAAGCGCTAGCTCCTTCCTTTCCCCTCCCCTCGGCGCAAGGTTTCTTAGCCAAGCCTCCTCCGCAGACCCCGCCGCTTACCTTTGATCGCGGGCGCCTCAATGGTCCTTCCCGCCCCAAGGCGAATTTTCAATCCAACCAAGTTTCCTTGCCGTGGGTCGAGCGGATGTAGCCTATTACGGCCGGGACACGGGGCGGGGGGGCAGCGCCGGCTCCTGGGGCGCCCCTCGATCCCGGCCAGGCTCAGCGGCTGGCGAATCCCTCCTGGCCCAGTCACATTCCCCCGGCCCCGCCGCTGAAGAGTCACTTCCTGCCCCGGGCACAGCGAGTCCGCAACGGCCGCTCCACCCCCTGCCGCCCGGCCCGACAGGCGGCCGCTTCCTGCCCGCACTAGGCCCACTCCGCCGCGCGCCGCCCCGCCCCCGCCCGCTTTCTTGTCCTGTCCTACAGCGACAGCCGCATGCAGCCAGCCCCGCCCGCGCCGCCAACAGCCGCTGGGGGCGCGCGGGGAAGAGCGAGAAGCTCCTTCTTCACCCGCTCCCACCCCACGCCTCAGCGCCCGCGGGAGACGCGAGTAGCCAGGCGACCTCCTGCCCGCGCGCCGCGCCCACCCAGCGGAGCCCGCGAGGGGCGCCCGTAATGCACCAGGCGGCAGCACCGCCGCCCAGCCAGGGGGAGACACTGCAGCGCCGCCGCTGAGGGGAAGGGCGAGCGCGCCTCTCTCACACTCCCTCCACTTGGCCGCTAGGGGAGGGCGGGGACCCCGGCCGCCTGGCCTGCCCCACCCCAGAGACAGACAGCAAGTCTCGGGCTGCGGGCGAGCGGCGCCGCGGCGGCGGGCCACAGCCAATCCGGAGCCGGGGCCTCGCGAGGGGCCGCCCAGTCTCAGCCAATCACTGCGCTGCGCCACCGATGCCTCCTCAGCAAGTTGCGTTGCGTGAAACTGATGGGGGGGAGGGGAAGAGGTGAAGGAGGGGGGCAGGGTGAGCAAAGGTAGAAGTTGAAAAGCGGAGAGCGGGTGGGTGGGGCAAGGGAACCAAGTCTGACAATGGAGGAAAGCAGCTAAATATATATTAGTGCCTGTTCTGGGTGGTGCTGCTGAGCCCTCCAGGATTGAAACGTACAAGGTTTACACTTTGCAGTATAGTTCAATAACAGAGTCCTGTGGCACTTTTAAAGACTAATAGATTTATTTATCGCATGAGCTTTCATGGGAGAAAATCCCACTTCATCAGACGTCTGACAAAGTGGGATTTTCTCCCACGAAAGCTCATGCGATAAAAATAAATCTATTAGTCTTTAAAAGTGCCACAGGACTCGGTTGTTTTTCTACAATAGACTAACACGGCTACCCCTTTGGAATTCAACAGTATAGTTCAATGGCCCTCAGCCTCAACACCACCGCCCTCCCAAACATCGTTTCCGCATCACTGGAGAGTAAAAACTTGGTCTATGTCACTGTGAAACAGTCACTTCACAGTTAATCACAAGATGCTGCAACCTTTAGCACAGCACCGCGGCACCGCCCCAGGTGTGCCACGAGAATCTGGGCAGCTTGGGTTATTTTAAATCTCCCCGCCCTGCTCAGCCTAACCACTGTGGGCTGTGCAGAATGGGAAAAGCCAAAGTATACAGTTTGGTCCTGTGAAGGTTAGAGTGGGTGGGGGTTCATCGATTGGGGGTGTGGGGCACTGAGGTGGGGTGGGATGGGATGGGGGGCAGACCCATGGAGGGTCCCCTGAGCCAGATGCATGGGCGATGGCCCCATGCAGCCCCGGCCAGGGGCTTCCCTGAGTCGGAGCCAAGGGTAGTGGCCTCGGCTGGGGGCGCTCCCTGGATCTGGAGCCACAGTTGGTGGCCCCATGCAGCCCCAGCTGGGGGTGGGGGTGTTCCTGAGCTGGAGCCATGGGCGGAGTCCCCATGCAGCTCTGGCCAGGGGGGTCTCCGGAGCCATGGGTGGCGGCCCGGTGCAGTCCTACTCAGGGGTCCCCAGAGCTGGAGCCTTGGTGGAGGCCTGGTGTGGCCCTGGCCTGGGAGTCCCCAGAGCCACTGCCAGCAGCCACATTCCGGCCCCCAGCCAGGGGGTTTCCGGTGTTGCCGGCAGTGACCCCGTTCCAGCTGCCAGCCGGGAGTCCCCAGAGCCACCAGCCCCAGTCCCATTCTGGCCCCCAGCCAGGGGTCCATGGAGCTGCCAGCCTCAACTGCAGTCACATTCCTGCCCCCAGCCAGGGGTCCCCTAAGGCGCCCGTGCCGGCGACACTGATCTGGCCTGGCCTGGCCCCCAGGATGTCGGCGGTGGTGGGATCCAGCCCCAACCAGAGACCCTGGGACACGGGCAGTGGGATCTGGCCCTGGGCCCAGTAGCTGAAGCCAGATCAAGTAGGGCAGGGGTGTATTTTTGTAGCTGCCTCCCTCAGGGGAGCTTAAAAAATCCACCCATGAGCTGGGGGGGGTGGAACTAAGGGGGGCCCCGGCAGGGGTGGGGGGATAGAGTCAGCAGGGACTCACTGGGGAAGGAAGGAGTCGCCATGGGTGGCAGGGAGCTGCTGGGGGGAAGGGAGTGCTGCGCCATGCTCCCCTGCCTGCCCTCCCACTCCCCAGGTTCCCTTTGCCCCCCTGTTCTCCCTTCCCCCCTTGTCCTGCTCCCCACATGGCTACCCTTGCCCTTTTCCCACCCTGCCCTGCTCTGCTCCCCACACTCTCTCCTGCCACTCCACACGACTCCTGGCCTCCCCTCTCTTGCCACCCCTGCCTATGTTCCCTCTAAGCTGAGGGACCCCCACGCAGCCCGGCAGCCCCCGCCACCCCCTCCAGACCCCCAGGGCTGCGGCTTTGCTGCGGCAGACCCGGCCAGCGCCCGACCTCTGGGCTGGGCCTCCCCGCCACCAGGGTGGAGCAGGCAATCTCAGGGCGGGGCTGGTGCGCGGGCCTGCCTGCCTGTCCCACGCGGCCGGGGCAGGCTCTCGGGCTCCCACCCGCCGGCCGCCTCAACTTCCTGGCCCAGGGCCGGGGTCGGCTCCGCTGTGCCGACGGCCTCAGCCTCCCGGCATGGGGTCTGCTTCACCCCGCCGGCAGCCTCCCGGGGCCCCAGTCGGGTCCCCCCCACCAGCGGCCTCGGCTTCTTTCTTTCTTTCTTTCTTTCTTTCTTTCTTTCTTTCTTTCTTTCTTTAAAAAATTAATTTTAAATAAAAGCCTTTCTAAAAATTAAATTTCAATTCAAAATTCATTCAAATTCAATTAATTAAAACCCAATTCATTAATTCTGTTTACAATCACTTTAACTTCAATTAATGTCTATCATTTCTGTTGTGTGAGTTTACACAAACATTTTATTCAGAAAAAGTTTTGCACACGGCTTGAAAATTTTGCACACAAGCCGCCAAACCTTAGAGGGAACATTGACCCCTGCCCTGCTACCCCTAGCACCCCACATAGCAGCATTTCCCAACCAGTGGCCCATGGTTCATGAATATTCATAAGTTAATTGGAGTTAATTTGAATATTCATGGTGTGTTTTTTTAATGGTGGTGTGACTCAAAAAAATTTGAAGGCATCAAGGTGTGCCACGGCAGAGAAAAGGTTGGGAATCACTGGTTTAGCATGCGACTGATCTGTGTGTGCAAAACAAACGAACAGCCATTAGCTGCTGATGTCCTTCACCTTCACTCAGCGACTTGTGGGTTTTTGTCTTTTCTTTTCCCTAGTGTAAAGATGTAACTATTTTATTCTGCAGTGCTTCTTTTTGGCAGAGCTAAAGCAAGGAAGGGGTGGGGAGGGGCTCATTTTTCTTTAAGGAATATGCCAAAAATTTGGACAAAATCTGGATTCTGGAATGACAGACGTTTCATTGGGTGTATGCAGTTCAGCATCATAATATATTATATAGTATATTATTATTAATTTATGCTCATATTACAGTCTGGCTCACGCCAGGCCTTTGTTCTCTTACACTCATAACAACCTTGTTAGTTATCACTCCAATGTACCCTTTACCTGCAATATATTTAGTGAGGAGTAGGGGGAAAGGCCATAGTGCCACATGGGGAGTTTCTTAAAAAAAACAAAAAAACCAACCAAAAAAAAATTAAATCCCCATGCTTGAGTATCTTCTATTAAACTACTTCAACATTAATAATAATGCCATCTTATAGTTGGGATATTATACACAAAATTAGAAAATTCAAAGCTGTATTTCCCACCAAAACATTTGACCCCTTTCTACAGAAGCTGCATTTTATGTTACTGAATATGCTATTAACTTTAATGTTTCATAACAAGAAATGTGGCTAGCAGATTTGTTTGTTACATGATTTACTCATCTGTGCATGTTAAATCACAACAATATGTTGTAGTAACTGTTTTCGCATTTTGTTTTCTTAGGTTTTGAAATGTTTTAGTGAATCTGCTGCTAATGCAAGATGCCAGATTGCCGATGCTGGAGTCTGAAGTTCTGCTGAGCTACAAGACAGACAGCACTAGGAACAGCAGGGTAGACTTCCACATGCTGGTCACCTTCTGTTCCTTAATCATATTCTAAAGGGACCACTTCTAAGGATGAAGTTTTCATGCCCATTTAATTTTTGGCCACTCCACTAGGATTGAAATCAATTGTGCCAGTAGAAATGGGTGGTTCTGTACATTATTGCATGCCCATTAAGAACTGGACTAAAGCCAAACCCTTGATGTAGGCCACTGAAGAGCCATCAGATAGTAATGATTTCTGGTTGCTACCAGCCTACCGCCTTCTGATTTCAGAACTCAAGCTAGATCAAGTCTACACTACAGACCTAAATCAGTACAACTGTATCAGGGGTGTAAGAAAAATCCATGCTCCTGAGCAATGTAGTTATACCAACCTACCCCCATGTGTAGAAAGTGCAGCACTCTACCTGAAGACAGGCCTCTAGAGGTGAAAAGCTCTATATGCTATTCCACTCCACTGAGGTAATCATTCAGTCAATTACCACTTCAATTCAAGAGCATTAGTGTTACCATTCAGTTCAATAAAAGGTTTGGGGTAAGGGTCCTTTAGTTGAGAATTAAGCACAATTGATTGTATTTAAATAAATGCACATAAGTTTGAGTATGCCTTCAAATGCTGATTTAAATACTCTCGTATGTATATGGGAATTACACATTTGACTATCTAATGTTCAGCTATCCAAATACAGATACTCTGTCTATAGATGCACTTTTAGTAGGATAACAATATATTAGGCTATTTTCACTCACTCATTGCTCCTATATTTTTCTCAGCTAATCCCCTCCTCAGTTTAATAAACATTATACATTCCTAACTAAAAACAACTATGCGAAATTTTAAACTTGTAAACAAAACCATTGGAATTATCAGAGTGGGAGAAGGTCTAACATATTTTTTCCAAACCATTAAGCCAATACGTTTTCCTCGTGTTCATACAAGTCATTTTCTTCAAAACAACTCACGTTTTTTGGGCTAGAACCAAGACTGAGAAGCTTCAGCTCCTAAAGTTAAAAATAGAGGCTTAGAATCAAAGTACCTCTTGACTCATCATCAGCATAGTGTCACTACAGTGACACCGTAAACAAGTTTCTCATCTCACTTGAACAACTGAGAATTCCTAGCCAGTATCTACCAATGGAACTTTATCCTAACTAATATTATCACAAGATGGTAATTCCCCAGTGGTGGTCTTTTTTTCCTCCATCAGCTCTTCCAGACACCCGCCTTATGCATAAGGTTACCATACCCTTTGTGTAGGGCAGATTACTCTTTAGCAACATTTGTTGTGAATTGCCTAATGCAACTTCTAATACAGCTAGGATAACAGATGGGTGTGGGAAATTCCCTGTGGCTGTTGTTCCCATGAAACATCGAATGTAGTCAGTTTTAGGCTATGTACACACAATCAGATTAAAGCGCAACATGGCAATCGCACTATAAAAAACACATGACCTTTATTGCGGGATAGCGCGTACACACGTCGCTCCTTGTAACGCAACAGAATTCTTTGCAATATCGCGGTGTAGAGCAATGAATTCTGGGCACCTATCCCACAGTTAAATTTTCCCTCAATCTGCGCTTGGAATCATGGGATGAAGGAAAGGAATGCAAAGCGCCATGGATAAACTCTCAGTTTCCCGTGGTGCACTGTGTTCCCCTTGCATCTTCCTTGTGGCCAATAGCAACTCGCGCCTATTTTCAACAGTGACGCACCGCACCACTTGCGAGCAATCACAACAGTGACAGCATGGATCTGTACAGATGTATCCTGCTCTGATCTCCACTGTCGCCTTCAGCATTCTAAATACATCTCGGCTGGTTGCTCAATACGGAATGAGCTCCGAGTCAGACGAGGACGCTGAGGAGCAGGGGCTGATCGATGCCATGCAGAGCAACAGCACCGCGTTGCTCAGCTCCTTCACCAATCATCTGCACACGGTGAAACGCTGTTTCTGGTCGCGAGAGATGAGCACCAAGTGGTGGGATCGCATTGTTATGCAGCTGCGGGATGACGAGCAGTGGGTACAGAACTTTCGAATGCGGAAAGCAACCTTTCTGGAACTGTGTTCAGAGTTGGCCCCTGCCCTGCAACGTAAAGACACCAACATGAGGTCAGCCCTAACCGTGGAGAAGCGTGTTGCGATTGCTGTCTGGAAGATGGCGACTCCTGACTGCTACTGGTCGGTTGCAAACCAGTTTGGAGTCGGGAGGTCCACCGTCGGATTAGCCCTCTCACAAGTCTGCCAAGCCATCAATCGCATTCTGCTACAGAGGACAGTGATGCTGGACAATGTTCGTGAGATTGTGGACGGCTTTGCTGCCATGGGATTCCTTAACTGCGGGGGAGCCATAGACGGCACACACATCCCTATTTTGGCTCCAGACCATCTCGCGACCGAGTATATCAACAGGAAGGGCTACTTCTCCATGGTGCTGCAAGCACTTGTAGATCACAAGGGGCATTTTATGGACATCAATGCTGGGTGGTCGGGAAAGGTGCATGATGCCCGCATTTTCAGGAACACTGGTCTGTACTGGAAGCTGCAAGGGGGTACCTTCTTCCCAGATCAAAAAATTACTGTGGGGGATGTGGAGATGCCCATAGTCATCCTCAGAGACCCAGCATACCCACTGATGCCATGGCTCATGAAGCCGTACACCGGTAACCTAGATCGCAGCAAGGAGCAGTTCAATTACAGATTGAGCCGCTGCAGAATGACTGTGGAGTGTGCCTTCAGTGTTTAAAAGGGCACTGGCGATGTTTGTATGGGAGGCTGGACTTGACGGAGGACAACATGCCTGCTGTGATTCCATCGTGCTGTGTCCTTCATAACATTTGTGAAAGTAGGGGAGAAAAGTTTTCCCCGAGGTGGGCTATGGAGGCACAGCGCCTCAAGGAAGCATACGAACAGCCAGCCACTAGGAGTATTAGGGTGGCCCAAGGAGAAGCTGCTCGCATAAGGGAGGCACTCAGGGAGCATTTCAATGATGCCCTCCCCTAGTTAACTTCCAGGATGCATCAGGTGCACCTTATGAGATTTTCATTGTGTACAAATAAAGCCACTCTTCAAATTATTTGTTACTGTTTTTATTCAAACCTAAAAGGTGTGGGGGGGGTTACAGGTGGGTGTAGCTGCGGGTCTCTAAAACATAGCTCTGGGGGGGACTGGACGTTGCAGTGTACCAGGGGTGTGGGAGGCAGACACGGCTGAACAGTATGGAGTGGAGCCCGTACATTAATCACCTGGGTTTGCAAAGCAATCATGCTCTTGAGCAGTTCTGTTTGCTCCTTCATCACATTTATCAGTTCATCCCTGTGTTTCTGCCTCCTCTGTTGGGATTCCTCCCTCCAGGCTCAATTCTCCCTCGTGGATTCCTGTGCTGTTTTCAGCAGGTCCTGAAACATATCCTCCCTGTTTCTTCGAGCACGCCGCCGAATGTTTCTCATGCGGTCAGCTGGTGTAGACACCAGCCTTGTGAAGGTCGAATCTAAAAAAAAATAATAATAATAAAGCTGTTGTTCACACATAGCCTAGATAACCAATGTAACCTTCCAGTAGCACATTCCACTGGAAGGTGCAGGGCAGTCAACATCCTATGCTTCGCTGAAGCGGACAAGGTACGTCCTAATAGAAAGCTTACTGGGGGCTAACATTCTGCACAGGGCACACAGATGGAACCCGATATCTCTTTCCTCAGAGTGCCCCTGCCAGCTAGAATACATATCCTACATGCCACCGGTTGCAAGCCAGTACCGTATGCTGCTACACTGTGTGCTGCCATGGTTCCCAGGGCTGTGATTTGCAGCTGGCAGGCAGAGTATTCGTCTTTGGGAGCGTAGACACATACGCTCTCCCATCTAACCTGAGTAGTAGGCTCTGGAGGTACATCGAGGAAACCTTTACTGACCTAAATACAGATGATTTTTTGACAATCACTGCTTATGTTGATGCACTTCTAATGAACGCAGAGTAAAGAGCGTGCACAGCGGGGACCGAGACAGCAAGCACCCTCACCCCGGACAATGATATTTTAGCAGGAGCCATAGCTGCAGGAAAGAGAAACTTCCCGGAACCCCCCTCTGCCGCCTCAGAGGACACGCTGCAATTCATGTCTTGGGTGGATGTCTCAGCGGGGGTGCAGAGGAGCTCCTGGCTACACGGTGTTGCACTTTCCTCCAGGTCATCCTCCATCTCCTCCTCCTCATCGATCACGTCCTAATCCTGCTCGGGTCTGGCATTCACTGGATGGGGGGGGCCGATGTGTCCACGGGACTCTTTGCAGTGGTTGTGGGGTCCCCACTGAGGATGGCTTCCATCTCCTTATAGTACCTGCATGTAGCAGGCGCTGATCCCGAACGGCGGTTTTCCTCCTTCACTCGGTGATAGGTTATTCTTAGCTCCTTCACCTTTGATCTGCACTGCACAGTGTCTCTATCATAACCTCTCTCTGGCATGGCCCGAGAAATTATCATAATGTATCAAATGTATCATAATTTCGCCTGCTGCCGCGTAGCTGTGCCTGCACAGCGGACTCTCCCCAGATGCTGATCAGGTCCAGCACCTCTGCCGTGCTCCAAAGGGTTGCGCGTCTTGCACGACGGGCCGCCATTGCTACTGATGATCGGAACTGTACTCCACTCCACGAGGAAGAGAACAGGAAGTGAAACAGATGAGAAATTCGAAAATCCCGGGAATCTGATCAGGGCGGGGACTGTTTCATCACGGCCACAGAGCGGGTGGGGGGAAGACCAGAGAGGATGACTTTGGAATGCTGGGACACTTCCGGAGGCCAATCATTGCACAGTAAGCGTACGCACGAGTGGAAAGGCGGAACAGGTGTTCCGCGTTAACTGCTACCACCCTCGCCGAGGTGGTTTTTGTATTGTGCTACAACAAGGCAGTTAATGCGCAACAGCCCTATTGCACATGTGTACGCTGTTGTTGGTATCGCGCGGTAATGATTGTTAATGCGTGATAAAGTGATCATGTGTACAAGGCCTTAGGTTCAGTGTAAACTTTTGTGGCACTTTTAAAAGCTAATCAAGTTATTTATCACATAAACTTTCTTGAGTGTAGTCTCATTTCATTAGATGCGTGAAATGAAAAATATGGCATGTTAGCTTAAAATACATACATACAGAGAAGAGTGGGTCACAAAATAAATCAAACAAACAACGAGTCCTGTCTTTAAAAGTGCCACAGGACTTCTTATTTATTTGGCTGACCTAGACTAACACAGCTACCACTTTGGAATTTGTCAAAATAAATTAAAACATCCAGCGGGATAGACTGCTAGCCTATCTCTAACCCACCCTTCTCTGTATGTTTATATTTACAACTAACATGCCACATTTTTCATTTCAGGCATCTGACAAAGTGGGATTACATCCACGAAAGCTTATGTGATAAATAAATTTATTAGTCTTTAAAAGTGCCACAGAACTCACTTTTTGTTTTGGTTTTGCTGTAATAGAGTAACACAGCTACCCCTCTGGAAAATGTAAAATTTTATTTTACTTACAGTATTAGCCGTCCGGAACCAAACAATGTAGCTCCCGATGAAAAGAAGATAACTAGATAGCCTAAAACTCCTCAAGCTGTTTCATATAGACAAGACACATGCACAAATTAAGAAAAAATCAAAAGTTATCCCAGCTATTTAAAAGGGCTATAAATAACAAGAGCCTGCTTAGATTATAGCTTCAGGAAATTTCAAATGCACTGAGATTCATTTGTATAGTGTGAATAAATTCTATAACTTTCATTTCACAATTATTTATGTTAGAAATAAAGAATTATCAATAAAAGTGAGGGAATGCTAATGTTGTGTGAGACATAAGTACCTTTGGCACAAACTGAGTGATGTCTCTTAAAACAAGTTATGTACATTTAACAGATATGCTCGTGCCATAAAATACTTGCAATCTAAGGGTCTGGTCCTCCAAACAGTTATGTGCAATGTCTCAGATCATCCATGAGCATTTCATTACAAGAATATCCCATACTCTGTTTCAAAGATATTATTAGAAGATTTTCTTCTCTTCCAAAATGAGCAGAACTTGCTGTCATAAGTTGTGAGATCAGTTTTGTAATATAAAGAGAATATTACTGCTCTTTTAATACAGGAGACACAGCAGCACTATGCAAGGATACATGGGTAACCTTGCTCTTATATATGCCATTATGTTTAAAGATTTACTTCTTACAGTTTCTAAATCTTCAAGACAGCATTAGTCAGATTATGTTAGATGTTCTTATTTAACCTTTGATTTTTGTGTCCTGGGCAGTGCTTACCAATATTAGGGATTCCCTATTGATTTAGTTTTCAAATGAAATTCAGAGCCTGACAATAAATATATAAGCATTGGTAATCAGCAACTATTATCAGTTGGAGCAGTTTTAAAATTTGGAATTCTTACTGACAGCTGATGCGTAGACTCTAAAGAGACATTTTGTAATTTGGTGAATGCTACTTTTCTGTGGTGAAAAATCTCCAAGTTAGTATGATAACAATTGTATATAGAAATATCAGTTTTAAGTATAATTAAAATTTGATTAGAATGCTTCTATGTTGTATGTACTGATTGTAAATTATTGTGCAATCAGTTATAGTTTAAGAATAGTAAACATTATCGTTAAAGGGCAAGAACAACACAGCATTATTTACACAATACTTACACTTACCTATATTCAAAAGCACTCTGGAAACCCTAAAATTTCCATTTTTAAACCATTTCCATTTAAACCATTAAAATATTCTTTTTTCCCTCCCAATTTTTATATTTAATTTTCAAACCAGAAACAAATCTAACAAAAAGGCAGCTGCCAGGGATTACTATTGGGACATGTTTAGACCAAAGTAGATTACAGAAACCTCAGACAAATATGTAGAGTAATTTAATTTAACACCATCAAGAGCAATAGCTTGAAAGAGGAGAAAGAGAATTTTGTGCCAAAAATTTATCCAGTCATGCGGAACCATCTATGCATGCAAGTAACTTAGTAATGAGGATAATGAAGCAAGCCTATACATTACATACACTGTGTCAGAAAATTTGGTGACTAGTGTTTGACTTGCATGGTAGAGCCTAGACCTGCTCCTCTATAGTCCCATAAATATTTTCCATCATGAGAATGCTCTGCACTTAACTGAGATAAAGACCTTTGCATAGAGGGCATTTTACTGTTCATTAACATGGGCAAACTTCAGGAGCAGAGAGGTATTAAGAAGGAGCAAGAGCCTTTTCATTCTAATCCCACATGAGCAGTGCTATTATGCTAGGCAATCACAGAGCAATATGCACATACCTCAGTCAGGTTTCTCAGTATTCATTATGAAACCCAGTCCAAGTCACTGGTTGTTCTCCAGAGAGTCTGAGTCACTGCACTTTGACATTCACAGTCTTTGGTCTCATGTAGCGAGGACAGCAGCAGGCATTATCTACTGATTTCCACCAAGCAAAGAGCACTGACTACTGAAACATACTGTGTAAGTGCTATTTATTCTAGTGGTTAGTCACCAGACAATGACGAAGCTGTAAAAGACGCCATGGGCCTGTGCTGACATTTGGCAATTGTTCCTTTAGGGCCCGATCCTGCAACACAATCAATACATGGAGGCCCGTGGGACTATTCAAGTGCCTAGAGACAGCTCTCATAAGTTAGGACGGTTGTTTAAAGCAGTCTAAAGCTTAGATATTGTATATACCAGATTTCAGCCCATAGTGGACAGTGAACAATTCCAGCCATGAGTACAAATGCCTGGAATTGGGCTGCCAGGGGGATAGAGACAGTCTCTCACTCTGCAGCACTAAATGACAGGACCACAATCAGAATAGTTCTGCGCTCTCTCATCATCACTCTGCTAGAATTCTTCTGACATTGCAAGTCAATGGAATAAGTGTAATGGTTCAGTGGGGGCCGTATTGTACAGTTGGGCTTGGAAAGGTTTTAGATTTTATTAATTTCCTGGGTAACAGGATACTGTGCATTTGTCTGAAGTGTGGCTAATCAGAGATGGGCAAGAGAATCAATTTATCAAAATATCTTCAAGGAGTTTTTCCATGGCTCCCCAGTACTCTTAAGATCTGACTCTCAAGTTAAGTTCTGTTATGATTTCTGACTCTCTCTCTCTCTCTCACTCACACACATACACACCCCTTGAATACTACTATGATAAATATATCTCTGGCAATCTGGTAGATTGGGCTAAAACTATCACTGAATTCAAAATTCACAGGCTTGAGGTTGCCACAACTACTGGGTTCTGCAATCAGTTCTTTCAAAACGGAGGGGGTACAGGTGTGTCTAGGATGATTATGATGGGGGGAAGAAGCAGGTCTATTGGGAAAGTCATATCATGGGGAGGAGGGAAGATGGGGAGGAGTTAGGAATTGGCAGTGCCTAATCCAACAGAGCAGAGCCACAGGAAAGGTTTGAGGTCAGTTTGTTTTGGGAGGATAGCCAAAGATTCAGGGCAGTGCTTTGCCCAAGCCCTAATTTAAACACAGGGTCTGGCTGTGAATTTCTGTTTCCTCTAGGCAGTTCCTTTTTTTGGCCCTGTTTCAGCCCCATGTTAATGTTTGTATGTAGAATAATTCTATATCTAGGCAGGTCATAAACCTCAGGAAAATAGGGTTTATACTAGAAATGCCATGATGCAGTATCTGTTCTTTCGCACAGTATTTACAAGGCCTAACATTTCCCATTAAAACTCTTGTTTACGGAAGACCCACCTGTTCTGGCTCTCAGTTGGCACCTAGGACGTCAGCAGAACCATTGATCAGGACAAACTAGTGCTTCTAATGCCATTAAGCAGAACAATTTAGAGTGTGACAGTGCTGTGTTTTTAAGCAGTGGGATCTCTGCTCTCACATGGAACAAGTTATTTTAATAACAGAAGTAATCCTAGTGGCACAGGAGCTATTCCCAGAAAACATGTCTCCAGTTATAACTTTAAAACAAAGTGACGTTTAATTGTATCTGTCCAACCAAGGAGGCATTTTCAAAATAAACAAAACGTGCTGGTTCTGAAGCACTTTTATTCTACATCAGGTATGTTTATTTAATAAAGACCCACTATAAACCTTCATGTTTGCTTTGACAGTTTTAAATATTTTAATTGTAGTCATAGTCTCTCACTCGCCCATGTTTTAGACAGGAAGGATGGTTTTGTGGTTAAGGTAGTGGACTAACATTTAGGAGATCTAGGCTCTAAACCTGGCTCTGCCATGAATGCTGTCAATGTATGACCTAAATCAATCTGTATCTTATTACCCTTCCGTAAAAAGGGAAAAATAATTCCTACCTTCATTTAGGTTGTAAGATCTTTGGGGAGCAGCTGTGTTTTACTAAGTGTTTGTAGAAGGCCTAGCACTTTGGACCCTGAGTGCTACTGTAATACAAATACATTTTTAAAAAAATATAACAACATCACATCAATGTTATGGCCAACAGTTAAACTCTTCCTGATAATGTGCCAACATCTGATGAAATGTTGAGGGAAACATGAGTGACAGTGACAGCTTGGCTACCCTGTATGGAGTTAAATTTGACATGTGGAAGCAGGGATGCTGGAACAAACAGAGGGTTGCTGAGAGCTACTGAACCAAACTAACCCCTGCATATAATGGAAACTGCTTCAAAGCAGGGGGTGCAGCAGCACCCACTGTTCCAGCACGTATATGAGGGAGAAAATTCTGTTTCAGCAATAAGCATTCCTTCCATTGCTAGTGCTGTCCACTGGGCACTAATTATGTCAATGATATAGCATGAAGCGTCTGCTGTGGTATTTGATGGCTTTGGTACACTGGGCTGTGCGCTGTCACACTCATGCAAGGAGGTTTATTGGCTTACAGAAGTTTGCAAACAGAAAAAACAGTCTTAACTCCATCTTTAGCATCAGGGCTACATCTCCCATGATCTTCTGATACTCCTGCTTCTTGTAGCTTCCCAGTTTCAATTAGCTGTACTCCCTTCCTTGAACAACAGATCCAGCTCTATTTCCTTGGACCCCTTACTCCAGGGACCCACCAGAGGCATTAGCTCTACTACGGTATAGTTCTCCCTTCATATAGCCTTTCTCAGTCCCTTCCCTAGCTACCCACTAGGGCTATGTCTACACTAGAAAAAGTTAGGTCGACTTTGTTAAGTCAACTTAATAAGGTCGGCTTTAAGTCGACTTAAAGCTGACCTCATTAATTCGACTTAACAAAGTGGACTAACTCGACTTTATTAAGTTGACCTAACTGCCCTTAAGTCGACTTAATAAAGTCAACTTAAGGGTTACTCCCCATCCACACCATCCTTAAGTCGACTTAACGAGTCGACTTAAGGCTTAAGTCAACTTAATGGGCGGTTCTTATTAGGTCAACTTAAGCTTTCATTAAGTCGACTTAAGGAATTTCTTAAGTCGACTTAATGAAAGTCAGGTGTAGACATGGAGTAATTTAGGTCGATTTAAGGGTCCTTAAGTCAACCTAAATTGCTAGTTGACCTAGGGCATCCACACTGGTTTTCGGTCGACTTAATAAATCGACTTAGTGGTTAAGTCAACCTAAAGACCGGCAGTTATTAAGTCGACTTAAGGAAGCTCTTAAGTCGACTTAATGAAAGCCTGGTGTGGACGCAGCTTTATTTAGGTCAACTTAAGCATCCTTAAGTCGACCTAACTTGCAAGTGTAGATGTACCCCTAGCAATTACAAACACCAACAACACAAGGAGCAAAGTGTAGATATGCATGAGCAATGTAATCACTGTAGAGGCTGTATGCCGTTGTAAGAAAGGTTGACTTAATTTTGTAGTGTAGACATAGCCCAAGTGTGGGAGGATGGAACAAGGGATTGTAGAAGACCTTTCCCTCCCCCTCCCATTCCTACAAATGTTTCTGATCCATTACCAACCATTTTTATTTGGTTATGTGATTTGTGTGACCAGGCTGTAACATACAAGAAAGCTCAGGCAGGTTTTTGTAGGATGTTATAGTTTTTAAAGTTTTCAAGTGGATTAAATGTGGGACTCCCTCCAAGCAAAATTTTTTTCTCTTCTCTAGTTTATCGGTAAGGAGTGATTTAAAGCTATGAAACCAGACAGCAAAGCACATTCCTAGGGTACAATGAGGGAAAATATAAGAGCCATTACCAATAATGATTTTTCTATTTTTGTTGGCCAGCAAATCCTCCTTTTCCCTTCTTTTCTGAAAAAGTTGAGGCCATCAATCCTGACCCTACATCCCTTTAGACATATTAAGGTACAAGACCACTGGAAGAAACATATAGCTCCATAAATCCTGAGGGCTTTCTCTTGGTATGAAATTAACCTCAGCACCTTAAAAAGAATGAAGGATAGAGAATTATTTGTTTTAGGGGCAAAAGGCCTCTGTTTATTTCTTTGTCACTTATTTCACTTGCCTTGAATTAGGGTATTGCTCTTGTCTGATAGGACTGTTAACCAAGAATCTTTTTAAAGGACAGCTAAAGTTAAAGTTAGGCTCCTAAACCCTTATTTAGGTATCTAAATTAGTGGTCTAATTTTCAAAGTGCTGAGTACCCAGTTCTTTCCCCCTAACCCATCCCAAGCTGCTATACAGTTTATTTATATATTGAATGTATTTTTTCTTTTAAAATAAACAAGAATCTTGAAACTTTACAACATATGGAAGCATTATGAAGTACTAAAACAGGCATCAAGCCACCACCTATCTGCAAGGCTAAGATTTAAAGGCAGTTTCTCAGAACTGAATCACCATTTATAGGTGAAATACAGAGGAATGTTTGTTCTGAACTATGTTTCAGCAATAACTTACACAGTTAGAAATGTCCATGATATTTCTAGAAACACAAAGAGTATTGAATCATGATCACTATTTAATCTTACTAACACAACTCAATGGACTAGTCTATGAAGTCATTGTATATATAATCAGCCAGCTTGCCTTATTTGTCCTAATGGGGTATTTTTATTTGTACAAAGCTCACCTTAACAGATGTTAAGTTGTATTATAATTCTTCTACCTTGCCCCTTATTCATGCTTTACTTAAATCATAATTGCTGGCCAAAATCTGCTTTACAAAATATGGAAACTTCATAAAAACCAGTAACATCCTCTACAGAATAACTAATCAGAGGAATCCAAAATAATTCCTACTTATGAAGCAAGTGAAAGCTGTACATGAAAATATAGACAACCTCTGCAGGGTCTGAAAGAAAAAAATTACTTAGTCCAAAATATTAAAAGGTATTTGATATTGAGAGAGCTTCCACAGCTACATTGATGGCACCTTAAATTGTTTGTGTCACTGCTGGGAGAAAAAGTTGAAAATCATCTGGATATGTTAAACAATCAGAAATAGAAAAATAGTACATTTGCTTATAATTTCAGATGAACTGGTAGCTGTGGTGGGAAATTTTTCGAAGATTCTCTTAGTAGACAAGGCCGAAGCCTGTGTACTCAGCCCAAGAGCCCCCAGGAAAAGTTGTTCCTGAGTTGGACTCCTCAGGAGAAATTCTGCCTGTCTGCCAAGCAATTCTCAGAACCTCCCTCCAGTGCAGCTGAGGGCAAAATCAAGCCCATATTATGTATGTATGTGTGTCACATCCTTATGCTGAATTCCCTTACTATATATCTAAGTGAAAACACTTGAAACTTCAGGACTCTTATAAAAATCTGTAAGTGCAGTTTGCATAATTGTCCTTCTACCGTCAGCCATGGCTGACTTTGCCAAGAGTTCTGAACAGCTCTGCTAAATGCTGCTGTACCTGCTTCTGTTGCCATGGAAATAGCCATTGGGAAAAGTAAGATAAAAGCTTTAAAGTAATTACTAATACAATTAACATTTTTACCTCTTAGGAATATTATTTTTTCCCCCAAGCTAACCAGTGTGACCAGTCAATTCAGATTAATCAATACAGCCATTAATGTCTAAAGAGTCATCAGTTAAACTGATCAATGTGAAAATGACACAAGAAAGGAAAGCATTATTAGAAATGTAAAACAGCAGAAGCCTCTGGCAAACTTTACTCTATTTATTACTAATAAGAAGCTCTTCTCCTTTGTTGTGATGACTCACTATTCCCATTTTACCCTTAATTGATACAAAGTCAAGAGTAAGGGCATTAAAATCAAGGAAATCTTCAATGATGGGCAATCAAAATTGGAGAAGGAACTAAAAAAGGGAAAAAAGTAAATGGATGCAATGTCAGAAGCAAATATCTCAAGGTAATAGGGAGGGAGAAACCCAGACAATCTCTCAAACAGCCATACACAGGAAGACCCAATTAATCATTTTTAAGCAACAGTATTTTGCTTATGTTGTAATTGTTATATATAATTAGACTATATTCTGTCCAACATAGCATCATACAGTAATTTAATCTTATTTTTCATTTGGAGTGCATCTTTGACACATTCAAGTAAAAAATTAATTAGTAATGTCACTCCAATTTATGCAACTGCAAGTTTTCAAAAGATGATAAAGTCCTTTGCATTACCCAGCAATCTTCCACAAGGGTGACGCTAGGTGAGTTCTAGTTCTCCATAATCACACGAATTTCTTAAACTTCTTCCCAAAAGAAGACAGGAGGGTTTTGTTTCAGAATAAGAAATGTTATTAAATGTAATCTAACCTTTTAAAAGTACGATAATTAAAATTAGAACTTTTAAGAGTCACATCCAGTCTGATTTAAAACAAATAAACAACCCCCCACCACAAAAAAGCAATTCATTCTCTGCCATTTTATAATCCTGTTGTTTTTTAAACTCTTTTTACTTGAACTCTCTGGGATTTACTTTTCACATAGATAGTTGTCATTGACATATCCCATCTGCTTAAAATACAAGGTCAAAAGGCAATAGCCAACATGAATTGACTTCTAAAGTGGAGCTCATACATTGACGGACCAGGAGTTTTGCCTGCATAGTAATAATTACTTATAATAATAAAATAATAAATAATAATTACTTATAACAACATTAAAATGTTGCTGGTTAAAATATTCTGAAAGGTCATTGGTATAATTATTCAGCAGACTAAAGAAGACATTAGTAAATCAGGATAAGGTGAGATACAAAGCTGAGCATAGCAGTTAGAGTCTCTAGTCACAAACTGCACCATACTTTTGAACAATCTCTTAACTAACCCCATTGACATTGCTTTCCTCACTGTTTACAACAAACATTCCTACTTACTCAGGGTCATATGGGGTACATCCACACTGGAGCCTTAGGTCGACTTAAGGACGGTTAAGTCGACCTACAGACCGCTGTGTCCACACTGGGCGCTTATTAAGTCAACTCAAGCGCTTCCTTAAGTCGATTTAATAACACCACCTCTTAAGGTCGACCTAAGGCTTAAGTCGACCTTATTAAGTAGATGGGGATAGCCCTTAAGTTGACCTAATTGGCCTCCAGGCCCCCTTGCACAGTTCCTGACAGAGGAGTCGACCTAGCACCTGCCACTGTGGACGCAGGGCTATGGAGTCTCTAAGTCAACTTAACAGGTCAACTTTAAGTCAACTTAAAGTTGACCTTGGTTAAATTGACTTAACAGAGCCTCCAGTGTAGATGTACCCATGGAGCCTTATAAATGTTGACCTGCATTGAAGACAGTGACAGGACAGAGCCATGGGGAGGAACTGTACCTCAGCGAAACAGAAGCTTTTCTGGCACTTCTCACCAGATGTCTGTTTCTTTGGGGCAGCATATTCTCCTCTGTTCATTGGATAGCTATCTGTACTGGCCATTGATTAGAAGCGCCACCCATGCCCTTTGGGTTATGTTGCTCCCTAGGATGCGAGGAGGGAGGGCATAGACTGATATTATCCTTTGCCTCCCCTCTGCAAGTGGCACAAATGCTGGGGGAAAGCCTTCTTACCTCTTCCTGTATAGCATTTCTGGAGCAGCCAGGCACAATCTGGTCCCACACAGGCAGTTGATGGAATGTTCCTATGATCATAGTTTGCTAATGAAATATTTGTCTTTTTTTTTTCCATGCAGTGGGATTTCCAGGACCCTTCAGGATGAAACATTTAGCTATGAGAGCTAGGATGCTGCCCCTGTTCCATTACTTGCAGGAATTTCAATTAAAGCCACTGAAAGCTGCAGTGTTCTCTCCTATCTCATCCCCAAATACACCCATTTTTCTCATTATTATTATTATTATTATTATTATTATTATTCCCTTTATAGCACCAAAGAGTTCCAAATCATGGACCGGACTCTGTTGTGCTAGCCATTGTATAGTCATAGAACAAAAAGGTATATGGGTATTAATTTTTAGCTAAGAAAGGTATAAATGCAGTTGTTTCAAAGTCATTTCCCCAGGACTTAATGGAGAAATAACCACATTTACCCACTTCCTCTACAATCTGATGAGGTCAAAATTGAAACCATTGATGGAGTAGCTGACATTGCTGCTACTTTTAAACAGTGTTTTGGAAGATAGTTAAATGGTGGTTTTCCTAGATACGCAAACCTTCGGGAGACATCATTAGAAGAACAGAGAGCAATTCTTAAGTGTCTAAACTAGATTCAAAGAAGATTTGATATTAAAAAATTACATTTATATTTATAGGCCAAGTAGGAAGGAAACTAGAAAATGTTCTTACTGTGCATCTCACAATTTGAACAAGTGTTGAAACTAAAAGCAGAATGGCACTATGGGCAGGGGTGGACTATCGCACGGGCCCACCACAATGTGGAGACCCTCTGTCCTGCTGGCCTTGGGGAGGGGAGCAGGGCGGGCTGGCCTAGAGGCTGGGCTTTGAGCTCCTGCCCCGCCCCTGGGCCAGCTGCGGCCTGGCTGGTTGGCCCCCGGGGCTGGCAGGGCCAACGTGCGTGCGCAGTATGGCCTCAGGCTCTGGCACAGCCTTTGGGCCGCACCAGAAGCCTCACAGCACGCACACCAGTCGGCCCCACCACCTCCAGGGGCCAACCAGGCATCCCGTGGCCAGCCTCTGGTCCTAGGCCCCCTACCCCAGCGCTGCCCTGCTGTGGGGGCAGGGGAGGCCCACCGATGGGGAGGGCCCACCGGTTGGGGAGGCCCAAGGGCCCTGCAGCTCCTGATCTGCTTCAGAGCATATGGATGCCACTACTACTATGGATAGTACTTACAAGTGGGTCCAGGAAGCTGATTTTGGAAGGCTTATATGAATCATTACAGAAGTGAGATAGTCTGCCCTATTTTAACTATAAAATCAGATCCATTGTATGTGACTGACCACAGCAAGATATTCAGTTATTAAATGCAGAACTATGGAAAGAGATGTCTCCGACAAATAGCACAGATTAAAACAGCTAAGATATTAGAAGCAAAAGATTTTAGTTTTGCATATATTTGTATGCAGGATATAAATATGGGATTACAGTTAAAAATATTCAGTACTTGTGGGAGAATGTATGGGGGGAATATAGCCTCATTAGAACACTTGTTTGATTTCCAGAAATATAATAAGATCTTTAATCTTATTTATCCTGGTGTAATGTGTATCAGATAACCATCTCCAGTTGTTCCAGGGGCGCTGAGTCATAAAAGATCTGGTTTGTCCACTGTGATTAAATGAGGATAGAAATAGTTCCATTCTTGCTGCCAACTCTGCTAAGATTTTATAGTTGGAAATCATCATAGTGAATAAGAAGGCCATGCTGCATGGTCTTTGGACTGCAAACACACATGACCTTGTTGATACAAAGAGGTAAGTCTGCTCACTAAGTTTTTTATATAGCAGCCTTCCAAGTTGATTCCTGCAAATTAAAAATAAATTAGAAAGTGAAATTTTTCTTAACTGGATTCACAGCAACCCAGGGTCTCTCCCTCATATACAGTATACCTGATTTAATATGTCAGCCAGACTTTGTTAACTTTAGAGGAGTGTTTCTCAAACTTTCGTGGACTGGGGAACACCTAAAGGCGTTGATTACTTCACACACAACACCTGATGAAAACATTCTTGAAAAAACTGGTAACAGGCAGCGAGAGATTTAAAATGCCCCAGTCATAGCAAAGCTTCCAGGGGCGCATCAGTGCCCACTGCCACGCGTCTGGAAGCTTTGCTGCAGCTGGAGCATTAAATTGCTTCTTTTCCTTCCCCACTCAGCCCCACCAATGGGGAGGGGTTGGGGTGGGTCACGGAACACCTGAGGACACCAGTGTTCCATGGAACAATGGGCTGCTTTAGAGCCAGCAAGATTACTAGCTACATTTTGGACTGTTCAAATGTTAGTAGAGTTTGTGTTCTGCTAAGGAATCTGTTGGAACACCACACAGTATTAGCCCAGCTCATAGAAAGTGAGCTTCATACCAGTATTTATCTTTAGAGGCCATATTTATATTTTCTAACAACACAGTCTAACGTGCCAGGTTAATTTCTCTGATCAAACATATTGTTATACAAGCAGTAGAACATACGGAGTAGAAGTCTTAATATGAATCTGTCTATAAAAACATGCAGTTCAGTTGTGTTTCTTGCAAAAACTTTCCTTTGTTTAAGAGACAGAAATATGTTCTAGAATCTTTTAAAATTAATAATTTCTTGAGGCAGTCCTTTTTGTGTTCCAGAAATTAACTCTTTTTCATCAGTAACACATTAGCATTTCTCCTATTAAGTACTCATATGTCTTAGTGTTTTTTTTTCTTCATTATCTTCTATATTTATATTAACCCCACAAATAAAATATGGTCATTTGTTATTTTACTAGTTTTACATGGTACAGAACCACCATGTACATCTTTTTAAAATCAAATCTCTATTATATTAACCTGTTATTTGAGGCTGCGTTCTAGTTATCACCAATGATATTGCTGTATAGGCTATTTACTCTCCCCCTAAAATAGCAACCACATTCTAGGTTGGCACTAGATTAGAATCACTGTTACAGTGATGTTTATATGGGTAACTGTAGGACTTCTAAAGAATGGTGACAAAAATAAGTAGAAATTCTGAAACACTGCCACTCGCAATGTGAATATTACTTCATAATCAATAATAGATATACATGTAAAGTGAGGGATTTTATTCCATTCTTCAATATGCAGGCAAGGATTTGCTGAATATTATAGGGGAGCACTAGCTCTGCTTAGTTAAGGTTGTGAAGACCTTTCTTTTTAAAAGATGACTCTTCTGAGTGCTGTAAAATCCACATGGTTATTCAAAATTGGCATGAAATTTGGTGTGCCTCATTAAGATGCAAGGCAAAATTAGCTATCCAAATTTAGGATCATTTGATCAATGGGTTTCTGAGATACAGTCCCATACTAAAAAGGCAGCATTTTTTAAGATCGACAGATCATAACAACTCTTCCCTCCCCCACGCACCTAGGTTCAAACCATAGCTGTGATTGGGCCCTAAAGAGTCTAAATTCCCTAACACTTATCACTGGTTTTGCAAGGCATCTGGCACTCCTCTGAGGAAGCGATATTGAAAATGTTATTCAGCAAAGGATTAAGACCTAGATGGGATCAGAAGGTAGGTTTCAGCCTAACACTCGCATACCAATGATCACTAACTTCTAAATAAACAAATAAATGATTATCTTCTGTTAAAAAAGGAAACTCACTGACAAAAACTTAATGCAGAACTAATGTTGCCCAGACAGCATCTTGTGTCCCTACAGAACATCAAGTTCAGAAAAACTGAAACTTATGAAAAGCAGGAAACAGAGTTAAGTATATGCTCATGCAAAATTATTTCTGTCTACTTTGTGCAGTGGTGGTTAGCATGCTCACCTTAACTGTAGAAAACCTGGGTTCAAGTCCCCATACCAAATCAAGCAACACAGAAGTTTGAATGTATGTCTCCTACAGCCAAGGTGAGTGCTCTGACTATTGGGGATCTCTTATTTTGGGGTGAGAAAGCGCCTCACTGAATAGTTCACAGCTGCAAATCCGAAGGGAAATAAGTGCCTCTCTCCACCATCTGTCAGGTGTGTAAGGCTCAGGTCAATCAGCTTTAGGTACCTAAATATCTTTGTGGCTGAGGAGCCACGCCCCATTCTTTATCCCATCTGACTATGTTACATGGCTCCCCACTTGGTTTGCTGTCCCTTCGAATCTATTTCTTAGGCACTTAATGCATGGGATACCTTGGCACCACCCTGCCCAGGAATTAGCTATGTTTGTAGCCACAGAGTATTATTAATAAACACAGCTGCACAGGCAAGAATTATTATGTTATGCTTGAGAAAAAGAAAGTTACTCAGTTCTAAAGAAGTTAATTTAAACCCCATCCTTCCCCACTGCCATTAAAATCAACAGAAGCTTTACAGTTAACTTAACAGGCAGGATCCAAATGCTTTGACAATGTCCCTTGCAATCTAAATTAACCGTGAATTTGGAAATGTTAATTTAAACAGCTGCCCATTCTTAACAGTCCTTTAAATACACTGCAGTCCAGCAGATAAAACTAATGACATGCTAAAGGAAATATGTTGTTCAAAGGTGTGTTGTTGATAATAAAAGAGTCAATTTGCAGGAAGTGTACAGAGACAGCTCTCAAACACAGGAGGGACCACTAACAGGCACTCATGCAATTATGCAATTATTGATAAAGTCATATGCTAGGAACAAATCTAATTAAAAGTCAAGGAAGAAGACGAGTATACTCTGGCATTATATATTATATTCCAAGGTAAAGCAGTTCTATTCTATTAAACACAGGTAGTAAAATGACTATAGGCCTTTGTTTTTTGGTTTGCAACCAAATTGGGCTCTTCCAATTATAATCCTTCTTTATTGTGATCCTCCTGACTGATAACTTTCCCACAACATGGAGAACAAGGGAGTGGCAGTTTTATGCGTAAAGCAAATATCTAGAACTCACAAACCTGTTGTGTAATGAACCTTGGCTCAGTACAGAGAACAATATGGCATGAATCAGAATATTTACATTTACATTAGCCTTCCCTTTTAATGAAACGTATCACGTAACTAAACAACCTCTGAAACATCCTTAGCCATCATGAGGAAATAATCTGAAAAGCCTTAGCTTTCCACAATAGACTTTGATCAATAATATCTCTGCTCCTTTCTAAAAGATGCAAAAAAGTTTCAGCATCAGTTTAAAATATTTTAGGAAGTTTTCTTGATAACCAAACATCTCCTAGGCTAACAGAGGCATTATGGCTTCCACTTGCGTATTCTTTTGTTGTGGACTGCTAGATCATGCTCATGCAGTTTGCAAATGTAGATTATTAAGGACCCTCAAAGGTATTTTAGTTGCAAGTTAGGAATCTAATTACCTTTGAGGATCTGAGCCTAAGTGACAGAATTGGGACCACAGCAATCAGAGATCTGCTTTCTGTGAATACCAATCACTACAGATCTGAAACAATATTTTAAAATAAACTTGTATAATCATTACAAATATGCATGTTTTCAAAATTAAATGCTGAGCTACTGTTAGCACTGTAACCTGATCACTCAATTAAAACTAGCAGGTTTATCTAGTCTTAAGAATAGTAAAGAAAACATTATAAAATGTATAAAGCTATAAATATTTACCTCAAGGTAAAACAAACAAGGAGTCCTGTGGCTCTTTTAAAGACTAATTAATTTATTTATCGCATGAGAAAATCCCATTTCATCAGATGCTTGAAGAGGGGGAATTTACAGAATGAGAGGAAAATAAATACAGGGAAGTATAAGTCTTAAAAGCAGGTCAGTCTGTTACAGCAAATCAAAGTAGTTGTTTAGATTAATACACTGGGGAACAGCATATAGAGGAATGTGAGGTCAAATCACCTGTTATAATGAGAAAAAAAACCCATAGTCCCTATGTAATCCTAAAGTAATGGTGTCAAATTGGCATATGAATTCCAATTCTGCAGTTTCTCATTGAAGCTTAAATTTGTTATCCATTTGTTTGAGCACAGCTATTAAAAATCATCAATGGAGTGAACAGGGATATTGAAGTGTTCCCTTATTGGTTTTTGAATGTTGTGATTTCTGATGTCAGACTTACGTCCATTTATTCTTTTGCACAGAGACTGTCCTGTTTGTTCAATATATAAGGCAGAGGGGCATTGCCGGCACATGGTGGCAAAAATCCCATTGGTGGATGAGCAGGTGAATGAGCCCTTGATGGAGTAGCTGGTGGGATTAGGTCCTGTGACGGTGTCTTTTTGTGCAGATATGTTGGCAATGTGGTTTGTTGCAGGGATAAGTGTCTGCTTTACTGTTTCTGTTATTTGCACTTCTTGTTTGTTTTGCTGAATTAGACTAACACAGCTACCCCTTTGGAACTTGTCAATACCTCAAGGTAGTAGCAAAACTCAGCCTTCACTTCCAGCAAGAATTTTCCCAGGGTTTGCCAAAGAAAGATATCACACAGGACAAATGCCCCTTGGCTAGAGACCCGCAACATGACCTTTGCTTCTTTTATCCCCTTCATGCACTGCAGCACTGGGGAGGGGAAAGGGATTGGCCGTTAGTATGTGTTAGTTGAAAAGATTAATAATAAAAGGTGTCAGAGGACCAAAAAGATGACAAAACTAATTACTTGTCAATTCCATTAACAGCCCCAGAAGAGTCAGGGGTCGCTATCACTCACTGCTTTTCAGCACTATGGTGGAAAAGATTAAGAAGATTGAACCAGACAGGAGGGGAAAGAAAAAGAAATGTTAACAACTGCATGAGTGGATATTAAACTCATGAGACATTCAATCTACTGTTAATTAACGTAGGTTACATCAGTGCTAGCAGGAGATAAAGGAAGTCCAAAGTAAGAGCCTTTCCTGGTTAAAAATACCTTTTGCTTACGAAAGAAAATTTCTTATATTCTATATTAATAAAAATATACCAGTGCTGCAGGACTTATAAAGATTATTATGTCTTGTATCACTCACATAAAGACAGATAATAAAACAAAAAAACAGAGGAAAGGGTTTCTCCCCTCAAATTCTTTAATTAAAAATAAAATTAGCAGATGAAATTGTACATCTTTATGTAGTAACAAATCAAAATAAATGAGTGTGGACCTGTGCCTATCAAACAATTACCAAATGGATGAAAAGCCAGACCATGTGCATATATAGTTTAATTTGAAAGAAGTGATTGTTTTCCTACATACTTGAAAAATAATCACAGCTTTATGTTGGGCTTACTAAGATTTGTTTCATAATGAGGTTTATTCAGATTGCTATTTTAGACAAAGTTAAATAACAGTTTCACAAAATGTCAACATCATGAACAAGGAAAACATACAAGTGGGGTATTTGAGAAATAATTTCCAACATGTTCTTCATTGTGTGTATTGCCCAAAAGGCTTATACGTCTTGTCAGGACCATATTACAAGAAAATAGGCAGCATCTTGTAATTTATATTTATTACAAACGCTGTGGTCTTTTTTCTATATTCTGTCATCTAAATCTTGTAAAATAACACTCCTATGGATGGTGCAGGTCAGGATAAGTGCATTATTTGGGGAAATATGATATGATTCATAACTTCAAACCACTGTTTTTGACTCATTCCTGTATTTAAATATTTATTTCAAAGGCAAAAAGTGCTTATGTAGTTGCACTGAGTTAAGTTCATTAGTATTTTACAAGCTGCAACTCTTTCATGGGTCTTAGTATCAACTTTTCAATAGGATGTAGTTAGTACAGACTTGTGAAGATTGAAGTGTAAAAACGCAGCTTCTAAGCGGCAGTTAGTCAGTCAGTGTTTGTGTGAAAGACATCCTTATTGTAGCTACGTGAAACCTTCAATTTACATGCTTTTTTGGAAATAACTTTTTAGGCCAAAACTTGCCCATGTT
>ML685768.1:7805317-7878470 GCA_007922175.1 Pelusios castaneus
AGGTCCAATGTCCCAGAGTGGCCTCCATTGGCACTCTGGGACATTTCTGGAGGCTGTCTATTCCACAAAATAGGTACACACGAGCAATACCGCGGAACAGCTGTTCCGCGATAATGCTACCACTCTGGTTTTGAGTGGTTTAACTGTTGCGCAGCAAGAGGGTGTTGCCGCGCAACAGAGAAATTGCTCGTGTGTACTCTCTTGCCTTTATTGCGTGGTAAGGAGCCTTACCACGGAATAAAGTGATCGTGTGTACATACCCTAAGGTAACAAGCGGCAGATATAAAATTTTAAGCTCCTAGTTGGAAGTAGTTTACTGCTTTTTCATGCACTGTAACTGGAGTATCAATAAGGAATGGGTTTGATCAGTGAGAAAAACTGAAAAGTACCAGAGAAAGCACAACGGCCATGCTCTCAAAGACAAGCAATAGGCCTAGTATTGTAAGGAAATCTTTACCAGCCCTCCCTAAGATCTGAGTAACACACTTCATTTTCAACACCTTTTATTTTTCTGTATGTTTTCTCCACAGTATCGTAAAACAAATATCTTTTGCGATTTAATCAATATAAATAAGAATATTAAATTTTCCTAATGTACTGATTGAAAGAATTGCTGAGGAGATCATTGATTTTTCTTTATTCCAAATAGAAAGACATCGAGTAAAGGAAATAAATAGCTGAATTTTGACCTGGCAGTAAGTGGAGTCAGAAAGGACCAGCACCACAGCAATTCTTCTAATGTAGCCTAAGGCCATGTTTACCCATAGAATGGCACTACAGTGCATCTGATGAAGGTTCTCTGCACCAACGGGAGACAGCGCACCCATCAGAATAATACAACCATCTCAGCGAACAGCAGAAGCTAGGTCTGTGGGAGAAGCTCTCCCGCCAACACAGCGCCGTGCACATGAGCGCTTACGTTTGTATAACTTATATTGCCTGGGGGGAGGGAGAGAGTTAGTCACACCCCATAGAGACATAAATGACGCCAACATAAGATGTAGTATAGATATAGCCTAAGAGTCGGCCGGAAACCTGAAGAGGAAAAGCCAACAAGGATAAAAACAATTAACTACAACTAGATTAACAACTTTTGCTATAAGTAAACTCTGAAAAATTACTTTGTACTTCTGTGAGGAAGAACCAGTAGAAACTGCCTTTTTCTCCAGAAGAAAGAGTGTGAATCCTTTTCTTAGTATAGCTGCCTTGTGTCAGGTGCAGAGTGGCTGACTGAATTGTGTAGGCTGTTTGCATACTAGTATGCTCACTATGCTGGAGCCTAGTCATTTAAAGAAATCTTTTAAAGATGAAAAAATACCTTTAAAAGAGGAAGAGGATGGAGAGGGGAAAAAAAACCAAGAATATAAAAACTCTCCCCACTCACATAGGTCCGAAGAGTGCAGTAAAGGAGTGCAGGAAAGTCCAGATTTTCCCACTACCTGTTTGTTTTATTTTCAGTAAACGGTGTAGTATGATAGAACTCCTCTGTAGTCAGCAATGCTAGTTACAATTATTTATAATAATCTTTTGGACTCCTACAGCAAAATCATAGGAAAATATATTAAACTACAAATAAGAATAAGAGATTAATAGAATTTCAGGCCAGAAGGGACCATTAGATCATCTTCTAGTCTGACCTTCTGTATATCACAGTCCATTAAATTTCACCCAGTTACCCCTGTATTGAGCCCAATAATTTTTGTTTTGCTAAAGCATATATTCCAGAAAGGCATCCACTCTTGATCTGAAGACATCAAGAGATGGAGAATCCACTGCTTCCCTTGGTAATTTGCTCTACTGGTTAATCAGTTCACTGTTAAAAAATTGTGTCTAATTTGAATTTCTCTGGTTTTAATTTCCAGCCATTGGTTCTTATTATAGCTTTCTCCACTTAATTAAAGAACTTTTTAGTACCTGGTATTTTCTACTCATGAAAGTAGTTCTAGCCTGTAATTATATTACCTTCAATCTTTTTTTTATAAATGAAACAGATTGAGGTCTCTAAGACTCTCGCTGCAAGGCATTTTCTCCTGCTGTCAAATCATTTGTGACTATTTTCATATTGATTGACATTATATTTCTATCCTTTAATTCTTTGAGTTGAATCCTCTATCAGCTGTTCCACTGTTTTGCCTAGTACTGATGTCAGACTAAGTAACCAATAATTACTCAGGTCATCCATCTTTTTCCTTTTTGAACACTGGCACAACTTTAGCATACTCATACGTGTAGTCCAAAATTTATTAAATATGAACATCAGCAGGCCAGAGGTCTCCTAAGCCAACTTTTTTAGGTCTCTGGGGTGCAAGTTATCCAGGCCTGCTGATTTAAAACTGTTTATCCATAGTAAATGTTGTCTAATATCCATCTCAGTTACAATGTACAAAATACTTGATCATCTTCATGCGATACAAGCATATTGACCCGATACTTTCTAAATATAGAACTGAAATATTTATTGAATGTTTCTGCACCATTAACTTTTTTACCATCTTCATCTAATATGGGCCTATACCACTCCTAGGATTTCTTTTGTTTCTATTATACTTAAGACTCATTATTGCCCTTATCCCAGCCTATCATGGATTCTTCCTGGTCATTCTTTACTTTTCTTACCAATTTTCTGCATTTCATAACTTCTAATTTATATAGTTGCCATCTATTTTCCCTTGTTTACCATTTGTTATATATTTCTTTTAAATTTCTAATTGCAATATTCACTTCACCAATGAACCAGCCAATACTGTCCTCTTTGTTGATTGTGGAATTGTGGCTTTTTGGCCATCTAATAAATTTTTTGTAAAGAACTGATTTTTTTCATTCACATTTTTTGGTCTAAATTTTTCCCTCCAAGTCAATTTTGCTGTAATTTTAGCCCTTATAAAGCACTAAACATATATATTTCTGGCTGAGACTGTCATCTGTTTGCCCATAATAAATGTAATCAGGTTATGATCACTGGGCCCTAGGCAATGGCCTTTTGTGTTAAAAATATTATCTATGATTTTTAGAAACTAATGAAATTCTACTACAGGCTGCTTAAGACTGCCAGCATATACCTCCTAAACTGAAGTTCCCCATAACTGAGTTTTTCTTTTCACGAGAGCTAGTATCAAAACTATTCATAGAGAATATGTTGGTACAATATAATGGTCTCCAGCTCTCAAGCAGAGGCATTTCAACATGTTGGTGTATAATCTGAGGCTCTTTGGCTCTCTCTTTTGCACTTGACTTTCAAGGCAATGATCTATATATACCCACATGCATGTACACACACAACATAGCTAATTTGTATACTTTTCTTAGAACATTCAAACATAGTCAGTAAACTGCATGGAAGTCTGGGTATGTATAGTTGCTGACACCTCCTATTCCTTCCTGCTATCTCCACCCTAACATTCATCCCGACCTTTCCACAACCTTCAAAACACAACCCAGTCCAACTTCCTCCTCCCAGCTGCTTGGTCCCTTTCTTACACTTTAACCTTTTCTGTCACTGACATGTAGTCAGTCTAACCTCTCCCAGTAGTTGGTTTACTCCCCAATACCTCCAGATATCTAACTCCACACACCACATCTTTGGCTGCCAGCTCCCTCTCATCACTCCCCATGCAACCCACTCAGCTTCTGGAAAGCCCCTTCAAACCCTCCCACTTGACTTACCTCACAGCCCTTAGATCACAATTTCTTAAAAAGTACTTAGTGTTTTAAGGGAGAAAGCCAGTGATATCGATCCTCTGATTAATTTTTCATCACAATGACTTCTTAGTCTTACAAATGATCATAGTCATTTAATTGTTTTTTTGTCTAATGGGCATTGGTTCAATAGACTTTAATAAATAGAAGTGTGTAACAAACAAGATTGGTGATTGGCTCTGTTTACTGATAAAATTAAATATCTGGGTTATCACAAAGTGTGTGTTATATTTTCCAGTGCCATTGTTTTAATAATGTTCATTTATATGAGGCTAATCATGGCACATTAAAGGGGATCCTTAGAGTGGATAAGAGGAAGCTGAAAATATGATGAACATAGGCTCCACTTAATCTGTCTCTGCATGATGCCATAACATTTTAATTTTACTGGGTAGAGAGCCCCCTTCATTATGTGAGATGAAACAGCTTTTCCCATCCCAAAAGAGAGGGGAAAAAAGGAACTGCCAAGAGGGAATGCAGATAGAGGAAAGATTCCAATTTCACTCCCAACAACTGGAGAAGGGATTGGGACAGAAACGGATGTAGTGTTGAGAGATTTTAGCAGGAGTTGTATGTCTAAAACACTGTGTACACTTTGGTAGTGTACCTCTTGGGTATGCCTATGCTTCAAACTGGGAGAGGGATTCCCAGTTCCAGGAGACATATGCACATTAATTCTGATCAAGCTAGTACTCTAAAAACACAGTGTAGCCTCATGGTGGAAGGGGCTAATGGGGCTTTCCAGACCTAGACACATCCTGAGGGAGCTTTAGCCCTCCTGCTGCTTACACTGTTACAGCTACATTTGTGTTTTTAGCATGATTGCAGTCTGTCTGGGTTCATCTTTCAAGCTGAGAATTACAGACCCAGTTCAAAGTGTGAACATAGCCTTAGTGTAAAAGGGTTAGGTAAAGAGTGGGAAGATATATCCTGCTCAGATATTTCCATTAACATTATTATGTTACTATACCATTGCCAAATGGGACATCTTGGATGTACATGACAAATTGTAAATCACACTCTGCAATAAACTTACCTGTACCCTACTCCTGGGTTGCTCTTGAATGCTGAACTATATTGTTCCAAACTGTAACGTGGTTCTATTAACAGGAACAAATTATTTCCTCCTGGAGATAAAACTAATTTTTACTAATAGGCTAAACAGATATATTGATTCATGTCACAATATTCCAGATGCGTTTTTAGAATGAAGGAATAGATTGTTAGTTACTGCTCCAATGCCATTTATTAGCCACACAGTAATAGTCAAAACCATTAAAGCCATAGGCATTTATCAGTACCCAGACAAATGATTCAAAAGAGAACTGACTTGCAAAATTAATCTTATTTTTCCTTGCTGCTAAGCTACACAGAATTGTAGTGAGATGCCGGATGCTCGGCATGGCAGGGTTAGGAAAGCCAACGGGTAACAAATATAATATCACAAACTCCAACTGCTCAGTTGAAACTTGTTTTTGGTTTGTGTAGTTGAGAACTCGTTGAGTGCATATAAGTTGTGAAGATACAAACATCAGTAGAAATAAAAACCCAGTAAACAGTAAAATCATCTTTTAAGACAATAACATTCACATTTCATAATAAATACACCATCGATAGCTTTATTCTCTAAAACAAATGGTAACAGGAACAGCAGTGTAATAAATCCATGTGACAGAGCCATTGTTCCTGTCACACACTATAAAATGGATTGCAAGTCTCAACTTTCTCTTTTTATTGGTAGGTCAATGCACTAATTATGAACATAGACGTTTTAACGTCTTCTTCAGTTAGTGTTGGAAATGCCTTTCTTGAGACAATTACTGTAGTTCCTTCCTATGAAGGGGCAGAGGTCCAGACTGCATCAGTGATTTAACTGTGTCCATCCATTTAACATCTTGTTAGCTCATAGATGATTTACAGGTCCTTCCTAGTCTGTGCTCCATTACTTCTTTATCCTGCAGGTTTTCCTATGAAGTGTGAGCACACCTTAGAAAAATTTGATATGGTTCTACAGTTGCTATAATGAAGCAATTCCAGGCAATGGTGTTAAACAGAACTAAGATGGTGTAGATTGTCATAGAATATGATGTGTTGTCTTTAGCTTTGGAATATCTTGTAAGGGTATCATGAGAACATGGAAAAAAGTATTGGGTTAGAAAATGAAGGTTAAACAGTAAACAGGTAGGAAGGGCATGCAGCCCTGATGTTAGAGATAAATGATAAGGGCAGGAGATGGGTTGCATGGTAGCAGAAAGACACACACATCTTTGTTTTACCTGTCTAAAAAGAACAAGCAGTCATGCCTATTTGAAAACCAGTCATTTGCAGCAAAATAGCAGGCCACCATAGTTTTTCTGGTAGTGTCATGCTCAATGGAAGCGCCAGGAAGCATCTGTGCTTATTACAATTGCCAGATTATATTAAAAAAGAAGGTAGTATTTTAATCATTTTATCATTTGACTCTCACTCTGTAATCCTGGGTTGTTAAGCCAAACGAACCCCCTGAGGTCGCTAAACCCTTTTTCTTTTTGGCACAGGCCAGAAATGAGCCCTCATCGAGAATGATATCATAAAGAAATCACAAAAAGAGGTAATCCACCACTTCCTTTACAAAGTACAAATTTAGCAGGTAGGTGTGTTATTACAGGCATAGGCTACAATGAGGACCAACATTTTTAAACATGGGTGCTCACAGTTAGATATTTAAGCAAGTCTTCCGATTTTGACATGTATGCTTGAAAAATACTAGCCTAATGGTTTCAGTCTCTATCCCGGGAACTCATAAACCCCCATAAACTTCACTGAGACAAGAGTGGGACCTAAGAACACACTTTTCTTCTCCTATATGCTGGGTAGATCTTGGTTCAGATTTCTTTCTCCCCAAACATGTGGAAATTCAATTTGATACTAATGGCACTAAATATATGTAAAGATCTCCCACTTTTCTGATGTATTTGGGAGCAGAATTTTGCCCCGAGCTTTATTACTGAGATAACAAAGCATTTAATGACCACAGTAACATTTACTTTCAGAAAGGAAAACGACGCAAAAATGAGGAACCTAGTTCAACAGAAATTAAAAGATACAGTCCAAAAAGTGAAATGCCTGTAAACTGCATGGAAACTTAATAGCGCGTCAAAGTAAAAGTATACACCAAATTAAGAAAGTAAGAGAACCAGAAAAGGTCCACCCTCACTAAACAACAAAGTAAAAGATTCAGAGGCAAAAAGACATCTTTTAAAAATTGGAAGTTAAATCTTATTGAGAAAAATAGAAAGGAGCATAAACTCTGGCAAGTGAAGTATAAAAGTATTAGGCAGGCCAAAAAGGAACTTGAAGAGCAACTAGCCAAAGACTCAAAAAGTAACAGCAAAAATGTTAAGTATATCAGAGGCAGTAAGCATGCCAAACAACCAGTGGGGCCACTGGATGATTGAGTTGCAACGGAGTACTCAAGGAAGATACGCTCACTGTGGAGAAACTAAAAGAATTCTTTGCATCAGTCTTCACTGCAGAGGACGTGAAGCAGATTCCACACCTGAGCCATTCCTTTTAGGTGACAAATCTGAGGAACTGCCCCAGACTGAAATGTCATTTGAGGTGTCAGACTGAAGTGTCATTAGAATATCTTGACTGGTGTGGAGTGAGTAAGGAAATGTTATTTACTCCTTCACATAACACAAGAACCGGGGCTCACCCAATAAAATTAATTGGCAGCAGGTTTAAAACAAACAAAAGGCAGTACATCTTTACAAAACACACTTGTTGCCAGGGGATGTTGTGAAGACCAAAACTATAACAGGGTTTAAAAAAAAAAGCAAGAACGAATACTTATTTAGCAACTGTAGATCTTTGAGATGTGTTGCTCATGTTCTTTCCTAATTAGATGCGTGTGTACCACATGCACTGGTGCTGGAAACTTTTCCCCTAGTGGTATCAGGAGGACCGGCTCTAGTGTTTCCTGCAGTGGTAGGTGTATGTGCCCGTATATATGGTGCCCCCCTTCTTCTCAGTTCCTTCTTACCATCTGTGACAGTGCTGGAACATTCCCTTGCTTCTCCAAGTCCAGCATCCCTCTAGTGGTTTACTTGTGATCTGGCACCTTTCTTTTATAGGACTCCCCTTAAGATTGCCCTGCAAACCTCTGTGGCTGTTGATGTCTGAAATGCCTTCTGGAGGAGAACAAAGGGTAGAGGTCTGCAATATTGTCCTTAATTTTTCAGCTCATGAAGCCTGGAGTCTGTTTGGTCAGAAAACAGGGCTGTGCCATCAGAGGAAAGCCTCTGAATGTATTGATGGACCACCACAGAAAGACCAGGTGACTGGAGCCAGGATGCTTTTCTCACTGATAATGCCGAAACCATAGTCCTGGCCATGGAATCAACTGTGTCTGATGCTGCTTGAAGGGAGGCTCTAGTCATTCTCCTCACTTCCTCCAAGATTGCCTTGAACCCTTTATCTGGAGGCTTGTGGCAGGGAGTCAGAGAATTTGTCCAATGACTGCTAAATGTTAAAATGGTATCTTCCCAATAGCACTTGTTGGTTGGATATGAGCAGTTGCAGTTGTTGAATAAACTCTGTGCCCAAACAGATCAAGCTTTTTGACCTCATTTTTTGGGGTAGAACTCATCCGGCCTCGCATGTCCCTTTCATTGGCAGCTGTGACCACCGACAATCCCAGGGAGGAATGGGTGTAAAGGTATTTGAACCTCTTGGCAGGCATGTAATACTTCTTTTCAGCCTGTTTCAAGGTGGGCGGGCAGGGAGGCAGGGGTTTACCACAGTGCCTTGGCCAACTTCACTATTCCCTTGTGTACCAGGAGAGCCATCTTGGAAGGAGCTACTGTTGCCAGAATGCCAAATAGTTCATTCATGGGCTCCTTGAACTCCTCCACTTGGAGGCCTCGCTTTGTTACCACACACTTAAGCAGATCTTGGTGGGCTCTGAAGTTGTCTAATGGAGCAGTGGTAGAGGACCCCACTCTGCCTATTCAGGCAAAGAGGAAGAAGAGGCTGGTAACTGTGGGATAGCCCCTGCCGGCCTGCCTGTGGGTTTCTTTTCCTCGTCAGACTCCACATCCAGGTGCGGTGCCATGCCTGGGACTACTGAGGACTGCAGAACCAAGGCTCCCGAGAGTAAATGAGCTTGCGGGACCACAGTCCAGGGGAACTCTTCACAGATTCCAAAACTGCCGTAGTCTGGGCCACTACCCTTTAAGGCGATAACCTCTTGGCATCATGGGCAGACTGTCCTCTTGGAAGGACTACCTCTTCTCCCTTCGAATCCGAGGAGCTGCTACTGGGCTACCAATGATACCGATTACCCCTCTGTGCTCTATTGCGTGTGCTGGTGCCTTAGTTCCGGGGAGCAGTGCCAGGAGACAGAATGCCATATGTCCCATGACCAGGTTTTGTCCTTTGATTTCCTATGAGGACTTGGTAAATGGGGCCAGGAGCCCACAGACTGATGCCAAGTCTCTGGTGATTGGTAGCATTCTTGGGATCAGTGCTAATCGGTCTGGAGATCTGTGCCAGGTATCCAGGGATCAAAGAAGGGAGCCTGACCTCTTCTGGTGCAGCTCTGGGGACCAGTGTTGTAGGTCTGGTGACCACTAGCTCATTGGAGAGTGGCGCCCTGAAGACAGGGATAACTGCAGAGGTCTTTGTGTAGGTTTTCCCCCCGTTGAGCACCTTGAGCAGGTAGTCAGCTTTTGGTGCAGAGGCCTCCGTTCCCTGAGCATCAGTGGCACCAGGATAGCTAGGAGGTACTGCATCACCTGGAATGCCTCTGGTGTACTAGGCACCATCAGGTGCTGTGAGCCTTTGCTGCTCCCTGGAGTTGGTGGTAGGTCTGGGATGTGGCTTGACACTCGTATACACGATGACCCCTTCAGAACCTGTGGGGATAAATAGGCCTAGGCAGGTCTCTCCGGGTCAAAAGTAAACTAAAACTTTATAACAAACACTGAACACCAAGAACTAACTATATACAGTTGATAATGAGTAAACCACTAGCTGGATGAAGGACTTGCAGAAGCAAGGGACTTGTTCCAGCACCGTCACACGTGCTAAGAAGGAACTTGGGGGAAGGGGGGCCAGCAGTGCCCTATATATAGGCACATACATGTGTTGCTGCAGGAGGAACTAGTGCCGGACCTATGGATACTACTAGGGGAAAAGTTTCCAGCACTGGTCCATGTGACATACACACACCGAACTGAGAATGGATATGAGCAAGCACTCGGAGAAGAACTAGGTAAGTTCATGGAGGATAGATCCATCAATGGCTATTAGCCAGAATGGGCAGGGATGCAACATCAATCTCTAAGGGTGCATCTACACTTGTAAATTAAGTCGACTTAAGCTTGCTTAAGTCGACTTAATTTACTCCATGTCTACACTGGACTTTCCTTAAATTGACTTTATAAAACCTAGTTTTAAGTCGACTTTGCTGGCTAAGTCGACTTTAGAAAGTCGACTTAGCCAGTGTAGACATGGAGTAGCCCTAAGTCGACTCTAAGTCGATTTAGGGTGCTCCAGGGCTTCTGCACTGTCCTCCCTGCCAGGGTGGCTGGCACAGCCACAGCCTGGCGTGCCCCCCCAAAGGGCAGGGCAGAGCCCTGCCCACCCTGCCCCTATGCCCTGCCAGGGTCCCTGTCCCCCTTTGCCCCATTGTACCCAGGTACAATGGGGCAAAGGCTGAGCCCCCTGGCACTTGGCAAGCGGTGCCCCCCCTGCCACCGTGGACCTGTCCCAGGTCCACCTAGCCCCTTCAAATCACTCTAGGTCGATTTTGTAGGGTACCCTCTAGGTCGACTGAAAATTTGAGTGTGGACATGCTAAGTCGACTTAAAGTCGACTTAGTTAAGTCGACCTAAATTAACACGTGTAGACATAGCCTAAGTGTCCCTAGCCTCTATTTGCCAGAATCTGGGAGTGGACAATAGGATGGGATCGCTTGATGATTGCCTATTCTGTTCATTCCTTCTGAAGCAGTTGGCATTGACCACTGTCAAAAGACAGGATACTGGAATGGGATGTCGGTGAAACTTCCCTTCAAGGATAATAGCTCCTGTCCCACCTCTTCTGCCCATTGCTCTGCCTACGCTTTATCCTCTTTCCTCCCCCAATCTTCCTAAATCTTCTGTTGTTCACAGACTTGTGGATTACGGAAGCAACATAAGTCACCTATTTTTCATATCCTCTATTCATAAGATTTTTTTATACAATGCATATTTTAAAAATCGTTTAGCAATCCCTGCTACTTAAGAGAAGTAACTGTTTAATAAGAAGAAATCTGAAGTATTTTATTCCAAACCCAGTTAGAATTGAACAGAAATTAATTAGACAGAATTCAAGGCTTCCAAGACAGCCTTGCCTTAATTTCCAGGGAAAGATTAGTCTGCTCAGGATACCTCGATTACTATTCCCATCTTCAAGGCGTCTGAGGAAGTGGGATTTTCTCCCATGAAAGCTCATGTGATAAATAAATGTGTTAGTCTTTAAAAGTGCCACAGGACTCCTTGTTTGTTATACAATTGTTTGTCACATGTGACACTGCGTGCACATGTACAGGTCTGTGGTAGTGCATATACTTACAGGATTGGGCCATAAAACTAACTTGCAGTGGACATTCATATTAGTATTTAAGGTAAAGCAAAAGTTTGATTCAAGTCTCTCAGATTAGTTACTCACTGTAGCTTCTTGTCTATATTATTTTCATATTGAAAACTAATCAGTAGAAGTTGACACCCTTGTGTGGAAAAATCTGCAATAGTCTCCTGATCAGCATATGTCTGATAGCATTACTCTGAAATCTTGGACACGTTAAAACTTACTTCGGTTTTCACAGCTTTAAAATCTCGGAAGATCAATGTATCTCTTTCGTGTGCTCAATATTTAAAAATAGTGAATTAGTCCCTGGACATAATGATAGAAATAAATCCAAATTATTTCTGTTTGCCTTGAAGCAGGAGGGAATTAATGTCTCTGGATCATTTCATAACCAAGCACATTATGTTTGAGAAATTATTTATTTCTACGGTTATCAATACTTCAAACACTACCATTCAAATTCCTAAATAACTCTGTGTATTAGGATCTTAATATGTGTTGCTTCAATGTAATTAGGTTGTTGCTTCAATGTAATTAGGTTTTCCTATTTTTAGTACATTTGTCTGTCTCTTCATACTCCCGGCTGCTGGGATTCAATAGTGTGTCCTGTGTCTCAAGTTTCAAAATTCACAAACAGCTAAATTCCAAGTGGGACCTTTCTGTAAATGTTTTTGTTTCATTATTCTCCAGTTCTGGTGAAAAATGTTCAAAGGTGTAAAAATGTAGATTACCAACAAGAAGATTCCTGGTACTGTAGTAATACCTCAGAACTGGCCAGTTTGGAAAGAAAAGGGTGAAGTTTTTAAATATGCCAAGAACGAGTGCTTTGAACCCATGGTTTTATTTGGGTAATTGTATGAGTAGTTCTTTCTGTTGGGGTAAACTGCCAAGCAATCCTCTGGATGGACTTACAGTCATACTCTCCATCAACATGTGAAATAACTACTTCTATGGAACAAGAATTTTAATTTCTTAGATTATCTCCAGATTACCACCTTGGAAAGACCTAAGAAGATTTAAGGCACGTGCACAGCATTCTTGGACTCATTTGCCATCTACTAAGACTTACCTTGAACATAATTTGTTTTCTTTTACATATCATGAAAGATTTCACAGAACAATTGAAATTATTATAATTGTGCAAAGTATTGCTTACTGCCAATGCTGGCATGAGTGAAATAATGAGAATGAGATGGATATCAACAAAAAAGAGAGGATTGTCACAGAACTGCAAAGATCTTAGCTTCTTCACCTGTTTCACCCAACCTAGGAGACACAACTGAAATTAGAAGAGAAGTTTTAAAATGACATAGCACGTGATGATAGTTTAACATAAAAATAAAGGATGAAGGTGTCATCAATGCAAATCTCTCATCCAGTAACACCCTGGGGAACAAAAGCCTCTTTTGTGTCTCAATCTTGGATCTTCTGCGTGGAAGCAAGATAAACCCAAGTCATAGTAAAGAGAGTTTAATTTAGGCAATAGACATCAGTGAGTTATCAGTATAATAAAAGAAAGGGCAAAATAGAAATGAATCAAATTATTTAATTTTTGCCTCATTTTAAAACTTGTTCACAAAGCATAATTCAAATATGTCTTTTAAAAAGAGAGACATCAGTAATTCTTGTAGATTGTGTATCATTTCATAACAATTCACAACTAAAATCACTATCAACATTTCAGTGCAATATCCCAGAATGTGTTCTTCCAATGTGTTAAGTTTTGTAGCTCTGAGAGACTTAAAATCAAATTGTTTGAAATTTGTTTATTTAATAACTTAAAAAAAAAAAAAATCAACAATTTTCCCTTGTGTGATACATTATCCAAGCAAGGCATGAAATATTTCAACAATATTTCAAGTTGCCCATCTTGCTGATGTACCATTCGTAAGGATCTGTTGCTTCATTGAATATTTAATCCCTTACTCAACAGGAAAGCTTTTTGATTTGGTTTACGTTGTAAGAAATTTAGGAGTATATCCATTCCATCCAAAGATCCTCCAGGTTTCAGGATAAGGTTTCTGAATTTCATTCCAGCCTGAGAGAAAAAATAAATCAGAATGTTAGTATTTAATGTTTGTTCAACTCTCTAAAGCAATAAAAAATAAAGAAAAGACAGCCTCCTGCTCATGTTAGGAACTGTCTTTATTTTCATGCTCCCTTAATATACTAAGAGGCCAAAGCCCAGCGTGTAGCCAAAGACCATAAGGGCTATTTGGCCATGGTGGGCTCAAGTTTGCAGGGGCCTTATCAATTCCTGAAAAGGAAATCTCTCTCATGTGATCTTATAATGTTTATGTAGTCACTATCCTTTCATTTGCCCAAATTCTGTAAGATGTTCTCCAGGAGGCACCATGCACAGATAGCGCGCTGCCAAAATCTGGGGTGGATGGATTATCTCAGAAGACTGCCAGACAGACAAAGGAAATTTCAAGTCCACACTCCTCTAATTCAAAAGCCTCGGCTATCAACTGTAGTATTAGGGGATAATAAACATCTAAATTATCCCAAATCATTATCAGAACACACAGATATAGATCTTAACATTCAGTTTAAATGTGTTAGAGTTATTCCTTGCAAATACACCTGTTCAGGATTTTCCCACAAGAATCTGTTGCCTAAGCACAGATTGATACAGCACCGTATCACAATATTAAAATATTGTTATTTTAAAAGAGAACATCTGACATATGCTGCTAAAATAGTAATTAATAGACTTCTTTTTAATTTTGAAAACATTTGAATTTTCTTACATTAATTCCTAAAAAAGTAGTCATTTAATGAATATATCTTACAGTACTGTGCTGATAGGTTTTAATGTTTCCTGGTACCTTGTGCCTATTAGGTTATCTACTATGTTATCTCATAGAAGTATTAGACATGGGAGGATGCAAGAACAGTACTTGCTGCAAAAGCACTCCTTCTGTTTGAATGGACACCTTTAACAGAATTAGCCAGTAACTTCTGAGACAATAATTAGTTACCAGGACAACGTAAGCAACAAAAGGCAAGAAAAGTGTTAAAACATCCGAAGTCATCTTCAGTATTAGTTCCCTTTCTTAGTTAGTTAAGGAATCAACCTATAGCATTTTGGGCCTGAGAGATATGATTGCCAATGGGAAGATGTTTCCTGGCATGCAGGGTTCCTAGATCTATTTGGCTTCCTGAATGAAGAGAATTAGGACAAGGTATGTCTTTGTTTGTCATAGATAATATATCACTAATGGGTTGCCTGTTTGTGCTGAAGGACTCAGTTAAGATGTTGTTTATTGCTTAAATTTTAAGATTTGATGAGCATCTTTTGGAAACTCTACAGGTCTCTTGGCAGCTGTTTCATCCTTTAGTCTCATTTCCCACCACATGGTCTCTAGCACACTGAAAAACTGGATGTAGTAGTTGGACTACGATGGCTAATACTGCTGTTTCTCTACCTTCTTTCAAGACCATTCCCTGAGAACAGCATGAGTAAATGGTCCTTCTACATGGATTCCAAGAGAGGTTGGAGCAACAGGAGAAAAAGTTACTTTTAGACACCTCATGGTTTTAATTCAGAGCAGCCATGTCTGCCCTTAAGTGGGAGTTTAGGTCATGATTGACATGTGCCTGGAAGCTCCTGCATAGCTTTCCCCCCCCACAAAGCTGAACCATAGCAATTGTGTTGTGTTTGGGGGGAAATGTTTGCTTCTGAATCTTTTACATCTCTCTTTAAAACTCTGGGAAGTGTATTGAGGCTACCCTGACCTACTAGCTGCACTACCTGGATGACTTGGTGAAGAGTGAACAAGTGTTGCTTATATTTTACCACTTGAGTTAGTCTCCGGAAGTCTAATACAGAAAGGAGTCTTTGTTCTTTTGAGAGTAATTTGAATAAAAATAATCTGTGGTACCAATGGAACAGATCTTTCAGTACATAATAAGTAATCACATCTCCCAGTTCTTGAGAGAGTAGAGATTATTTCAAAAAATCTGTAGGGATTGAGGAGTCTGACAGTAATGAAGCTACAGAATTAAAAAGAGTATGTGTGATCATTAAAAACAGTTTCTAACGCTCAAGTGGTTAATGTAATTGCTGTTTATGCAGGAAGAGAAACCTCAGTTTCATTCTGACAGGAAGCTGTAAGCTGAGGTTCTAAAACCCCAGTCATGTGATGTGCTAGTAACTGCCTTCCTTTCATGAATTTCTAGGTCTTATTTGGAATTGCTGCTGTAGTAAAAAACCTAACTGGGCAGCAGCGGTGGCTGTTTTTGTTTGAAATAAGGAAACATGTCATTGAAATCTAGGTGCAGTGATATGTGAAAAAGACGGTAACAATTTACTAGTAGTAGCTGATTTTTGTTTGCAGACGGTTATTGTTCCCAACGTAGGAAGTTCTGTTATGCCTCTAGAGAATGCAACAAGAAAGGTCAAGAAGTTAAACAGAGCTGATTTGGGGATGAGGTTATCTTAAGGGGAAAAAAAACCCTTCACGTAGCTTATATATAGGGGCTTCCTCTTAAAAAGTTATCTGAGCAGCTGAGCAAAGGTAAGGGTCACAGCCTGTAGTCAAATAACTATTTTTCTCTCTTCACAGAAGAGCTTCCAGAAAGCCCCTCATTAAGAAAGGTACCAAGAGCCTATAGCTGAAGCATAGTGAAATATCCATTTCCTAATGGCACGATAATTGACAAGATGAATTATTTTTAAGCCTCTCATATAAAGAGAAAAAAGTTGAGGGAAAAAAACCCGAAATAAAAATCAGAATAAAAGGCACTTTAATTCATACAGAGAAACAGAGGTCCCAGAGCAATTGGAGGAAATTTTGTGTAGTTAAAACTCTAAGCAATCTTTTAGATACAGAAAATGAATTGTACCTATGCAGAGAAGGAGCACAAGGAATAGAAAAAGGAGGCCCAAGGGGCTAGATCCATAAAGGGAAATTAGATTCAGCATTGCAATACCTAAATATTAGGTGTCCCTCTGCCTAGTGGAATCCACAGCCCCGAGTTAGCAGGTAGGATCCCTATACAAATGCATGGGGAGAATCAGGTGCCTATGAATGGGATTAACAAAAGCCAGCCTGTTGAACAGGGAACTGCTTAAGATATCCACAAGAAGAGGGATGTAGCTAAACTCACACCTCAAAGGAAGTTAAGCACCTAACTCTAGGCCAGAGGGAGGAACCTCCTTTTTCTTGGGACCCCAACCACAAATGCTCTCCTGGAGCTAAACACTGAAACTCTTTCTTGTTAAAAACAAACATGCAAACATAAAACCCCCCCAAAAGGTATATCTTTAGTCCAGTGAAAGAGGGTCTTGAATCTCACACATCCCATGTTAGTGCCCTTACCACTGGGCTATAGAAGCATCCTCACTCTCTTTCTGGCCCAATAGCTATTTATATATAAGAAATGGAATAGCTTCACCAGGAGAGATTGAAACCCACCCCAGAACCAAATGGCCAGAGTACTCACCTGAAAAGTGGAAGCTCTGTATTCAAATGCCAGCCCCTGTTAGGCAGCGGGAGTGAGGGAGATTTGAACCTGTCTCTCTCATACCCTGGATGAGTCCTCTATTAGGCTAAATGTTACATAAAGGGGATTTGCATCACCTCCTCCTCTTCCATTTTTTGGGAGGCTCAAACAGTAGACATGCTTGGAGTACATCTATCAGATTGGGTCCGACAGATGAAAAAGGCAGGGGATGACTAATCTGAGGACTCTGTGACCAGTTTGAGGACTGGGCCCTAGGCATGAGATGGGTGTTGTACTCAGTGGCAGAAGTTTAGGCACCTAAAGAGCTTTACTAGTGGATACTTAGGCACTTGAAGGGTTAGACAGCTCCTGAGCAGGGATTCTGAAGATTTAAATTTTGGATTTAAGCATATAAGTGGCAGTTAGGTGCCTAAATCCCTTTGTGGATTTCATAGAATCATAGAACTGGAAGGGACCATGAGAGGTCATCGAGTCCAGTCCCCTTTAGCCCAACGTCACAAAGGAAGTCTATGTTAGAGCAGGAAATTGCATACAGGTCTCTCAAGCCCAGCATCTTAACCACTAGAAAAGGCATCCTTCCTTCCCTGAGAAGAGGTGAAAGCCTAATAAGGAGTAAAATATTCCAAAGGGGTAGCCGTGTTAGTCTATTGTAGAAAGACAACAGAGTCTTGTGGCACTTTTAAAGACTAACAGATTTATTAATCGCATGAGCTTTCGTGGGAGAAAATCCCACTTCGTCAGACGCTTTGAAGATAGGAAAGTTACAGAGTGGGAGGAAATAAAATGCAGGGGAGTGTATGACATAGCATCAGGTCAGGCTGTAACAGCAAATAGTAGCTCTAGAATGAACCAATAATTTAAACCATTTGAGGGAATGTATTTCTAAACCTACCAAAACCAAAGAAATCAAAACAAATGCTTGACTTGGTTTGAAAGAGAAGTTATATTGTGCTGCAAAAGGGGAAGCTCAGAATAGATTTAGGTTTCCATACTCTGCATAAAAAACCACACAGAGGTGAGTTGCTATTAATGGAAAGAATCTTCATGTCACACCACCTTTACAACAGCAGAACATGCATTATCTTCTATCATGAGACAGTGTGCTCCCCCATACGATGCAGGGTAAATGAAATGGAAAAAGGAAACCATTTCCCAACAAACTACAGTAGTCATATATCTTATACCAATTTAAATATTTAACTTTACAGTAAAAAATGGTGTAAGACACAAATACAGATTATTTTCCACTATGATTTGAATCATTTACAAACTTTTTTTATTGCTGTAGTGGATTTGATATATGTAGTAGAAAGACCTAAAATGTTAAAATCTACTGATAACACTGATCATTAAAAAAAAAAAATAGTTTTGCAGCTTATCCAATAGCTGAAATATAAAAAAAATTCACTAATGGTAGGAGCTAAAACCTTACCTTTGGATTCATTATTCCTTCTTGTTTAAAGCAGCTATAAAAAATATCCATGGAAAAAACTTCACTCCAGAGATATCCATAGTACTGGCCATCATATCCACCTGCCAAATGTCCAAAAGTCGCCGGCATGTTTGTTCCTTTAAAAACAGATAAAGAAACATTAAAAAATTAATGTTGAAATCAAATTAATCATCCTTTTAACGTAAAATAGTGCATCAGATTTAGAATGGCATTCATGTATCAATCTGGAATATATCCTAGCTGCAAATGGATATGTTGATGAAATAACATTCATGACCTTTCTTGTCTTATTCCCAAGTAATTACTTTGGTTTCATAAACTGGATTTCCTTTATAAACAAGATTCACTTGGTTTGCTATAAGACTGGTATGAAGATACTCTATGCTTGTCTGAAGCAGTCACACATGCTGCATGAAAACTTTACATTTACATACCTGGGGTTGCACGAATTCCCAGAATTTCCATGCAGTACCTGGCATATTCATCTGCAGGGTCAGCAGGTGATTTGGTATGAACAGACTGGTCAACCTTGCTCAAAACAATCTGACGAAGAGTCAAAAGACCTAGTAGCATAAGAATATTTGGTTTATAAATATCATATTAACATCTTGAGTTTCTATGGGTTCAGCCATCCAAGGGTCTCAACATGCATTATACACACACTGCGTTAAGCACTGCAAAACCCACTGAGGACGATAAGTATTATTTTAATTTTAAAAGATAGAGAATCAAGCAGAGATGTACCCATGTACACGTAGGAAGTCTGTGACAACGGAAATTGCCAACTGACAATAGCTAGTTAGAGGACTGGATGGGATTGATGGGATTTATTCTACAAGAAGCAATTTTAAGTCATTTGGAACTTTTAAGGTAGTCACATAGATGGACCTCTAAACACATGCTCTCATTACTCTTACTTTTGTCCTCTGTCCCACTTCCCTTCCAATTTTTTTTTGATACACACATGCTGGAGAACAGGGATAGTGTCTTTTTACAGGTTTGTTCAACAGCAAGCATAATCCTGGTAGTGGTTTTGGGAGATGGGGGTGGGGATTCACCACAGCACAAATAATTATAGTCAGGAAAAGACTACAGCAGCCAGGGGAGTCTTCCTACTCCCAGATCTGGCGTCTTGTTCTTTTTCTCAGTAGAAATGTGTAATTAAAAAAGACTGGAAAGGCTGATGAAAGGCGTTGCTGTTACAAGCTCCATTTTTGTAAATGGCATTTTTCTCACAATTAAGATATTAGACATTTTTACAGTAAAGTTTAGCATACAAGTAATTATTTGCACTCATTTCCAAGGTATAATCAAATAGGTCTTTCTTCTCTGGATGTGTGCTTACCTCTCAGTAGCAGTCATGGGGGAGGTGGATATATAGAGAAAGAAGAACAGACCACTACCTAAGGCATTTGCATGTTCTGCATTACACAGAATATCGATATTGCTTATGCCATTCCCACCTTTCCATGAATGCTTTTTGTATGTAAAAGAAAAAAATAGATACCGGTGTTGGCCTTTCTGGAGGCAGCAAGTTTCTCAAGAAGAGCATCCGCAACATGGCTCCCATCTTTATAATGTTTTGACATTTGCTGTAGTAGTTCTTTTTCCCAAACCCAGTTCTCAAACATTTGTGAAGGAACTTCTACAAAGTCTGTTTCCACATTAGTTCCACTAAATCTAGCAAAATCAGTCTAACAAAAAACAAGCAAAGAAACAAAAAGCACAATAAAACTCATTATATATACAAATTAAAATACAAATCAGATATCTGGCAAAATGTCAACCTATGTAAGGTGCCAAAATGTGATGGTAAAAGACATGGCAGAATTACAAGACACTGTATTACAAGAAAGATCAATGTTAAAACAGCCTCAAACTTGAGAGAGAGAGAGAGAGAGAGAGAGAGCACGTGCCAGAAAAATTAGATAATAAGCAATGAGAAAACTAAACAAAATAACATATTATGCAGTGATTCGCAGTCATAGAAACTCAAAAGTAGATCCATTTTTCTTTCTTTCTCTTACATGGCATACTGTGGCAATATGAAAAATTTCAGCACTGCACCATGATATCTGAAAATAACTCTAATTTACTCAATATATTACTTTGTAATATGCTACAAAATCTTGTTCTATTACAGAAGTAACTCCTGAATAATGCTGTAGTTCTAATGCATTTAGACCTGTTTCAAGGATTTCATTTGACTCATTTATCCTGTTAAGTATTATCCCTCCAATTTTAAAAATTTTGTACGAGTATGCAGGCCCCTGATGTATTGTACAATCTTTTTGAACTAAAGGGTGCAGGGCTTGAAAGAACGAATCTCATTGGCAGCATCAATATAATGTCCATTTTTCTAAATCACTGATGAAGGAAACTACATTTTAAAGGACAATCACAGGAGCATGTATCAGTTTAGATGCTTTATTATTTATATCTGTATAAATACAGATCTTTAATTCTCAAACCCAGAATATTTCCAAAAAGAAGCTGCTGCTAAAAGGTTCACACTTCATAATGAAAGATTTCATCTCACTCCAGCCACCTTCTTTTCCAAACCCTAATTTGGATTTATTCCATTTCTTAATAGAAACTCTAAACAGGAGTTTAAGACACAAAATATCCCCATTCAGGATGCCAGTTTCTAGTTACAATTCTTTTTTCAGGCCCCATTTCTCCTGCATAGAGATGCTGGAGGGAGGAACCTTCCCTAGGATATTGTACAATGGTTATGCAACAACTTCATGCAGGGCTTCTAAGTGTTATGCATCCCATGCAGCTCTATCATGCACTTCTGCATCTCAGCTGGAATCTCACACGTCCAGCAGAGCTGCAAGAAGGCAGCAGAATTTGCCTGCAGTGGCATCTTTTGACCACTAAAGTCTACTTAGACACCAGGCATTTCCTCTCTTCTTTCTCCCCCTGTTCAATCCCAACAGGAAGGCAATGACAAGAACAGTAACTGGAGGAGCAGGTGGCAGCAGCACAAGATGAAGGGCCCCATACTCTCTTACCTGCCCCTTCACAGTCAGTTACCACCTGTCCCAGGTACCTGACCAACCCCTTGTCCTCCAGAACTACCTATTTCAGCATCCCTCCCCACCAGTGCCCTTTACCACCCCAAGGAATGTCACTGTCCATCAGTTTTCACATCACTCTACTCCAGGACAACCGAACCTTTGCATCGACAACCACAGCAACCACCCATCCAGCCTTCCAACTCAGACTCTCGTAACCAACTGAACTCCCAGACACTCGAGTCTCTACCCACCAACTCTAGCCATAATTGCCAAGTTCTGTGCAGCTCCATCTCCTGCCTGTGCTTGGCTATACACTTAAGTTTATGGTTACAGGCAACTTATTTGCAGTAATGTCAGTTTCCTCATTAAATGGTTTGCATAATATGCCAAAAATAGAGCAGAACACAACTTGGCAGCAGTGTTTACAATGGCTACTTCAGCAGTGAAATGGTTGTCGAAACAGGCCTTCCTGGCCCCGGGACACTGACCCTGTGAGTGGAGAGTCCCAACAGCAGGGGAGCCAGGGGACTCATTTCACCAAATTCATCACAGACAGACGGGGAGACAAACAACATGTACAAAGTTAGCTCTGAATTCAGTATCCAACATGTTTAATCCCAAATTTAATCAGTAGATTTATAAGTTCCTGTGGAAGTTTAACGTGGGACTGGAAGTCAGGAAAGGGAATGCTACGCATCCTAAATACTTCTGACATTTTATTTGAGCTGCTGTCTATTGGTTAGAGAGGCCAGAGCACAACTACATCAATCCTGAACAGGTGGACTGATGGTTCAGAGCTTAAACACTGAGGACTACTTTTCAAACAAAGGAAACCAAAACGAATAGCCTAATAATAAATCTATCAGTGTTATGGCAGAATTCATCTTAAATATGGTTCAAGTAAAAATGAAATTAGACATTTAGCTATATCTTTATGACAAGTCTGTAAGTTAATTCCTGCCCTCCTGCTGACGTGGAGGCTCCTGACTGCTGAGGATTGGTGCGATTCTGCTACAGGATGGTGCAAGGGATGAAGGTAGAATTCAGGCAGCTCAAGTAGGGGATGTACGTACCCTCTGTATCAAGAAGTGCAGCTCTGTGGGGGCTCCCTGTGTGCACCCCACCATGCAAAATGTAACTGGGATCAGAGGCCTGTGAAGACAGTGGATTCATGACTATCATAGAATTGTAGGATTGGAAGGGACCTTGTGAGTTCAATCTCCCACAGGACTAAGCATTATCTAGACCATCCCTGAGAGGTGTTTGTCTAACATGCTCTTAAAAATCTCCAATGATGGAGATTCTGCAGACTCCCTAGAAAATTATTCTGGTGTTTAACTACCCTTGACAGGAAGCTTTTCCTAATCTCCAACCTAAACCACCCTTGCTGCAATTTAGGATCACCGAAGATTAGGGACAGAAGGAAACTCAGTAGGTCATCTAGTCCAACCACCCTCTGCTCAACTAAATCATCCCAGCCATGGCTTTTTGTCAAGCCACACCTTAAAGGCCCCTAAGGATGGCGATTCCACCACCTCCCTAAGGCCTTGTACACACGATCAGTTTATCGCGCATTAAAAATCATTACCGCGCAATAGCAACAACGGCGTACACATGTGCAATAGGGCTGTTGTGCGTTAACTGCCTTGTTGTTGCGCAATACAAAAACCACCTCGACGAGGGTGGTAACAGCTAACGCGGAACAGCTGTTGCGCCTTTGCACTCCTGTGTATGCTTACCGTGCAATGATGGGCCTCCGGAAGTGTCCCAGCATTCCAAAGTCGTCCTCTCTGATCTTCCCCCCACCTAATCTGTGGCCGTGATGAAACTGTCCCCGCCCTGATCTGATTCCCGGGATTTTCAAATTTCTCGTCTGTTTCACTTGCTGTTCTCTTCCTCGTGGAGTGGAGTGCAGCTCCGATCTTCAGTAGCAATGGCGGCCCATCGTGGAAGACATGCATCCCTTTGGAGCACGGCAGAGGTGCTGGACCTGATCAGCATCTGGGGAGAGTCTGCTGTGCAGGCGCAGCTACGTGGCAGCAGGCGAAATTATGATACATTTGGCATAATTTCTCGGGCCATGTCAGAGAGAGGGCATGATAGAGACACTGTGCAGTGCAGATCAAAGGTGAAGGAGCTAAGAATAACCTATCACCTAGCGAAGGAGGCAAACCGCAGTTCGGGATCAGCGCCTGCTACATGCAGTTACTATAAGGAGATAGAAGGCATCCTCAGTGGGGACCCCACAACCACTGACTGCAAAGAGTCCCGTGGATACATCGGGCCCCCCATATCCAGTGAATGCCAGACCCGAGCAGGATGAGGACGTGATCGATGAGGAGGAGGAGCTGGAGGATGACCTGGAGGAAAGCGCAACAGCGTGTAGCCAGGAGCTCTACTGCACCCCCGCTGAGACGTCCACCCAAGGCTTGAATTGCAGCGTGTCCTCTGACGCGGCAGAGGGGGGTTCCGGTAAGTTTCTCCTTCGTGCAGCTATGGCTCCTGCTAAAATATCATTGTCCGGGGTGGGCGTGCTTACTGGTCCCTGCTGTGCACGCTCTTTACTCTGCATTCATTAGAAGTGCATCAACACAAGCAGTGAATGTAAAATAATCATCTGCATTTAGGTCAGTAAAGGTTTCCTCGATGTACCTCCAGAGCCTCCTACTCAGGTTAGATGGGAGAGAGTTTGTGTCTACGCTCCCAAAGACGGATACTCTGCCTCGCCAGCTGCAAAGCACAGCCCTGGGAACCATGGCAGCACACAGTGCAGCAGCATACGGTCCTGGCTTGCAACCGGTGGCATGTAGGACATGTATTCTAGCTGGCAGGGGGACTCTGAGGAGAGAGATATTGGGTTCCATCTGTGTGCCCAGTGCTGAATGTTAGCCCCCAGTAAGCCGTTTATTAGGACGTACCTTGTCCGCTTCAGCGAAGCATAGGATGTTGACTGCCCTGTACCTTCCAGTGGAATGTGCTACTGGAAGGTTACATTGGTTATCTATGCTATGTGTTAACAATTTCTTTATTGTTATTTTTTTATTAGATTCGACCTTCACAAGGCCGGTGTCTACCCCAGCTGACTGCATGAGAAACATTCGGCGGCGTGCTCGAAGAAACAGGGAGGATATGTCTCAGGACCTGCTGAAAGCAACACAGGAATCCGCGAGGGAGAATCGAGCCTAATGAGAGGAATCCCAACAGAGGAGGCAGAAACACAGGGATGAACTGATAAGCGTCATGAAGGAGCAAACAGAACTGTTCAAGAGCATGATTGCTTTGCAGTCCCAGGCAATTAATGTACAGGCTCCACTCCGTACAGTTCAGCCGTGTCTGCCTCCCACTCCCCGTAGTCCCTCAAAGCATTTCTTTGAAGGCCACCCTTCCCCCCGGTAAACTCCAACATCCAGTCCCCCCCCCCCCAGCTACTTTTTAGAGACCCGCAGCTACACCCACCTGTAACCCCCCCCCACACCTTTTAGGTTTGAATAAAAACAGTAACAAATAATTTGAAGAGTGGCTTTATTTGTACACACTGAAAATCTCATAAGGTGCACCTGATGCGTCCTGGAAGTTAACTAGGGGAGGGCATCATTGAAATGCTCCCCGAGTGCCTCCCTTATGCGAGCAGCTTCTCCTTGGGCCACCCTAATACTCCTAGTGGCTGGCTGTTCGTATGCTTCCTCAAGGCGCTGTGCCTCCGTAGCCCACATCGGGGAAAACTTTTCTCCCGTACTTTCACAAATGTTATGGAGGACACAACACGACGCAATCACAGCAGGTATGTTGTCCTCCGCCAAGTCCAGCCTCCCATACAAACATCGCCAGCGCTCTTTTAAACGGCCAAAGGCACACTCCACAGTCATTCTGCAGCGGCTTAATCTGTAATTGAACCACTCCTTGCTGCGATCTAGGTTCCCGGTGTACGGCTTCATGAGCCATGGCATCAGTGGGTATGCTGGGTCTCCGAGGATGACTATGGGCATCTCCACATCTCCCACTGTAATTTTTTGATCAGGGAAAAAGGTACCCCCTGCAGCTTCCGGTACAGACCAGTGTTCCTGAAAATGTGGGCATCACGCACCTTTCCCGACCACCCAGCATTGATGTCCGTAAAACGCCCCTTGTGATCCACGAGTGCTTCCAGCACCATGGAGAAGTAGCCCTTCCTGTTGATGTACTCAGTCATGAGATGGTCTGGAGCCAAAATTGGGATGTGTGTGCCGTCTATGGCTCCCCCGCAGTTAGGGAATCCCATGGCAGCAAAGCCGTCCACAATCTCACAAACATTGCCCAACGTCATGGTCCTCCATAGCAGAACGCGATTGATGGCTTGGCAGACTTGTGAGAGGGCTAATCCGACGGTGGACCTCCCGACTCCAAACTGGTTTGCAACTGACTGGTAGCAGTCAGGAATCGCCATCTTCCAGACAGCAATCGCTACACGCTTCTCCATGGTTAGGGCTGAGCTCATGTTGGTGTCTTTACGTTGCAGGGCAGGGGCCAACTGGGAACACAGTTCCAGAAAGGTTGCTTTCCGCATTCGAAAGTTCTGTACCCACTGCTCGTCATCCCACAGCTGCATAACAATGCGATCCCACCACTCGGTGCTCGTCTCTCGCGACCAGAAACGGTGTTGCACCGTGTGCAGATGATCGGTGAAGGAGCTGAGCAACGTGGTGCTGTTGCTCTGCATGGCATCGATCAGCCCCTGCTCCTCAGCATCCTTGTCTGACTCTGAGCTCATTGCGTACTGAGCAACTAGCCGAGATGTATTCAGAATGTTGAAGGCGACAGTGGAGATCAGAGCAGGATCCATGCTGTCGCTGTTGTGATTGCTTGCAAGTGGTGCGATGCGTCACTGCACTGTTGAAAATAGGCGCGAGTTGCTGTTGGCAACAAGGAAGACACAAGGGGAACAGAAGGCACCACGGGAAACTGAGAGTTTACCCATGGCGCTTTGCGTTCCTTTCCTTCATCCCATGATTCCAAGCGCCAATTCAGGGAAAATGGAACGATGGGATAGGTGCCCAGAAGTCATTGCGCTCAACCGCAATAATGCAAGGAATTCTGTTGCGTTGCAAGGAGCAACGTGTGTACATGCTATCCCGCAACAAAGGTCACGTGTTTTTTATAGCACGATTGCCATGTTGCGCTTTAATCTGATCGTGTGTACATAGCCTAAGTAACCCATTCCAGTGCTTTGCCACCCTCCTAGTGAAGTTTTTCCTAATATCCAAACCACACCTCCTCCACTACAATTTGAGACCATTACCCCTACTTCTGTCATTTACTACCATTGAGAACAGCATAGCTCCATCTGCCTTGGAACCCCCTTTCAGGCAGTTAGAGGCTACTATCAAATCCTCCCTCATTTTTCTCTTCTGCAGACTGAACACGCTTAGTGTCCTCAGCCTCTCTTCATAAGTCATGTGCTCCAACCTCCTAATAATTTTTGTTGCCCTCCTCTGGGCCCCCTCAAATTTGTCCACATCCTTTCTGTATTGCCTAAAAGTGCCCCAAAACTGGACACTTAATGGTGAACCACTGATAACTACTCTCTGGGAATGGTTTTCCAACCAGTTATGCACCCATTTTATAGTAGCTCTATCTAGGTTTTATTTTCCTAGTTCGTTTATGAGAAGCTCATGCGAGGCAGCATCAAAAGCCTTATTAAAGTCATGATATACCATATCAACCATTTACCCCCATCCATAAGGCTTGTTACCCAGTCAAAAAAGCTACGCGGTTCCTTTGACATGATTTGTTCTTGACAAATCCAGGCTGTTTATTATCACCTTATTATCTTATAGGTGTTTACAAATTGATTGCTTAATTATTTTCTTCATTATCTTTCTGGATACTGAAGTTAAGAAGACTGGTCTGTAATTTCCGGGGTTGTCCTTATGTTCCCTTTTATAGATTGGCACTGTATTTGTCCTTTTCCCATCTTCTGGAATCTCTGAGTGGATTCACTGGCCATCTCCACTCTTTGGGACCAGAACTATGCCTTCTTTTGTTCCTAAAACATTTTGGGTATTATCAAAAACATTAACTGCAGTATCAGCCACAGAACAGCTCTCCTATGTATGGGCAGATTCCTTCCTGGTGGAGCTGCTCACTGCATAGTCAAGTTACTCAGGCTGTGCAGGGGGAAAAAGATTTGCTGTTCCATGACTATTTTCTAGAAATTGTATTCACTGCTGGATTAGTACACAAAAACTCAGAATAAGTTGCAATTGTGAAGTTACTGGGAAGCTCTTAAATAACCTACCTAAAGGAATCCATATACCCCTCAAACAGACTTACCGTCCATGTTGAGAGGCTGTGAAGAAATAAGTAGATATTTTAATGAAATAAAAACATTACTAACCTGTGCACATATCTGGTGCATTACATGACCAAACTCATGGAAGTAAGTCTTCACCTCATCGTGTTGCAGCAACGACGGGCGATCTGCTGTTGGTTTTGTGAAGTTGGTCACCAGAGCAGCTACAGACATCATTCTGCTGCCATCAGAGAGTAGGCAACCAGGCTGCAGACCAAAGCATGCTGCATGCCCATACTTCCCTTCTCTAAATAAGAAAAGTTCCAGAGGGGTAGCTGTGTTAGTCTGTGTACGGCAAAAACGAGAGTCTTGTGGCACCTTAAAGACTAACAAATTTCTTAGGGCATAAGCTTCATCAGATGCTTCTGATGAAGTGGGCTGGAGCCCACATAAGCTTATGCCCAAAGAAATTTGTTAGTCTTTAAAGTGCCACAGGACTCTAATGTTTCTAAGTAAGAAAATATACCAAAAGCTGTCGTTACCCAATAAGTATTTCTATTGTCCAGAAGTACATGGGGAAGAGAGGATTTCTCCCTATGATTTTATATGAGGAAGGGACCCTCATTCTTTTATTAGAATAACTGCAATAAGATTGTGTCCAATGACTTTACAGAAGTCACTGTGCTTAGGATCCCATTGAGAGCACAAAGAAAAAATACTTCTAAATCCCATCAGTTTAATAGAACAGCATTTGCAAACCTCTTTTATATTCCTATAGTATATTATTAAAATCAGAAGTGACAACTCTGCTGCCTAAAAAAATAAATTTTACTAAGTCTTACACATGGACAATTATATGAAAGATAAAACTCATTATCTGAAACATTAGCTATTTTTAACCAACATTTGAGCAGATTTTAAGAAAAGACCGTTATTTACCTTGTAACTGTTTTTCTTTCCATTGTAGGTGCATGCGTGCCTCCATGCATGGCTACCAGAATTTTTTTCCCCTTAGCAGTATCCGTAGGGCTGGCTCTGGTGCCCCCTGGAGTCCTGCACATGTCACAGTACATAAGGCATTGACGGCCCTATACCCCTTCAGTTCCTTCTTGCTGTCAACATCAACAGCGAGGATGGGCGAGTGGGGAGCGGGGGTGTCATGGAATGGACAACACATCTTGAAGAACAACAATTACAAGGTAAGTTACGGTCTTTTCTTCAAGTGCTTGCTCACGCTGATTCCATTGTAGGTGACTCACAGAGCAGTACCTTGGACGTGGGTTCAGAGTTCACAGATGCGGTGACTGCAGCACCGGGCTGCCGTAGCTGGCACTGCCCGCTACCTGCTGAACAATGGAGTAGTGTGACGGAAAGGTGTGCACCAATGACCATGTAGCAGTTTTGCATACGTCCTGGATGGGCACTTGCTCCAGAAACAATGCAGAAAAGGCCTGAGCTCTAGTAGAGTGAGTTGTAACACTTTCTGGAAGGGAAATCTTCACCTGCTTGTACTGGAATCTAATGTTGGAAGTTATCCTAGAGGAGATACGTGTGAGGACACAGGTAAGGCCTTCATCCTGTCTGCCACTACCACAAATAGCTGTGTAAACCTATGGAAGAGTTTCATCCTCTCAATGTAAAAAGCCAGATTTCTGCACACATACAGCATATGCCACCTTCGTTTACTCTCTGAAGTATACAGCTTTGGGAAGAACACTGGCAGGAATATGTCCTCACTGACATGGAACTTTAACACCTTGGGCAAAAAAGGGTTGGTGGGGCCTCAGCTGCCAGCACACTGAAGTGGTTGTCCAACATTTCTTGGAGCTCCTCAAGTTCTAATCTCAAATTTGATGTGACCCTCTTGAGGACCTCCTGATGGGTATGGAAGTTATCCAGAGGAGGTGAGGGCCCTACCATGACCACCTCGTCTGGAAAGGAGAAAGATGACTGACCCAGTGCAGGGGATGGTGGCATCCCCCTTGTCTGCTGGGGGACAAGAGTAGATGACCCCTTCAGTGGATCTGACTCCAAGTCAGAGATCAACCTGTGACTCTCAGCCAAGGGTGCTGGGGCCAGATTGTTTCCCCAAGGATCAGAGGGAATAAGGGTCTGTGGTCACAAGGAACCCCCAGAGATTCCAAAGCGGCCATTGAGTCAGCTACTGTCCTTGACAGTGAGGTGCTGAATTTTTACCCTCTCCTATAGAATCACACTTTCTCCCTAATGATCAACGACGGCCCAAGCCTGATCCATTTCTGGCAGAGAGGTGCTGAGGAGAGTGGGATCAGTATCTGGCCTCCCAAAACCACTGATACTCTGGTTACACTACCTCAGTGATGGGGAGCAGGAAACCAGTGACTGGTGGGAGGAAGGGCAGGAATGGAGCTGCACCACAGGCAAGTGCCTCGGTGCCGAAGATTGACGATGCCACGGATCATCACTGGGGGAGTGGCCAGGTGCCAGCAATCAGGTTCCGTGCTGTAAGCACATGGGCAAACAGTGCCATGGAATATGACTGGTGCCAACTTTTCATTTAAAATTATCTACTGGACCTCAATTGAGATCAGTGTTGCCCAGCCGAGTCTGTGGTCCTGGGGAATGGAAACATTGCTGAGATGATGCCGCTGAATGCCCCCACTGACAGTGTTCCTTGTCTGGTGATGGGGAATGCACCCTTGCAGATCAGTGCCTGGATGGAGGGGACCATCTCCTGGGAGATCTGGTTTATGGGGAGGCACGTCAGGGCTCTGGAGAGCTGTGCAGCCATTGAGGGGGTCCCATCGTGGGCTTCTCTTTTAATGCCACTGCTGTCTTCTCCTGCCACATCTGAGGCAAAGGCAGCACCATTAAGTCCCTCACCACTTGCAATGCCTCCAGCATTGAGAGCACCATGAGCTGCGAAGGGTTTCTTCCACTCCCGGAGCCAGAGGAAGCTCCTTTGGGGGAGTGAGGGCTCTAGGTGGCGAGCTCTGCTCCTGTGAAGTCTGCTCAGCCTGATGGTATGAAAGCCGTGTACTTGACCCCACTTTCCTAGTTTTCTTAGGTGTGGGCATCTACCCCTCTCAGTTGTTGTTTCTTCTGCTTTCTCCTTGACTGTGAAGAAGATTGGTGCCATGGAAGTTCTGGTACCAGATGGGCGCTCCACACCAATGTGGTGCTCAGCATCAAGAGGGAGCAGGACAACTCCGAGGCTGGTCTTAAGGCATCCTCCATCAACAGGGTCTTTGGATGAATTTCCCATTTCTTCTGCGTCCTTGGCCTGAATGCATCACAGATCCAGCACTTTTCCTTCCTATGCGATTCTCCCAAGCAATTCAAACAACTGTTGTGGGGGGGTCGCTAAGCAGGAAGGGCTTGTCGCAAGACTTACAGGGCTTGAAGCCTGGAGAGATCAGGGCATTCCCTGCTGCCAGGCAGAGGTCCCTAATGGGACTAAACTGTAACTCTTTACAACCATTCATGCATAATACACTAACAACTTTTACTTAACAATCACTTGAGAAAACTTAAAACTAAAATGCTAAGAGACGCTTCTGGATTAAGCAAGCAATATGAATGCAGTTTCAGTAACCCTCAGTAGTGGAAAGAAGGAACTGAGGGGACACAGGGCAGGTGTGGCGCTTTATATACCACAGCATGTGTGTGGGACTCCAGGAGCTTCTGAAGCCTGTCCTATGGATACTGCTAAAGGGGAAAAAACTCCAGCAACCACGCATAGGGGCACACATGAACCTATAATAGAATCCACATGAGCAAACACTCAAAGGTTTGAGGCTTTAGCAGTGTGATTTTAAAACAAAATAAGTCTCAATTAAACTGTTAGTTTTAATACTTTTCCTTATTGGTGTTCTGTTATGCAAAAGATTAGTGTCATTCCCCCACTTCTCTCACTTTTTACATTAATAATACCAGGCCCTCAGTTCCCTTTCTTTACTGGAGAACCTTGATTTAGAGGATCTGAATAATGATGTCATATGAGATTGTAGCCTGAACTGCAGCATTTCCTGCCCAGCAAAAAAAGAAGGGGGGGGGGGGGGAAGCAATCCCAAACAATTTCCAGCACATGAAGAGGGAGAGACCTCAGAAGCTTTAAGGGATCTAAAAATAAGATAAAGCGTCCACCAGAGGCACTGGAGACTTAATTTGAGGCCTAAGGAAGAGACTACTTCTAGCAAATTGGAGATTAGCTACTGGGAAGTGATCTATTCTTCCAAAGAGCATTCAGTGCAGAGGCCTGAATTCCAGGGAACCCAGCTGACATGTTCTAATCAAACCTTGCCTAGAGAAGGTCCAGGATGTCAGAAAAAGATTTTCAGGCTGAAAGACCATAGGATTTCCACCACTGAGCAGTGTAGCCCAGATTATGTGAAGGATGCATGAATTAAGAAAATGATCAAAAACTTGAGACATTCAGCCACTTTAGAAGACTCTGCTCAAGGACCAACCCCTTAAATTTAGGTCTGTAGGGTTGGGATGTAGGGATGGGGTCTTGGTGAAGTATCTTCTTGGGCAGTGGGAAGTGGACCCTATGCGATAGGCAGAGCACTTCCAGGAATCATATTCTCTTAGTCACTCTAGAGCCGGAAGGAACATGAGACATTAAGTGAAGGAGTCAAGGAATTTTTGCCTGCTCAGTCTGAAGCAACTACAGGCTTCTCCTTAAGGGGATACTGGAGTGAGACACAGGGGAGTTTCCTACCACCTAGAGTAGAGAAGCGGTCTCTAGAATAAATAATATCTTGGGAAGGGGCACAGAAGGGAAAAAAAATAAGGTTCCTCTAAGGAAGTTAGACAAAAAAGTTCAGACAAAACCCTGGCTGGGGTGATTTAGTGGGAGTGGTCCTGCTTTTTAGCAGGGGGTTGGACTAGATGACCTCGTGAGGTCCCTTCCATCCCTATGATTCTCTGAAGTTTCTTTTGAGGCAAGGAGGAGACATATACAGATTACTGATGAGGGAGAAAAGGGATGCTGCACAGACCTAATTGACCTGGTTATTTAAGGCAATGGCTCTTGGAATCAAACCCACCTTGGAGGCAGTTCCACTGGCAACAGTATAGGGGAAAAAACTGTATTAACTACATCTGGTCCTCATCCTAGTCAATTACTTTTCTCTTTTTCCTCCTGCTGCCTTAGCAGGCTGGAGGAAGTAGCCTGGTCATGGAGGTAGGGGACCTGGAGCAAAGTGAGTCCACCAAATTTGACCCTGCTCCTTTCAGTGGCTATCTGTGGAGAGCTGATGCACCCAGGACCACAACAGAGGATTAAAGTTCCCCAATGTTGTCAGAGTAAATTTCCCAACTGATTCTCTGCTCTTTCCTCCACCCAGAAAACAGAGACTGAATGAGCTCCAAGATAGTATTTCAGCCAAAGACACCAGCTATTCTGTTCAGTTCCTTCGGCATGAACCAGAAAGCAAGTGGGAAATTTGCCTGCAGGGAGCTAAAAAGAGGTGGAGCTGTGTACAAAAACTCCTTCATCCTAATGAAGATCTCCTGCCTGGACAGGGAACAGGAACACGTCCATCTCTACTAGTGTTAACATGCCATATGAAAAGGCATGTTTCAAACAAAAGAATAAAACAAGTATCACCTGTAATATTAGTCAGAAATATCTCTTAAGTTCAGGTCAGCAAAGACAGATGTTAAAAAGAACAGTCTGAAACTTATTGAAAATATGTGCAGATAGAATATAAGTAGTCATATGACTGCTTCCCTCCCAGAAAGACTCTAAAACAGTGGTCTTCAACCTTTTTCGAATCAGCGCCCAGTTTTTCAATATTTTCACATTTGCAGTAAGTTTACCGCCCACCTACATAAATGGTTACTTTTTATAAATTGCCACTGTCGTTAAATTAATTGTTACATTGTCGTACTGTCAATCGTTAATTATAATTTTCAATGTATTTAATTTTAAACTCAGATATTTTAAATAGGATATCAAACAAATTTCATTCATTGTTCATACAAACTTTTTATAAATTGCAACCAGATGAGAATGGCTATTATCTCCTTCCTTCATTTTTGTAGCGCCCACCAAAAAATCAGAAAATGCCCACTAGTGGGCAGCATCGCCCAGGTTGAAGACCACTGCTCTAGAACTTAGGGAGCCAAAAAGTTCACTTCTAGATTCATTCTAAGATTAGCCACACCTTAACACCTTTAAAATACATAAAACAAATGACAGAATTACCTGGGATAGAGGTCTAAGTAGAACTGCCCTAAAACTTCTCTTGTTGAATAGTCTTTTACCGTATAAAGAGTAACGCTCTCGTGCCAAACGTGAGCATTTTCTACCTGCTCAAATACAAGTCCCAGCAGATCCTGGTAAATGTTCAATAAGCCTTGTGTGACAGCGTCAACTGGAAAATACTCCTTCAGCTTCTCTTGGTCTATGGAATATTTTAACTCTTCTGTCTTGTTCATATAATAATGTAAATCCCATGCGTTGATTCTTCCATCATAGTCAAAACCTCTTTCTTCACACTCTTTTTTCTTCAAATCCAAAATAAATGCTCTCTCCTCCTCACCCAATGGTTTTAGCTTCTTACTTAAATCATCTGAAATGCAACCAGAGATTTACTTTCGTACTATGTTACTACTAGTAGTATCAGAGAACTAATTTATATATTTAGGTTTATGCAACATGAAAAAGTGTATTTATCCAATAACGGAAACCACAATTTACCCTTTCTTGATTTACAGCAACTTTACAGCATGCCTTTCTGTTTCAGTTACAAGGACGTCTCAGACACGAGCAAAGGTGCTTTTGACAAAGTTAAGTGTCATCGCATCTTTCAGTCTATCCTAAAGGCATCCAAAAGGGAAACTCATAGACTTAAGATCAGAAGGGACCATCATGACCACACTGCAGGCCACAGAACCTACCCCATGTAATAGATTCCTCTGGGGTTGAGTTACTGAAGTCCTCAAATCATGATTTAAAGACTTCAAATTACAGAGAATCCCCTATTTACATTAGTTTAAGACTGCAAGTGACCAATGCCCCATGCTGTAGATCAGGGGTCGGCAACCCCCGGCACCTGTGCCAGAGCTGGCACGCGGGGCAAGCCTGAGTGGCACACGGCGCTGCTCAGGCTCCACCGCTGGCCCTGCAAATTGTGCGGCCAGCAGCTGCGGCGTGCGGCTGAAGGCCCCTGCTGGCCCCGCCCCCTGCTGGATGGCAGGAGGGAAGGGGAGGTAAGGGGAGCGGGTCACGTCGCTCTGGCCCACCCAGAGCCACGCCGCTGCCGGCAGGGTAGAGCCGGCCCCAGCCAGGGAAGGCAAGAGGGTGGGTTGGCTTGACCCAGCCGGAGCCGCCGTTGGTGGCGGGCAGCCTCCAGTTCCTGGCCTTGGCCCCACGCTGGCTGCGAGGGCTCTGGGTGGGCTGAGTCGACTCACCCTGTTGCTGGCCATGCCCGGGGCCGGTTCTGCCCTGCCGGCAGTGGCGCAACTCTGGGAGGGCCGGGGCAACATGCACGACCTGCTCCGCTCCCCTCCTGCCGTCCAGCAGGGGTCGGGGCCAACAGGGGCCATCAGCCCCGCACCACCCCTGCGGACAGGAGCTGGCCTCAGGGCGGGGAACCGGAGGCTGCCGGCCAGCTGATGTAGGCCCTGGCGTTGGCCTTGGCCGGCAGAGCACCTAAAGCCTGGCTCCGCCCCCTTTTGGCCCTGCCCCCGCCCCCGCCCCCGCCCCCGCCCCCGCCCCCGCCCCCTACTGAAGAGTCAGCCCATGGCAAATTTCAATTTGCAGAGTTAATAATTAAAAAAAAAAAAACCCAACTAACAAAACCCTAAAATTGAACAAATGTGTGTTAAAAAATATTGACCACCACAAAATGTTGACAAGAATTTTAGCTTAGTAAAATGTTTTTCACAGTGGTTTTTAGGGACAGTCTTGAGATGGTTACAGTGAAAAAAAGCAGACAAAAGAGCCTTTTCTGCATTCTAGCTCAAATACTTGTGATTCTGTTTGAATTATAGTAACACAGTAAATATTTAAAGCACTGTAGTTGCTAAATTAATTTCAAGGTATTTTGTTTTAGAAGTCTGTATTGTTTTGAGCGAAGGGAAAAGACTCCATCTCAGGAGAAATTGAGTTCATCACTTTGTATTACTATGTGGTTAATGCTGAACTCCTGCTCTCTATTAACCTTACATGTAGCCCAGGGTTTCAGTTGGCAGACTTCAAATTGCTAAGTGAAATCAGTTCAGCTGTTATTGTCACATCCACCCTCCACAAGAAAAGAAAAATCTCAAAATGGCTGAAAGTTATGAATATTTTTGAAATATAATGAAATTCATGACTACTGTGATAGCCATGACAAGCCTTGTTTGTATGAATGAATACATCAGGTCAGTTACCCCAGGCAAGATAAATATTACAAAGGCTGTCAGTCATCAGCAGGGTCATGTCAAATGTTGAATAATGTAAATAAGTATACTGAGAGTGCTTTTATTCCTTTCTCTAAAGAACTGACTAAAAGCAATTGCTGGCGATAGGACACTGAGCTAGACGGATCAGTGGCCTGTTTCAGGGCAGGAACTCCTACACAGCTGTTTAATAGAGGTTTCTGACTGCAGTTATTGAAGCAATAGCACATTGACATTGGAAAGCAGATGAAGCAACAGATTACTAGAAAGGACAACTCCTTGATGCATTAAATAATTTTAAATTCTTCTTCTGGAAACTCTTACAATCTAAAGACTTTCTTATCCTCTCTATGCATACCAGAACTCCCATTACATTTAACATTTATGCTTGTGATTGGAAAACAGATTCTTAAAAATATTAAAATCGGCTGGGCAGAGAGCTCCTGTTCCAGATGAGCCTTCTGTGCTCTTGTTTCACATTTAAGCTTCCCTTGGATACAGAGTCATGTTGCAGATCTAAATATAAAATATAATATATAAATAAAAACAAACCTAAAAAGGTTGTTACATTATCTGTACTCTTCGCAGTGTTCATCTCCAATACAAAGTTTGCATGTGTACTGTATCCAAGAACCTCTGCTACTTTTGCCCTCAAAGGAAGCAACTGCTGAAGAATTTTAGCATTTTCCTAGGAAAAGGAAGGCAAGGATATGATGAACTAAAACAACTAAATTCATGATTGAAACAATAATTTGAATAAAATTTGAACTAAAATCATAAGGAACACCAGACATTATAAATGAAATATATTAAGATTATTACCCAAGAACGTTATCAACAAAAATATATTTTTGGTAGGGATTGCTGAAATCTCTTATGGTACAGTATCTCCAATTTGATGAACAGTGGCCAGAATCCTGATTTTTCTAACCCATCTGAGTCATTATCATTCCTCTACTAACATTCATTTCATTTCATTGAAGCCAAATGGCAACAGTTTCTTTTTAAGGTTACAAACCAGTGCACTATGAAAAGTGTTTTGTTTCGTCAATCAGAAGCTGAGTAAAATTTATATATATATAGTAGTGGTGTGCATTCCAAATGCAAAGAATCCATGCCAGGCATTTGTTAAAAGTAGCAGAAGATCATCTGAGTGGAGAAATTGAGATAGTATCTACATTTCAGCTCTCATTTTGGAGGAGTGAAATTTCTCAGGATCAGAAGGAAATAAATACTTTTCAAAAGCTAATTTTAGGACAAGTTCAACTATGGGCCCATCTGCCTTGAATATGTATCTATTTAAATGTGTTAGACGTACAGCATTCAATTCTTAGTGCTGTTTTATCTTATCTTGTACCTTTCACATGTGCCAGGCTGTCAAGTACAAAGGCTCATTAAGGCTACTGTTCTCTAATGAAAAGTTGGTAAGGTTGTCTGAACGACAATTCATCTACTCACTTGCCTTCTCTAGTTTTTGCGTTTATCTGAAGACCTGCTCTTATTAATATCGAATACATTAGTTGATAAATGAAGAGGTTTTTTTTTTAATAGGACAACTGCTATCTATCTGGTGGAAAAATGATCTACACCTGAACAGTCAATTATAACCTTTTATTAATTGAATTAAATTATAGTGTTAGAAATCCTAAGGTACCTGTTGATTAATACTTTTTTTTGATCTACTACCACTAAAAGCCACACTTAGAATTCCATAAATAAAATATCTGCTATACCTCCTTGCATCTTGTGTTAAAGGCAGTTTCCATTTTTCTTCTTGTTTCTGGAATGCAGCACTTTTTCATAACAGAAAAATAGTGTGGATACTTTAAGGTAACTTTATACTTATTCTCTTCAGTCTTCTCTAAACTATTAATAAAATCATCAGGAAGGGCTTCTGTGGAATATAAATTAATGACAAAATTTAATAAAGAATGTTTTCAAGTATAAATTCTTTTAAAAAAATTTCAAAACTATGTTTAGTGCATTGAAGAATACTGCATTTGTTTTACCACAGACCAGTTTAATATAAGAACAATAGTCCATCGAGGCCAGAATCCCATCGTCAGAAAATGGCCAGTGCCATATGCTTCAGAAGAATGAACAGAACAAAGTAATCATGGACTGATCCATTCTCTTGTCATCCACTCCCAGCTTCTAGCACAGTGGTTCTCAACCACTGTGTCAGGACATGCCAGTGTATCACCACACAGCAGTAAGTGTGTCGTGGAGAGCCATGGAGATGGCAGGATTTGGCCTGGAGGGAGTGGGCTAGTGTGTCCCATAGAGTCGCAATAAGCTGCCAAGTGTGTCACGACTCACAAAAGGTTGAGAACCACTGTTCTAGCATTCAGAGGTTTAAGGGCATCCAGAGCATGGAGTTGCATCCTGAACCAGCTTGGCTAATAGCCATTGATGGACCTATCCTACACCACAGTATTCAAAGTGTGGGTGCACCATGGATTTATATAGTGGGATTATATTTTCTGTCTTTTTAGCTATCCTTTTCCTAATGGTTCCTAACATTGTTGGCTTTTTTGACTGCCACTGCACATTAAATAAATGGTTGCAAAGAACTATCCATGATGACTCCAAGATCTCTTTTTTGAGTGCTAACAGCTAATTTAGATTCATCATTTTGTATAAATAATTAGGATCATGTTTTCTAATGTGCATTATTTTGCATTTAACACTGAATTTCACCTGCCATTTTGTTGCCCAGTCACCCAGTTTGTGAGATCCCTTTCTAATTCTTTAGAGTTTGTTTTGAGCTTAACTCTATCTTAAGTAACATTGTATTGTCTGCAAACCCTGCCACCTCACAATTTAACCCCTTTTCCAGATCATTTCTGAATATGTTGAACAGCACTGAAGTCAATATACATCCCTACGGGACCCACTGTTTATCTCTACCATTGTGGAAATTGACCATTTATTCCTCTCTTTCATTTCCTATTTTTTAACCAGTTAGTGATCCATGAAAGAATCTTCCTTCTAATCCCTGCCTCTTTGCTTTACTTAAGAATTTTTGGTGTGAGATCTTGTCGAAGGTTTTCTGATCACCCTCGTACACTACTTTCACTGGGTCACTCTTGTCCTTATGCTTGTTGCTACCCTCAGTAAATTCTAATAGTTTGGCAATGCATGATTTCCCTTTACTAAAGCCATGTTGACTCTTCTCCAACATAACATGTTCTCTTATGTTCATGTGTCTGATAATTCTGTATTAACTATAGTTTCAACCAATTTGCCAGACACTGGAGTAGGGGTTACTGGCTTGTAATCACCAAGATTGGCTCTGGAGCTTTCTTTAAAAAAAGCATTACATTAACCATCCTCCACTAATCTGGTACAGAGACTGCTTTAAGTGATAGGTTACACAGCACAGTTAATAGTTCAGCAATTTCATACCCAAGTTTCTTCAGAACTTTTAGGTGAACAACATCTGAGCCTGGTGACTCATTACTGGTTAAATTACCAATTTGTTCCAAAACCTCCTCTACTGAAAACAGTTCCTCAGATTTGTTACCTGAAAAGAATGGCTCATGCGAGGAAATCTCCCTCATGTCCTTTGCAGTGAAGACCAATGAAAAGAATTTACTTGGCTTCTCTGCCATTTAAGAATTTATTTAGCTTCCTTGGGTGCCCTGTTAGCATTTCGATTGTCCAGTTGCTGCAGTCACTGTTTGGCAGGCTTCTTGCTTCTAATGTACTTAAAGTTTTTCTCTTAGTTTTTTGTGTCTTTTATTAGTTGCACTTCGCATTCTTTTTGGCCTGCCTAATTAAACTTTTGCACTTGACTTGCCAGAGTTCATGTTCCTTTATATTTTCCTCAGTGCAATTTGGCTTTCGATTTTTAAAGGATGCCTTTAACTGCCTTTAAATTCTGCTGTTTAGCTACAGTGGCATTTTTCTGGCCCTCTTACTGTTTTCTTTTTTTATTCAGGGTATACATTTAGTTTAACCCCCATTATGTTGTTTTTAAATATGTTCTATGCAGCTTTTCACTCTTATTACTGTTCTTTCGATTTTCATTTACCGTATTTTTCAGACTATAAGATGCACTTTTCCCCCCGCCCAAAAGTGGGGGGAAAATGAGGGTGCGTCTTATAGTGCGAATACGGTCCAGCAAGCAGTGTTCCCTCTAAGCTGCGGGCGCGCGGCCGCAGAGTGGCCGTCGCACCCCCCCCCGCGCAGCAGCGAGGGACCCCCCTGCAGCCCAGCAGCCCCCGCTGCTCCCTCCAACCCCCGGGGCCGTGGCTTTGCCGCGGCACACCCGGCCTGCGCCCGGCCTCTGGGCTGGCCCTCCCCACCCCCAGGGTGGGACAGGCAGGCTCAGGCTCGGGTCCGGAGCGCAAGCCTGCCTGCCTGCCCCACGTGGCCGGGCCAGAGGGGTGGCTGCGGCAGCGGCGGGCTCCCGGGCTCCCACCCGCCGTCCGCCTCCTTCCCGGCCTGGGGCTGGGCTAATCCACGGCCCCGGCCTCCCAGCACGGGGCCGGATCAGCCTCCGGGGCTGGGGTCTGCCCCCCCCCCGGCGGCTTCCCAGGGCCACGGTAGGGTCCTCCCCCGCTGGCGGCCTTGGCTGGCTTTCTTGCTTTCTTCCTTTCTCTTCCTTCTCTTCTCTTCTTTCCTTCCCCTTTCTTCTTTTCTTTTTCTTCCTTCTCTCTTCCTTCCTTCTTTCTCTCCCTTCTCTTTTTTCTTTCTCCCTTCCTTTTTCTTTCCTTCTTTCTCTTCTTTGCCTGCCTTCTTTTTTCTTTCTTCCTCTCTTTCTCTTCCTTCTTTCTCTTTTTTCCTTATTTGTCTTCCTTTTTTCTCTCTTTTTTCCTTCCTCTTTCATCTTTCTCTTCCTTTTTCTTTCTTTATTTCCTCTTCCTCTTCCTGTTTCCTCTTCTTTCCCTCTTTCTTTGCTTCCTTCCTTTCTCTTCCTTCTCTTTTTTCTCTCTTTCTTTTCTTTTTTTCTTTTTCTCTTCCTTTCTCTTCCTTCCTTCTTTCTCTCCCTTTCTCTTCCTTCCCTCTTTTTTCCTTCTCCCTTCCTTTTTCTTTCCCTCTTTTGCTTTCCTTTTTCTTTCCTTCTTTCTCTTCTTTGTCTTCCTTTCTCTTTCCTTCCTTTTCTCTTCTTTGCCTTCCCTTTTCTTTCCTTCCTTTTCTCTTCTTTGCCTTCCCTTTTCTTTGTTTTCTCTTCTTTGCCTTCCCTTTTCTTTGTTTTCCTGCTCTAAAAACTGGGTGCGTCTTATGGTCAGGTGTGTCTTATGGTCCGAAAAATACGGTAAGTAGCTTCCTCATTTTTGTGTAGTTCCCCTCTTTGGTATATTCTCCCCCGACAAGAATGTTACATTTAGTTGCATCAATGTCATTATTACCAAGTGGGGTTAAGCAACATTTGATCTCTTGGACCACTTATTATGTTCCATTTAGGATTAAATAAAAAATTGCCTCACCCCTTGTGGGTTCCAGGAAAAGCTGCTCCAACAAACAATCATTAATGTTGCCTAGAAATTTCATCTCTGCATCCCATCTTGAGATGACATGTACACAATCAATATGCTGATAGTTGAAATACACCATTAATATTGGCTTCCTGTTTGTGTAGCCTCTGTAATCTCCCAGACCATTTCACAATCACCTTCACCATCTTGATCAGGTAGCTAGTAGTATATTCCTATTGATATACTCTTGTTATTCAAGCACAGAATTTCTATCCTTAGAGATTCTATGTACAATTTGATTCATTTATGATTTTTACTTCATGCGATTCTGCTTTCTCTCACATATAGTGCCACTTTCCCAACACAAAGACCTACTCTGTCATTCCTATATATTTTATACCCTGGTATTGCCATATCCCATTGATTATCATTGTTCCACCAATTTTCTGTGATGCTATATTAACATCCTCGTTTAATACCAGGCAATCAAGTTCACCCATCTTAGTATTTAGACTTCTTGCATTTGTACACAAGCACTTCTAAAATTAGTCAATATTTAGACTACCCTCATGTGAAGTAACTGAATGGGACTCTTTTTTAATTTGACTACTTCTCTTCAGTTCTGACCTGTAGTTTATCAGCTTCTGTCCTCTCTTTACACTATGATGTGGACTATTTCCCACAATAAATCTGTTCCTAAGGGATGTCTCTGCCAAATCATGTGCTCCTCTGCACCTGTCGACTTCCTCCCTGAGCTTAGTTTAAAAACTCTATAAAATACAGTCCTAAATGTTTCAGTTAATTGCTAATGCCTTTTTAAAAACAGTTAGGAAAAAATTAAATTATGAACACCTCACTTATGAGTAGCAGAAACAGATTTAAATAGGATAATTTTAAAGTTCTAATTTTATTCAACTCATAAAATACATTTCACAGAGTGACCTCCAGACCTGGGCTCACCAAATCCTTTATGGAGGCAATGAATCACGTGATAAAATGAAAATGAACTCAAAGTAATATTTAAATCAGGGAAGTACCGTAATATCTTGAAGGGCAGAAAAGTGTTTCAGAGACAGATGAACCACCACAAACGGAGTGTGATGCTCAAATGAGGAGTGAGGGCAGAGAAAAGCAAAGATGAGAAGAGTGGAGTGGGCTGGCGTGGCAATAAGAAATAAGAGGCCCGAGAGATCAGGTGGAGCAAGTCCATGAATAATTTTTAATTATACAAAGGAAATCCTGAATTGGATTTAGACAAGAATAGAAAGCCAGCAAAGGCTGTAAAAGTGTTACAGTTTTGTTTTCTAGATATGGCAATACAGCCTTTTCTAAGAACCCCACACAAAAGATTCTGAAATTTAACTGCAGCTTTAAAGAAAGAGAAATACAGTACTCACGAAGTTCACCCTTTGAAAATGTAAGAAATGTGTTTTCCTCATTGAGGTTTTTGTTGAAGTCTATACACAGCTCACTCAATTTTTTCTTCATTGTCTTTATTTCCTAAATTGAATATAAATTGAACTGACCATCAAAAACCAAAATTGTATTGCTGCCCTACATGTAAAAAGAATTTAACTACCTCTAAGATTTTTTTTCCCACCCAAACTTACTATTAGAAGTATTTTCTTAACTCACAATGGATTGATCATGTAAATCAGTGGTTCTTACCTTTTTAAATTTGTGAATCCCTAAAAAAAATTCTGATGAGGTACGAACCCCTTCGGAAATTTTAGATGGAGGTGCAGATCCTTTCAAAATCTATTGTCTGTATATACAGCTGTTCAGTCAGTTTTCACTCTAAGTCTTTCACAGAGCCCTTAGACATAGTTTGTGGACCCCGAGGGGGTGTCCAAGGATCACAAACTGAGCATCACTGAGGTAAATAATGCTCTTAAATATTAACATTTAAATACAACACCTCCCATCTCTCTCTTTCTCTCTCTCTCTCTCATCTGAAAAGTCTAAATTTAATTTAAAATAAATTTTTCTACTGTATTTCAATGGAAATTGCTGTCTAAAAAATAACTGGTAGATATCTCCAAAAGGAGCAAAAACAGAGACAACAAAAGTGTTTTAACAAGCTGTTGAAAAATTAAAGAACTCCTAAATTAGTTTGGGGGCTTTAAATACATGGCAGAAAGAAAATAATATCTATGAAAGAGAACAGCATTCCAAAATATTTTCTTAAATATTAGAAACTGGATGTCCATGAGCAAAATATTTGTGATCTATCAGGCTGACTTCTGGGATGTCCTTGCTTTTTACTATCAAGTTTATTTACATACAGTTTATACACATTGTGATTCATTTATTTCTGCTGCTGTTGAGATTTTAACATAAGTCAAGATTTTACTTCACTCGGAGTCACCAATAGTCTCCTTACATATACTTTCTAATGTTCTTCCAGAAGCACCAGGAACCTTAACATAATGTAAACAGGCATAATATAGAGGACTTAGGATCCTGTCAGTTGAAGGATTTGCATTCAGAACATTCATCGGCGAAAGGCAGAGGGCCAATTAAATAGTGATAAGGCAGGTTAGGCAGTATCTTTTACTGGACCAACTTCTGTTGGTGAAAGACAAGCTTTCGAGCTTACATAGAGCTCTTTGTCAATTTTTGGGGCCCCAATTTGGGATGTCTTAAAGAGACCTGATTTTAGGGGGTGCTTTTCATTTTCTGACAATCAAGCTTCTTTTAAGCAGTTCAAGTTGGCTATTGAGGAATTCAAAATCATTACTCACTTTCAAAAATCTTGGGCTTATTTTAAAATCTTTCATTTTCCTTTGTTTTCTACACATTATCATCATTGCTGTCTCTAAGAATGTAAGAGTGGTCTCCCAGCAGCACTTTACTGAGCACATAAGCAACAATATACATGTAGACAAGTTCCAAAGGGGTAGCTGTGTTAGTTTAGTTCAGCAAAACAAACAAGGCGTCTCGTGGCACTTTTAAAGACTAACCAACTTATTTACCGCATGAGCTTTCACGGGAGAAAATCCCACTTCGTCAGACGCTTTGGATTTTCTCCCATGAAAGCTCATGCAATAAATAAATTGCTTAGTCTTTAAAAGTGCCACCAGACGCCTTGTTTGTTTAACATACATGTAGGAAATTCTTCATAGCAGTAAACCAATACTTTCCTCCTAATATAAATATAGGAAACCCATACTCACATTCTGCATTTCTTTAGGAAGATGGAGTCCATTCCTTTTTCCCATTTTAATTGACTTCTCTAAATATCGCTTAGCTTCAGGCTTTAGATGTCCAAGATCACATGTTTGCTGAAATATATTGTATGATAACAAACATTTCTTTCACAATACCGCATTAGAAACATTAAAAGAGTTTACATGGGTCAGAGCAAATCTATTCATGTCTTCTGTAGTGCTGCAGCACAGAAATGCCACCAACATGAATTGTGAAGGCCTTTCTTAAGCAGCTATATGATGCTATAATGTTCTTCTTATGATGCAGCACCAATTAAGATAGATGAAGACTTTCTTTTAACTACCATTAGAAGTCTGCCTATTTGGGTCTGCAAGAGCAGTATAATCTTACACAGAAGTCTTGTATTTACACACCAGAGTAGTAAGCATTCCCTATTATTTACAGTACACTGTACTCAAGTTATCTCTATAGAAATATCTTTTAATGCAACACATTCTTAATCTTTGCCTCTGATACCATTGAGTGTCAGGACTTACAAGGCTTTAAAAAAAGATTAGATATGCATATATCTTAATGAAAACATTCAGAATACACTAGAGAGGATAAAATATATAAGGCATATAAAACCCCATCTTTCAGAGCATAAGACAAGCACTAAGTGATGGAACAAAGAAACAATCTCCAGGGCTGGCTATTCCATTATGGTTGTTCTTGCATCTTCTTCTACTGAAGCAACTGGTCTCTGAAAGAGACAATATATTGAACTTGATAGACCACTGGCCTGATCTGGTATGGCCATTCCTATGAAAGCTAATACCTCACAAATTGACCAGCTTATGAAATTTTACTTTCATTCATTTAATAACTTTGTGTTCTAAATGCTAAATAATGCTAGTGTAGTTCTTTTTTCCATAAAATTAGCATTCCTTAAAAATATATATAAAATATACTTATACACAGACTAAAAATGGCTAATTTGGCCAGTGTTCCATTTGAGAGTCCCTTCTAAGAATGAGTCTATTCAGTTCTGACCTCTCTAAACTAAGCTGCAGCCAACTTACTTTCATCCAATTTCATCCAAACATAAAAGGAGTCTTGTGGCACTTTTAAAGACTAACAAATTTATTTTTTGCATGAGCTTTCGTGGGCAAAGTCCCACTTCATCAGATGCCAGAACGTGGAAGAAAACTTACATTGAATAAAACCTTCCAGTGTGGAAGGGAATGATAAATCCTGTGACTACATTTCACTGCATCAGGTCAGATTATTACAGCAAATCAAACAAGTTGTATAGATTCAAACAGTTTGCAACAACATATCAGAAGTGGTGAGGCTGAAAGAGGTGCGAATCACTGTTTGTAATGAAAAACAAAGTAAGAGTCCTGTGGCACTTTTAAAGGCTAATGTTTACAGTGAGAAAGCCAGTTCATGTCTCTATTCAAACCCAAGTTGATATCAAATTTGCCTATAAGAACACAGCTACCTGTTTGGAATTTAACAATCTGTAAGTGTCTTATATAGGGAACAGATACGTAATGATTTAGTAGAGAAGCATTAACATGATCCAATGGCTGGAAGTTGAACCTAGACAAATTGAGTCTGGAAAGAAGGTGTGAATTTTTATAACACTGAGCACAATTAACTATTGGAATAATTTACCAAGGGTTGTGGGAAATTCTTCATCACTGATAATTTTTAAATCAAGATTAGCTCTTTTTCTAAAAATAATGCTCTGGGAATTAATCTAGGGAAGTTCTATGGCCTGTGCTATCTAGGAAATCATACTAGATGATTACAGTGGCCCCTTCAGGCCTTGGAATCTATAGGTAGCTTGACAAAACATAGTGATCAGGTATACCGAAGACTGTGCATCTAACAGAATCAGTGTGGTCACCTCATCTTTGTTCTTAGCAAGATTATCACCAAACGGGTTTGATATGGTTTCTAAAGCTTACCCAAGTTGAAAGTCAACCTGAAAGGGAGGAGTAAGAAAATCTAAAGATGGCAGATGATAAATTTACCTTGCCTCAATCTTCTCCCCAAAATGGAAATGTAAAAAGAGTTTCATAACAACTGTGTTTGACTAAAGATATTGCCCTGCCATTCCCTAGGGCAGTGGTTTTCAAACTTTTTTCCTCGGGACCCAGTTGAAAAAAAAAAACATTTATGCCCGTGACCCAACAGTTATATCTTTGAGCAATGCATTCCAGTCTTTTACTAGTGGGAGCAGTGGGCTCTGGGACCCAGTACTAGGTCCCGACCCTAAGTTTGAAAACCACTGCCCTGGGGCTAATTATAATCTCACCCAGTAATTCCTGCTTGATTTTAGTAGCCAACACGGTTAAACGGTCCAAATCAGATCAAACTTCCCCCAACACCTGTAGTACTTCAGTGACTAAAATCCTGCCTAAAAAAGTTGTGTTTAACACATTTAAATATAGTAACATGATGACATCTATTATATTTTGAACCATAAAGGCGGCTTCCTATCAACTACCATCCTCTGCTCCCACACAAGACCAATGAGACTGCTAATCACTGAACAGAAAGTTCAATATTTGAAGCTCTGTGGCACTTTTAAAGACTAACAAGTTTATTTCTTGCATGAGCTTTCACGGGCATAATTCCACTTTGTTTTGTGCATCTGATGAAGTAAGATTATGTCCACGAAAGTTCGTGCGAGCCCACTTCATAGATCTGACGAAGTGGGATTATGCCCACGAAAGTTCATGAGAGAAATAAACTTGTTAGTCTTTAGAAGTGCCACAGTACACCTTGTTTGTTTTGCTAAAATAGACTAACATGGCTACCACTCTGGAACCTTTCAATACTTGAATTATTGAATAAGGATCCAAAAGGCAAGTGATCCATTTTCTTAAAACCCTATTCTGGAAGCTGGAACAAAGGAAGACTGCTTCCTTTCATGGGATGATTTAGTAAGGATTGGGGAAGAAAGAGATGATCCAGGGCCTTGATACTGTTTGTGACAATCTTTAAAGGGAGGTTTGTGATATTACAGCTCAGATTGTTTTTCTGCTCTTAGAGGGCATTTCCAAAACAATGAATTTACTAGTAGTCACCTCTCCAGAACTCAAAAATCTGAGCCCACATTTCATTCCCTGCTATCAGACACAGGTTTCTCTAACCATGGTCACTGCCGTCACCCTGTTCTTTGGCACTTAGTGTTGTTCCTTCCCCTTGTCATTTGGGTTGGGATTCCCTTTATACATAATGCTGTTTTAATTTCACTTGTCTAAAAACAAAAAAAGAGAAGATTCCTGTCACCAGTCCTTACTCCTGCCCATCTATGGATTAAAACAACAAAGCCTCGAGGCACAGTCTACCTCCGATTTAGTATGTTACGGTATAGCACAGTCTACCTCCGATTTAGTATGTTATGGTATAGTGGATCTGTTAAATATTAATGAGATTATTGTGAGTTACCTGCCTGGACCAACATTAGATTTGTAAGGATTTAAAAAAAAAAAAATCAGAATTATTTCAATTTGTAATGAACCTAGTTTTTCTAAGCCATTAGACAGATGTAACTGCAATTCACTGAAGATAATCCATTTAGATCACTAATACTACTTTTACTTTTTAATACTCTCTTTTTATAGGTGACTTATTTTAACCCTATATGGCTCTCTAGAGGTTGATCATGACTACTTCAGTTTACTGTAGCTGAAGCCAAGGATTTATGAACAGTGTGGTTATATGGTATGCCCTTCACTGTGACCATAATTTTGTTTGCAATCCCAGGACTTTGTTTCTCTATTTTAATTTGGAAGAAGATAGAGCTTCATGGAGATCTGGTGAATGGCAGGAGCCTTCTGTTACCAGGAGGGGGAAACTGAAGAAACTGGTGTATACCCCCACCACATTCCCTCAAGGTGAATTCAGGCTATGTACACACGATCAGATTAAAGCACAACATGGCAATCGCGCTATTAAAAAACACGTGACCTTTACTGAGGGAGAGCGCGTACACACGTCGCTCCTTGCAACGCAACAGAATTCTTTGCAATATCGCGGTGTAGCGCAATGAATTCTGGGCACCTTTCCCATAGTTCTGTTTTCCCTCAATCAGCGCTTGGAATCCTGGGATGAAGGAAAGGAACGCAAAGCGCTATGGGTAAACTCTCAGTTTCCCGTGGTACACTGTGTTCCCCTTGCGTCTTCCTCATTGCCAATAGCAACTCGCGCCTATTTTCAACAGTGCAGTGCCACACTACTTGCGAGCAATCACAACTGCAACAGCATGGATCCTGCTCTAATCTCCACTGTCGCCTTCAGCATTCTAAATACATCTGGGCTGGTTGCTCAGTACGCAATGAGCTCCGAATCAGATGAGGATGCTGAGGAGCAGGGGCTGATAGATGCCATGCAGAGCAACAGCATCTCATTGCTCAGCTCCTTCACCGATCATCTGCACATGGTGCAATGCCATTTCTGGTCGTGAGAGATGAGCACCGAGTGGTGGGATCGCATTGTTATGCAGCTGTGGGATGACGAGCACTGGGTACAGAACTTTCGAATGCGGAAAGCAACCTTTCTGGAACTGTGTTCAGAGTTGGCCCCTGCGACGTAAAGACACACACATGAGGTCAGCCCTAACCGTGGAGAAGCATATTGCGATAACTGTCTGGAAGATGGCGACTCCTGACTGCTACCGGTCGGTTGCAAACCAATTTGGAGTCGGGAGGTCAACCGTCAGATTAGCCCTCTCACAAGTGTGCCGAGCCATCAATCGCGTTCTGCTACAGAGGATGGTGACATTGGGCACTGTTTGTGAGATTGTGGACGGCTTTGCTGCCATGGGATTCCCTAACTGCGGGGGAGCCATAGACGGCACACATATCCCGATTTTGGCTCCAGACCATCTCGTGACCGAGTACATCAACAGGAAAGGCTACTTCTCCATGGTGCTGCAAGCACTTGTGGATCACAAGGGGCGTTTTACGGACATCAATGCTGGGTGGTCGGGAAAGGTGCATGATGCCCGCATTTTCAGGAACACTGGTCTGTACCGGAAGCTGCAAGGGGGTACCTTCTTCCCAGATCAAAAAATTACTGTGGGGGATGTGGAGATGCCCATAGTCATCCTAGGAGAGCCAGCATGCCCACTGATGCCATGGCTCATGAAGCCGTACACCAGGAACCTAGATTGCAGCAAGGAGCGGTTCAATTACAGATTGAGCTGCTGCAGAATGACTGTAGAGTGTGCCTTCGGCCGTTTAAAAGGGCGCTGGCGCTGTTTGTATGGGAGGCTGGACTTGGATGAGGACAACTTCCCTGCTGTAATTGCGGCGTGCTGTGTCCTTCATAACATTTGTGAAAGTAGGGGAGAAAAGTTTTCCCCAGGGTGGGCTATGGAGGCACAGCGCCTTGAGAAAGCATACGAACAGCCAGTCACTAGGAGTATTAGGGGGGCCCAATGAGGAGCTGCTCGCATAAGGGAGGCACTCAGGGACCATTTCAATGATGCCCTCCCCTAGTTAACTTCCAGGACGCATCAAGTGCACCTTATGAGATTTTCAATGTGTACAAGTAAAGCCACTCTTCAAATTTTTTGTTACTGTTTTTATTAAAAGATGAAAGGGGTGGTGGTGGTGGGAGGTTTTACAGGTGGCTGTAGCTGCGGGTCTCTAAAAAGTAGCTCTGTGAGGGACTGGATGTTGCAGTATACCAGGGAACGGGTGGCCTTCAAAGAAATGCTTTGAAGGACTACGGGGTGTGGTAGGCAGACACGGCTGAACTGTCTGGAGTGGAGCCCGTACATTAATCGCCTGGGTCTGCAAAGCAATCATGCTCTTGAGCAGTTCTGTTTGCTCCTTCATGACGCTTATCAGTTCGTCCCTGTGTTTCTGTCTCCTCTATTGGGATTCCTCTCTCCAGGCTCGATTCTCTCTCACGGATGCCTCTGTTGTTTTCATCTGCTCCTGAAACATATCCTCCCTGTTTCTTTGAGGACGCCACTGAATGTTTCTCATGCGGTCAGCTGGGGTAGACACCGGCCTTGTGAAGGTCGAATCTAATAAAAAAAATAATAATAAAGCTATTGTTAACACAAAGCATAGATAACCATGTAACCTTCCAGTAGCACATTCCACATTCCAGTCAACAACCTATGCTTCGCTGAAGCGGACAAGGTACGTCCTAATAGAAAGCTTACTGGGGGCTAACGTTCTGCACAGGGCACACAGATGGAACCTGATATCTCTCTCCTCAGAGTGCCCCTGCCAGCTGCAATACATATCCTACATGCCACCGGACGCAAGTCAGGACCGTATGCTGCTGCATTGTGTGCTGCCATGGATCCCAGTGCTGTGCTTTGCAGCTGGCGAGGCCGAGTCTCCTTATACGGGAGCATAGACACATACGCTCTCCCATCTAATCTGAGTAGGAGGCTCTGGAGGTACATTGAGGAAACCTTTAGTGACCTAAATACAGATGATTTTTTGACAATCACTGCTTGTGTTGATGCACTTCTAATGAATGCAGAGTAAAGAGTGTGCACAGCGGGGACCGAGACAGCAAGCACCCCCGCCCTGGACAATGATATTTTAGCAGGAGCCATAGCTGCACGAAAGAGAAACTTACCTGAACTCCCCTCTGCCGCCTCAGAGGACACGCTGCAATTCATGTCTTGGGTGGATGTCTCAGCGGGGGTGCAGAACAGCTCCTGGCTACACACTGTTGCGCTCTCCTCCAGGTCATCCTCCATCTCCTCCTCCTCATCGATCATGTCCTCATCCTGCTCGGCTCTGGCATTCAGTGGATGGGGGGGGGGGGCGATGTGTCCACAGGACTCTTTGCAGTGGTTGTGGGGTCCCCACTGAGGATGGCTTCGATCTCCTTGTAGTACCTGCATGTAGCAGGCACTGATCCCGAACTGCGGTTTGCCTCCTTCGCTAGGTGATCGGTTATTCTTAGCTCCTTCACCTCTGATCTGCACTGCACAGTGTCTCTATCATAACCTCTCTCTGACATGGCCCGAGAAATTATACCAAATGTATCATAATTTCACCTGCTGCCGCATAACTGTGCCTGCACAGCAGACTCTGACCAGATGCTGATCAGGTCCAGCACCTCTGCCGTGCTCCAAATGGGTGCGCGTCTTCCACGATGGGCCGCCATTGCTAGTGAAGCTCGGAGCTGCACTCCACTCCACGAGGAACAGAACAGGAAGCAAAACAGAGGAAAAATTTGAAAATCCCGGGAATCGAAACAGGGCGGGGACTGTTTCGTCACGGCCACAGAGCGGGTGGGGGGAAGACCAGAGAGGACGACTTTGGAATCCTGGGGCACTTCCGGAGGCCAATCATTGCGCGGTAAGTGTACACATGAGTCGAAAGGCGCAACAGCTGTTCCGCATTAACTGCTCCCACCCTCGTCGAGGTGGTTTTTCTATTGCGCTCCAATAGGGCTGTTGATGCGCAACAGCCCTATTGCACGTGTACGCTGTTGTTGTTATTGCGCGGTAGTGACTGTTAATGCGCGATAAAATGATCGTGTGTACATGGCCTCAGACACTTATCTTTCACTATGCAATAACTGGATGGGGTAAGACTTAAAGAATACTTCCCAACATAATGAAATAACAGAAAAATTACTAACCTAGTCCTTGTAATCCCTTATAATCCACAAATTTACCACTTTGTTCTTGGTAAAGATTGCTACACAGAGATGCCTGGGCTTTGAAAGCATCAATAAAAATGGTTTAAACTGATGCTAAAGCTCTATCATAACAAATAGTACATATATACTTGCACAGATCTCCAAACATAGGCAGATTTCATGAGCTAAAAATAAAGTAAAATAAAGGACATGGTGCAGTATAGTTATAACTAAGAGACCCAGAGTCTTTGGCTACACAGAATCATAGAATCATAGGGATGGAAGGGACCTCATGAGGTCATCTAGTCCAACTCCCTGCTAAAAAGCAGGACCACTCCCACTAAATCACCCCAGCCAGGGTTTTGTCTAACCAGGCCTTAAAAATCTCCAAAGAGGGAGATTCTACCACCTCCCTAGGTAACCCATTCCAATGCTTCACCACCCTCCTAGTGAGAAAGGTTTTCCTAATATCCAACCTCGACCTCCCCAGCTGTAATTTGAAACCATTGCTCCTTGTTCTGTCCTCTGTTACGATCAAGAACAGCCTAGCTCCCTCCTCTTTGGAGTACCCCTTCAAGTAGTTGAAAGTTGCTATCAAATCTCCCCTCATTCTTCTCTTCTGTAGACTAAATAAGCCTAGTTCCTTCAGTCTCTCCTCACATGAGGAACTCTCCTATTTATCATGTGGGATTTTTTTCTTAACCTCATTTTTCATTCCCCCAATCAACCACTTCTTAAAACACACAATTATGGCTGCATTGAAAATGTCTCACACACCATCCTGCAAATATTTATGCACATGTCATGCCTAACTTCACAAACATAAATAATCTCAAAAGAGTCTTGTGGCACTTTTAAAGACTAACAGATTTATTAATCGCATCTGTTAGTCTTTAAAAGTGCCACAAGACTCTTTTGTCTTTCTACAATAGACTAACACGGCTACCCCTTTGGAATAAATAATCTCATTCATCTTAAATGGCCTAGCCATGTGTTTAAAGATAAACGATCGTGAAAGAGTGTAGAGGAATAATGGACTTAATGTGTTATGATGTGAATTTCAAACTTCTAATTATTAGTGATATTTCACCTCACACAATGTTTCTCTGATGCACAAGTTTTGTGACAAATTTGAGTACTTTACCCTAATAAATTTTCTGGTTTTTTTCCCCCCCAGTATTAAGGATAATTGTTTTTAAACATCACTTTGCTGATATTTACATATATACATTTTTATTTCATTTTTGAACCAGCACAATATTCCTCACATTATGTGAACAAGTCTTTAAGCAGAACTGAGAAAAGGAGACTAGGTGAAATATAGGAAAGTAGGGTAGTAGAAACTGTTCAAACCAGGCTATTTTCTAAGGATGTGTGGGTGGGGAGGTTTGGTTACATTCTTAAGCATGCCCCTGCTAGCCAGTTTGTTAGGAATGATTAGGCTTAATATTAGCACTCCATTACACACATTAATAATCAAAGTCTCTTTTAAAATATCTATATTCAAGGGCTTAGATCATGGGTGTAAACATTTCCTATAGAAGGAGATCTGGAATATGCTCTACAACAAAACGCTAGAATGGATTTTTTCCTTAATAGTTGGAAAAACCTTTTTTATTTGATTACCTATAAAAAGCCCTCATATATTCTCCTCCAATATTTTTTTTAATTAAAAAGATAATTTAGGGCATAACAAACATGGTAAATAACTCCTGGATAAAGGAGTAAAAATGTGCCTGGGGTCAGAAGATCTAGGAGAGCCTAGATGTTAGGATTTAACATCCAGCTTTTAGTGGAATACTGCCATAATAAATAATATTAGAGTCCAAGTGGTCCTATTTCAACAGTACCATTAATCAGGCCCTAAGCAAATGTAAGGAATTATTGTAGATACTTATATTGTTTTCACAAGTGGCTGCTAGAAAAGCCTGTAAATTTGAAGAATTATTTATATTATAGTACAGCCCATAATGTACGTGTTCATATAAGGTATAACAAAATCACATGAAACACATATCAAACTTATTTGACTCACAGCATTAGATATGTAAAAATGTGAAATGTAACACGAAACACCTGCCAACACAAAAAATTAGCAAAATATTCTAGAGTGGAGCTGTAAAATATCAGGATGTTCTCTCATAAACAATGTGGAAATAACCAAAAAAAAGGAAAGTAAATGGTGGAAACCATGCTTGAAAACATGGCAATAAAAGATTATGGCAGAATTTTAAAATGCTCTGTTCAGATCTCACTGCAAATAATGTCGAGAGTTCCAATCAGCATTACAGAAAACAAAGATGACAATACTGAAAGGTACAGCCAAGAAATGACTCTAGCAGGCAGTGGTTCCAATCAGCTTTATCTCTGCTTTTATCTTTAGCTATGTGGAACAACAGTAAGCACAATGACTTAATAGTCTCAAGATTTACATTTGGGGCAGGGACAGATGAAAATGTTGAAATTATTCATACTAACGTATTTGCTTAAATATTTTAAAATTATCTACCTGGAGAATGATAAACAAATACTACTACAACGTGCTCACTTGGAGTATGAGGCATACTACAAAAACACTTTAAAAGAGGCTAGTAGTCCAATAGTAAATCCAGAATATTTTGTTTGCATCAGTATTATTAACTTCTAAAATAATTGTAAAAACAAAAACAAAACAATAGCTTTTAGTGTATGTTTTAAATATTTTTGAAAGAACTGGAGAATGAATCAGAGAATTAGGAAATTAGGCAACAACAACAAGTCATTCCCAACTCCAATGAACTGAAAAAAAGTGAATGAGTAGGCAGCCAAATATTGCCGTGAGGAAGGGTAAGGTTTTTCCCTGGTTTTAACTGATACAGGTTTTCTTTAAGCAAAATCCTTATGTTTCTGAAACAAGAGTTTTAAATGAGGTCCATCATGTAACACATTAACATAACTATATCGAGTTGATAGTGGATTTAACAGTGGTTGAGATTAATGAAGTGATAGGGAGACTGAAAAGCATAGCCCATTACTGATTTATTCAAAGAAGTTTCACCTGTGACATCATACAGACGTAGCCTCTATAGCTTATTTTTAGTTATTGTCATTTACCTGTAAATAAAGCATCCTCTGAAACACATCTTCTCTCATGCTCATCTCCACATCAAAATAAGAAAGCCTTTTGTCAGCTTCTGTGCTTGCTGAGCGCACATCTTTGTTGGAGGAGACATGCTGTGGAAAATCTAACATGCTTCTTTCCACTGTTAAAATAAAAATAAATAAAAAAAAAATGCAACGAGTGTTTACAATGCAGTCAGCCCATGATAAGTTTTTTCAGGCTGAAGAATTTTCTAGGTACAGACAAGTTATTTTAGTAAAGGTTTGGGTTTTTTTTAGTTTTTACACAAGCTTTCTGAATTAAATTTATATAAACAAATCCCTGAAGAGTCAATTAGTTAAGATTCAAAGCTAATGAATTGATTACAGATTATATAAAAAATGAACTAAAACAATTATACATATCGCAGCAATTACAATAAGAATAAATGCGTATTTTACTGGTATCACCCATTATCAAAGCCAAACTGCCTGGATAAACCACCCCACTTTAATCATTCCACAAGGATAATATTGAGTTAATAAAGGTATATGCAAAGTACCAGAATAATTTTAGGTTTTAAAATGAGATGAATCTTTTAAAAATACAGAAGGTAGACATTTTTAAAATAAATTATTTTTATGGATATCACAGATTCTTCTTCTAGCATATTAGAAATAGCAAGTTTTGAATCTTTACAATTCTCCCTAAAATTATCCAAAAGCTGCCAGGAGAGAATACAAATATGAGTAAGCTAAAGATTCTGTCCCAGATATTTTTAGTAAAAGTCAGGGAGAGGTCACAGGCAATAAACAAAATTTCATAGAAGCCAGCGATCTGATCCTGCCTTTTACTAAAAATACCGGGAAGGATGTGGTAAAACAGTTGTTGGGGCTTGCAGCTGCACCAGTCCCACTACTGTTATTGTAGCATCGGCTGACTGCTGCTACTCTAGCCCTAGAGAGGCTGATCCAACCCTGGCCGCAGCTGCAGCAGGTCAAGGGCCCTGCTCTGGGCATGTGGCCCCTGGGCCAGCCACTGGTCAGCTGTTCAGCAACCACTATGATGGCCACTGGGCAATTGGTGGATGGCCTCTGACTGGCAGCTGACAGCAGCTCCAGCCCTACTCCAGAAGTAGGCCCCAAAATTGTGACCTTCATGACAGAGTTATACCCTTAGAGATGACCAAGTCTTCCATTACCAATAAAAGAAAGCAATAAAAAAAACGGAGGAAGATGGCGTGTGATTACTGTGGATTTTTAGAGCTCAGTAGCTGAGTAACTCAATTTTGAAGGGAGAAGTCCAAGGTTCTAATGGAAAGCTGCTGTTGTGGAAGGTCATTGTCCCATCCTTTTAGGTGATGCCTCAGAAAAGTGAGACCAGTCCAGGTAGAGCTTTTAAGACTGGAACCCAAAGCTTACATTTGAATTAGTATTCTTACAGGACCAAGAGAAGAGTGAAAAGCACTGGAGTGACGTATTCTTTATGGCCTCTAAAGCTAGATAGATTGCTGCAGTGTTCTGAACCAACAGTAGCTTTTTATTTATTTGTTTGATTTTTATTTTTAACTTAAGCTTGGTAGTTTTATTCCTACCAACAATACAGGCTGGAGGTCATGAATGCATGGATCACTAATCATCATTCTGGCTAAATCTAACTCTGACAGGAGGCTGTTTGCATCAAAATTATTCACCACAGTCTTTCTGCCAGTTGTAATGGGAAAAGGGTATAATAACCATAGTCATGGTTTTTTGATACACAGAAGCTTTGAAGAGCCTCAGGGAACAGAAAGGCTGCAGACTTAAAGAGCAGATGCCCTCATTAAAGGAGGATGCTAGAAGGTGATGAGTTCTCTGAAATGCTTCCCTATCCCCATTATCATAGAATCATAGACTATTAGGGTTGGAAGGGCCCTCAGGAGGTCACCTAGTCCAGCAAACATCACCTCAGTCACCTGATTTGACTTCGGATACTGATCTCTCACAGGGCCTGGAATGGCTGAGGGAAAGTGCTGCTTGTATCTGATGAGAAAGTAATTGTAAAGCTGGATGTCATAATACGTGTACTCCAAGTATTTTAGTCCATATTGTTGTACAGTGCCCCCAAGTGGCTTGATACAGTTACTGAAAAGAATGGAAGACAGCCCAGGCAAGGACTTTTGAAAATGGAGCAGCATATGCTAAGTCATGACTCTCCAGATGTAGTCTGAAAGAAATGAGTGAAACAATATCAGCATAGTCTTGCTAACCCTCGTCAGGACATGTGCCAAAAGCAGGACAGCAAACTTTCATGGTTGATAATAACAAATGTTGTGGAAAGGTAAATAAATGAATATCCCTTCCAATTTCTCTAGCTAAGGAGGTCACATATTAGACGCACAGGTGGTAACTGCTTTTGCTGCACTGCTTCCAGAACTCTCTTTTGTGTGGATAGGATGATTTCAGAGAAGGATTCCATATACTCACCCGAATATTCCACTTCTATGTTGGCCAAAGCCTGCATAGTGTTCTCATAGGTCACTTTCTCAACATCAAGCATTCCAACTTTATCGTACACTTGCTTTGTTTTCATGATCAGATCATCAGTTCTTGTTCTGATTTGCTCTGGTGACAAATCCCATTTCAAAAAGTTTCTGTCTGATGCTGCACATGAAGAGGCCTTGATATGGGTAGTAATTTCTGTTCCTAATGTCATTCTCAGTAAAAGCCTTGGCCCACCAGCTCTGAAATTTTAAAAATGAATTTTGGAGATTAAGAATCTAGTTGAAGCAAAAACTGTACTGTGAATTATTTTTGAAAGAATATTACTTTTTATTGAACAGTATTTTTAGAAACAAGAACATATTCCTTTTAAGGTCTCTCCTTTCCTCTGCTGGACCCTAAACAATTGTACTTTTTATTAAATAAACCTTTATTTTAAAATAGTTCAGATGTCTGTCCTTTCTTCCCCTCCCTGCACTGGATTGACTAAGTGCCATCTAATATGTATGCAGAAAGAGACAAAACCATTTGGCTCACCAAAAATAGACAAAAACAGTTTTTCCTTAGAGGACTGAGTTGTTATTCAAAACATCAGTTACAGAAACTCCATGGAAACAGGTAATAGTGTTTTCTATTGTGAGACAAGGAAAAGAGACCATGCAGTGAAATCTGGGTTATGAAGACTAATAGTTACACACAACAAAAAATGGCAAAACTTTTTAAATTTGGAAGTATACATTAAAATAGATAGTTTTATACTTAAATTGAATGTCTGCTGTGCTCCAGGCCATGAGAACAAATTACCTCATAGCCTCTAACTATTGCAAATCTCATATGAGTATTTGGTACTGTTTTTCTCTGTTAGTGGCAAAGGAATGAAGCTTTGCCATATTTATAAACAACCTTTGGGTTCAGTTAATAGCTCTGATTAATTTAGTTAACTGTATCACTGACTAGGTAAAGCAGAAAAGTTGACAAGGGACTCCTGACAGTGTTTACAGTGTTGGGATCAACAGATATCTTTTCACAACAATTACAACAATGCGTGTGTACAATACATGCATGCATGGCCAAGATTCAGCCATTTTGAAGGGGTTTAATGGAAGAGGGGACAATTTCAAAATATCAGGAGAGGGTTCCTCCCCCCCCGAGTTTTTTTTGAGTCACCAAAATACAGGAAGAAATAAAATGTCACCCCTAAAATTCAGTTACTAGCTTTGCTCTCCCAGGAATCTGCATTTTTCTCTTTTCGTTGCTTTCTTTGCTTTCATTGCTATCTCCACTGCGCTGCACCAATGGGAAGTGCCCATCAATGCAGTGCTACGCTGCTTCCCAGGGTGCATTAATAGAGTCGACCTTGGTTCAATTGAGCAAGTCTTCACTGCCACTCAATAAAATCTGCAAAATTGATCAAGCACTACCAGCAGCGCTGCTGGCTAGTAGACATTCCTTTCAATTGATGAGACTCGCTGCTGCTCTGCTGGTAGTGCTTGATCAATTTTGCAGATTTTATTAAGTGGCAGTGAAGACTTGCTCAATTGAACCAAGGTCGACTCTATTAATGCACCCTGGTAAGTAGCGTAGCATTGCGTTGATGGGCACTTCCCATTGGCGCAGCTCAGTGGAGATAGTGATATAAGTAAATGTTAGGAGGTTGACGGGAGATACGCAAGTTACAATATGTAGTTTACGTATCTCCCGTTGACTGTCACCAAAATCAGTGGCCAGCGTAAACCAGGCAGAATTACACAGCTGCTTCCAGCTCCATAGGAGAGCTGCTGTTTTGTGAACACTGATTTGATCATACGCAGTATGATTCTTTACAGGAAAACTCAGCATCCTCATGTCCAACTTAAACCCAGAGTTAATTAATATCCATCTTTAAATAAATAGTAAATATGGACATATTTTGCACAAACCTAAACATTTGTATCCAATAGTTAGTGACAAGAAAGTATGCATGGTACAGAAGCACTGAGCCATACTTATGGAAGAACTAGAGACAAGGATTTGATGGAGACTGCATTTTGGTGCAGAGAATCAGAGCTAAAGCTTGAGAAGAAGTGGATGCTGGAAGTGAAAAATTTAGACCACACAAATTGTAGAGATAGGGTGGGTGAGGTAATGTCTTTTACTAAAATTTTCGAGCTTCCACAGAACTTTTCTGAAGAAGAGCTAACCTGAAAAAGAGCTTTGTGTAAATTTGAAAGCTTGCCTCTATCATTAACAAAAGTTGGTCCAAAAAAGATATTACCTCACCCATCTTGCCTCTCTAATATCCTGTAACAATTACAACTCCTCTGCATATGGACAAATTGTGACCAAATCAAACAAAGAGATACAGATTAACCAGAACATAAGAGCCAAAAGAGAAATCCACAATGTTGATCCTGTGCACACAATCACAAGTTGAGCATTAGCAGCTGAAAGAGATAATAGCCGGAGGGCAAGTAAAAGTCAGTTTGCCCTTAAGAAGCAAAATTAGCCTGACACTGAAGACTAACTTGATAGGACTAACCTACATCTTCAAGTAATTGCACTATAAAGCAACTAGGAGATTTACAACCTTTGAGTTTACTAACCTGGCTGTTCTAGGTCATAGCTTTGTAATTAACATCTTTTGAAAACTCCTGCTAGTGAGGTAAAATAAATTATGGTATGTTAATTGCACAAATTAATACCCAGACATAACAAAAGAAAAGTTAAGAATGTGAATGTGTAAAGTGGTCACTATTACAAAGTGCCATGTACTAACAACTACCATCACATGGGAAACGTTGACTATTTAATAGCAATCACTGTGACTGTGTTAATGGTTATTTAGGGAATATCAAAAATAGTTGAGTACATATGTAAATGCTCAGAAAATTTGGCATAATAATGTAGTGAATATATAGCCTGAATGAAATATGGTAATAATGCAAGTAGTGTAAAAGGGACCTGGGTCCAGGCTTTCATTTTAATCTCACACATTTGTAGTTGACAGGTTCTATTGTTCTGTAAATGGAGTTTTCTACAGCTAGATTATGCCAATTATTCTATACAGATATAAATAAAAACTGTCATTCTTACCCAACTGTAATGAAGAAAGACTATTTTTCCTTAGTGAACATGATTTCTTCAAGTCCTATTTGTACATAACTCAGACAAGGTTTATTTTTCCTCCACCAGCACACAGAGATGTGGACAAACAGAGTTGTGATAATGCCAACATGTTAGACACTTGCTGACTCTGACACATAAATTAAGAAGAGCTGGCTAAAGATGAATGTAAGAAAGACCAAAACGATGAGAACCAGAAGAGAAAATTTAGGGGCAGCTTTCCTTCCAGTGAATACGTGTCCACTGATAATCAAGGTAGTGGATCAGCTTTAGGGTTCTACTGTAGTCATTACTGACCCACACAACACTCAGATAACAGCAGTCCTACCTCTGGCTAGCAAGATGATTTGTTTATTCCTCTCTGATGATATCTCAGATCAAAGGTTGAGACATTAGCCAATTCTAGGCTTGATACTGAAACTCTTTCTATACAAGCCTAGATAAAAATTCAGTGGCCCATCCTGAAAATGACAAACAAAAAGTATAGTAAGTACACTGGTTCACTGTCCCTGATTCCAACACTAGTGGATCTATTTCAAGATTGTAAACTAATCCACTAAAGGATATCCTATTGTAATCTCAAGGACTACCTCTCCCTCTGGGCCCTGCGCCGACAGCTAGAATCACCTGGACATTGTGACCAAGGCCATGTCTACACTGCCGCTGGTTTTCGGTGGCAGTTGAAGAGAGATACGCAAGGTATGTAAAATACCTTGTGTATCTCTGTTTGACTTAGTAACTCCGCTGTGTACACAGCGCTAAATCGAATGCAAATAGCCTAAGTTCAACTTAGTGCTACTCTCATTGCTGGGCTGGCATTACTAAGTCGAACTCGGGATCGATTGAGCGCATCTTGACTGACGCCTCAATCGAACCTGGAAGCTTGAACCGACGGTGGCGAATTTGCTGCCATCAGTGTAAACATAGCCTACGAGTCCATATACAGACTTCAAGGAGCTGGAGGCACAACTCTTTAACAGCAGTTTCAAGGCTCTGGTGGACAACCCATGCAAAGAATATCAGGAAGAGTGCAAATTATGCTTTCTTAAGATCACGGAGAAATATTTCTCTCAACACTAAGGCATTGTCCATATAAGTAAAACAGAAATGAAGAAAAAACAAGCAATATGCACAAACATAAGTACTGACAACTAAACCAAAGACCAGCATGTGAAATTAATATCTCTGGACAGAACTCACTGCTTTCTGTGCTACATGTACAATACTGAGATATTATGGTGTGAAGCACTTTAGAAATGTACAGAGGTAAAACATGTAACAGCTGTGTCACTGAGCAAGAATAACCACTGAAATAGTAACTATAACAGAAACTAGTGATACAGTCTCAATTAACCACTAGACAAGACGTTTAAATGGGTATAGAATTACTTGGATCTCATAAGTTCCAAAGGGGTAATCGTGTTAGTTTAGTTCAGCAAACCCTGACTTACACTTCTCTGCATTTATTTTTCCTCCCATTCTGTAAGTTCTCCATCTTCAAGTGTCTGACAAAGTGGGATTTCTCCCATGAAAGCTCATACAATAAATACATTTGTTAGTCTTTAAAAGTGCCATAAGACTCCTTGTTTGTTCTGGATCTCATAGACTCAGAGACTTTGAGGTCTGAAGGGACCATTATGGTCATCTCATCTGACCTCCTGCAAAAGGCAGGCTGCAGAACCTCAGCCTATAACTCCAACCTATGTTTGAGTTATTTATGTCCTCAAATCATGGTTTAAGACTTCAATATACAGTGAATCCACCAGGAAGTGACCTGTTCCCAATGCTGCAGAGGAAGGCAAAAAACCAGCAGGGCTTCTGCCAATCTACCCTGAGCCTGAATGTTGGATCCAGAAGAATGATTTCCAGGATGGCTCTGGTGACTTAACTCTACGATGGCATTAACTAGCAGCTTTGAGTAATTTAAAACTAAATTTAATACTCTAGCACTAATTATTATAACTGCCAGCAAGTGGAAGTTTACATCTGCTGGAGACAGAAAACAAATGAGAAGTATTAAATAGCAACCATCTAGTACTGGAATAGTGACAGCTCTGATTGCTCCTCTCCGACTGCCGGTATAGATAGTAGCCATTTGTGGGCTTGTAGAGAGGGCTTTGCTTCAGAAAGGCTTGAGCTGATCAGTATATCTCTCTAACAACACCATGAGGGACTGATTTCTTTAAATTTCTTGACAAAGAGCTGTAATATAACTTCTGAAGTTACACAGCCACTGAAAGTTACACCTCAAAGAATTATTTAAACATGTTTTGTAACTGCCCTTCCTGGTGTCTCTGTCAGTCACCCAGACAGTATGTTACACCAGCTTAGATAAGAGTGAGTTTTTAGAAAATATAATATAAATATAAATAAAAGATGCACTATGGAAGAAATCTTGGCCCCACAGAAGTCAATGAGGGCTTTCCCAAAGGCCCAGGATTTCATCTCATATGCCTACATAAAACTGTAACCAAACATGAATTCTCAAAAAATCCAGTGTCCTATTATAAAATAAAGTCATATGGTGTAAAGAATCAATGGGCTGCAGGTGACTGTTATAAATTTCACATGCACACTTGGGTCTGGGTCTAATACCTTGGTCTTTTAGCTACAAAAATGCATGTCTTTGCCATCGGAGCTGAAGGATAATGTCTTTAGCTATTAGCAGTGATAGATCCTGGATGCTCTTTACGGGGCCTTTCACATATACATAAAACCAGTTTATTAGAGTAATTAAAATGATCAGGTAAAAAAAAAGTAAATAAAATAATTTAAATTAGATTTTTTTGTATTTAAGTTGAGGATGACAGAATTGTACAAATAATGTATAAATTACAGAGGAGATATAAAGGTGATCTTCTAAATAAGTATATTTTCTTTCTAGAAAGTTAAGTTCATGAAAGAGAGACAAAACAACAAGAGAATGAAGGAAGGAATTTACAACTGTATGTGGAATCACAGATAGATGACATGTTGACATTAGAATTTTATGAAATCTTTATCTTCTTAGGGGCCTAAAACTCCTTGTAAATTACAGTTTTATTTCCCATCACAAAGGCTTGCATGACAAATCATTTTAAAAGCTTTAAGTAAAAAGAGTGTTTATAAAATTTGGCCAGAGTTGAAGATATAAAAGATTTATCAACCACCTGAATCATATATTCCAGAATAACTATGAGGTAACTACAGACTGATTATGAATGAACAACACATGTGGGGTGATCCTCAGGACATAAATCCTTAAGCTTTAACCCAGTGGAGGCACCACAAAAACAACCAGACAAAATTAATATAAAATAGTGTCAAAAAAGAAATCTTTGGCTAGTCTTGCACAATTGGACAGTACGATTTCACAAAGGAAAGAGACAAGAAGAAATGAAATACTGAAATTTTCTCTACACCTCCCCATAAAGGGACCAAATTTGCAAGGTGCTGAGCACCCTTCAATTCTCACTGACTTCCAGGTGCTCTTGTTTTGTTAAAAAAAATTAAAATAATTTGGCCTTTTCCATTACAGAACATTCTCAGAGGACAGACCTCTTGGATAAAATACCATTGCTAGCTTTGTTTTCAGTAAGGTCTTCTTCCCTCTACAGCCAAATAAAAGGAAACATATTTTCCTCGTCACATTTCTGGGGTAAGCTGTCCCTTTCAGCCCTCATTCAGTCCCTTAATAGGCAGCCCTTTCAAGTTATAGGCCCAGCTTTTCCATTTCTCTCAATGAAATCCCACAATTCGTCCCATTTTTAGACTGACTCTCCAGGTTATGGCACCCCTTTTTACCACCTGTGTTTCAAAAGCACCAGGCCTGCACACCTGTATTACCACTCAGATCTAGTCTACACTGTTGTGCTGGGTTGATGAGAGATATGCTAGTTACATAATGTAACTAGTGTATCTCACATTGACATACTTACGTTTACACAATGTAGCTTCTTCATGACACTATGTCGATGGGAGAGTGTCTCCCGTTGACTCTGCCTTTTGTCTTTTGTGGAAGTAGACTAATTGAGTTGATAGGAGAGCACTTTCCCATCAACTGAGCAGGTCAAAAAGACCCACTCAATTGAGGCCACTGCATCAATGCCTGCCACTGTGGTAGTGTATGCATGCCCTGAGTTAACTAGGTGCACCCATGTAATAGACCCAATGATATTAATTAAAGAAACATAAAATTCATAACATGAATTCAGATCTCGCCCACATTCTTCATATCTACATGGAGCAGTTAATGGCTACTCTTCAATAGAGGTTCTCAAAGTCATCTAAAATATAGATCTTGCTCCCGTTCATTTGAAAAATTAAAACTGTGAGTCTCCTTTGCTTGAAGTCTCTTTGTATAACTTATACTAGGGCCAATGCAATAGGATGCCTCATAGGATTTCATTGTTGTGTAGTTCTTCCCCTCACTTCCTTTCTTTTTTTGGTGTGTTCTCTTGGGAGCACCACAGCAGCCGAATTATGATACACTGTATAACACATTTTTGAATGTGTTGTGCATTAGTGCTCTGAAAGTGTCTAAGAGGTTTTACAAAAGAAATGGGAGAGGTCGGTATGGACTTTTCAGTAACAGTCAAAAGATTAGTGTAGTCAGAACGACAAACAATAGTTAAAATTTGCAAACCAAAAAACCAGGCAACAACCCAGTTTTCCAACCAAATCACTGTAGATTGTGTAACATCTTTTACAACCTCAAAACTTTAGCAATAGTAGCAGCTGCTGCCCCAAGACACAACTGGATTTTCAACAAGGAGAACACTCATAAGCAACAAGCTGCAGTCAGATGGTTCGAAAGAAAATATTTTTGTCAGAATGCCAAGCAATAGTATATTTTGCCAATAAAGATAAAATCTGATTACTTTCTGTTTCTGAAAAACATAATTTAATTTGATTTTAGAAAGGAAACAGTCCCTCCTTTATCTTTTATTGGAATCTTACAATTGCAAACTTAGGTTCTGTTGCAAAGGCCAACCAGGCAATTTAATTTGCAAACCAAGCTTTGACTTGCACATCATATATTTTAACCATATTTGTATAAGGACAAATTGGGTTTTTTGAGAAAATGTTAAAAGTCCTGGAGTACACCAAATTCTCCTTCTGAATTTGGAGGTTGAAACAAAAGTGGAAAAGAGCACTGCAAGACATGGAAGATAAAAACATCAGAGAGAATGCTAAGGTGCACTTCCCAGAATTCATGAAAAACCCAATATCCATTGGTTTTATGTCAGAAAGATTAAATGTTTAAATGAAATATGAAGAAAACATGCTATACTTTCTGACAACTGGAGTCCTCTTGTAATACCTTCAGAATTATATCGAAGGCTAAGATTCTGTCATGGGTATTTTTTAGTAAAAGTCAGGGACAGGTCATGGGCAATAAACAAAAATTCATGGAAGCCATGACTCTGATTGTTACTAAGATTATTGGGGGGGGGAGGGGGCACAGAACAGAGAAACAGTATTGTCCCTCCAGCCTTGCTGTTCCAGTCAGCTGTTGAGCAGTGGCAAGCTGATGAACGCTGTTTGGTGGTGGCTCCAGGGCTGCCAGCTGTTTGGCGGCAGCCCTGCATTCCCCATCAGCTGATTGGCGATGGCAGACCCAGAAGTCATGGAGGTCCCAGCAAGTCATGAATCTGTGACCTCATCTTATCTTTAATTACTTCCTACATATATAGCAGATGTTTGTCAGTAGCAACACATTCGTGACTTTATACTATGTGGCTCCTAAATGGCTGTTGCCATTACACAAAGGTGTATGAAGAGTTAAGAGTGTTTCGGACAGGATGGGGAACGCACGTTGTGCAGGGGCAGGGCGGAGTGAGAACTCCAAGTTTGGTGTAATGGGTCAGTGGAAGAGGAAGTTACACAACCTGTCCAGTAACAATGGTTTTTCAAGATATGTCCCTATGGGTGCTCCACACTAGGTGTGTCTGTGCTCCCACACTGTTCACTGGAGATCTTTGGTAGCAGTTCTTCATGCATTGTTACCTAGCTGCCATGAGACCTGCCAGCATGCATGGGCATTCCCTCCTAAGTTCTTTCTCTGCCACAGTCAACTACTACAACTCTGAAGTAGAGGGGAGGAGGGTTGATCTGGGAGCACCCATAGAAGGACACAGCTTGAAGAACCATCATTACTGCAAAAGATGAGTAACTTCCTCTTTTTTGAGTAATATCCCTATGGGTGCACCAGTGTAGGTGACTCTTGAGCAGTACCCACCATGGAAAGCTGGGACTTTGGAGTTCAATCTTATAATATGATTGCACTGTGTCACTCAATTTAGCATCTGCAGCCAAATCCTCCAGGTTGGCATAGTGTTCTGCAAAGGTATGGACAGGTGCTCAGGTAGCCGCTATGCAGATTTCTGTTAAAAAGAAACCTGATAAGGTGATGGATGAAAATGACCTCATAGAATGTGTGCAAATTAAAGATGTGGGAGCTACCTTAGACAATTGTAACAATAGCTTAATATAGTTGGAGACCCACTTAGAGCCTCTGAGTTGAGATTGCTGTGCCTTTTTACCTATCTACAATGGATAGGAAAAGTGTCAGGGATTTCCTGAAAGCCCTTGTCCTGCCCAAATAGAAGGCCAAGACCCTTCTCATGTCGAGTTTATGGAGGATGGCTTCCTTATTCGCCTCATGAGGTTTGGGATAAAAGACTGGAAGCTGAATAAACTGGTTCACGTGAAATGCAGAAGTCACCTTGGAAATGAACTATGGATGTGGTCTAAGTGTGACCTTGTCCAGGAAAAACACAGTAAAAGGAGGTGCCCCATCAAAGCCATTATCTCCCTTATCCTTCTGGCAGATGTGATGGTGATAAGGAACGCCATCTTCACAGAAAGAGGAGTTAGTGAACAAGAGCCCATGGGTTTAAATGGCAAACTAGTCAGTCCTTCTAGGCTGAGATCTTATTGGGTAGTGGGGAACCTGTGGGAAGAGGTTACTATGCCCTTCAGAAACCTCTCTGTAGTTGGGTGGGAGAAGATTGAGTATCCTTCTGTCTGGCAGTGGAAGGTTGCAACTGTTGCCAGATGAACCTTCAGCAAATTAATAGAGAGCCCCGACTTCTTTAAAGCCAACAGGTAGTCTAAGTCAACAACCAGTATAGTGGCTGCAGTAGGGATGACATGTATAGGTTAGCACCAGATCTGGAACCGTTTCTGAAGGTAGGTATGACTAGTAGTTCCCTTTTTACTGTGTAACAGCACCTCCTGTACCTCCTCAAATCATGATGTCACAATGTGCTAAAACCACAAAGAAGTCATGTTTTGAATTACAGAATCTGGAAATTGGGATGGAAAGTGCATCTCCCAATCTGCGTCAAGAGATAAGGAGTGATTGGAAGATTCATTGGTGGACATAATGCCAACTGTGACAGGTAAAGGTATCACATCTTTTCTGGGACATGCGGGAGCAATCCATATGATATTTGCTTTCTCTCATTTTCAACAGGACTTTCAGTAATAGATGGAATGGGGGAAAGGGTAAAAAAAGCCCTTGTCCCAAGGAAGGAGGAGAGCATCTCCCATGGAGTATCATCTGATCCCGTCCCTGGAGCAGTGCTACCTATTGTTGGAATACGTTGGGTAGTATTACCAATTCTATCTCCCCTTTGTGGTCGTCTGGGAATTTGCAGTTGAAATGGTCAGCCATTGTGTTCTGTATTCCCAGCAATAGGCTGCTGACATTAGGATGTTGTGGGAGATGCACCAGTTCCAAAGTTTTAGTGCCTCTATGCACAGGGAATGAGACCTGGCACTTTGCTGTCAGTTTATATAATACATGCAGGTCACGTTGTCTGTCATGGCCTTTGTGCACCTGCCTTTGAGCAACAGGAGGAGTGAGCACATGCATTTCTGATTGCCCTGAGCTTGAGCAGGTTGATGTGAAGGCACGTCTCTGTTGGTGATCATTTGTTCTGTGTTGCAAGATGTGCAACCATCCCACGAGGAATGCATCAGTAGTCAGGAACAGATATGGGGAAGAGTGAGCAAACTGGATTCTCGTACAGACATTTTCTGGGTCCTTCCACCAGTCCAAGATCACTTGACCCTGCTGAGCTCTGGTAGAATTCTGTTTATATTGGCTCTGTTTGGCCTGTAAACCAAACTGAATCATAGTTGGAAGCATCTCGCACGTTATCTGGCATGAACAATAACCAATATACCAGTGGCCATGTGCCCTAGAAGTTGGAGGCAATGTCTGGCTGAAATTTGTGGACTAGATGGCATTGTCTCTATCAATGAGGAGAGACTGAGAAAACTGTAATGTCATAGGAGCTCTTTTGCCTGAAAGGATTTGAGGTTGGCTCCTATAAATTTTAGCCTCTCTACCAGTATTAAGGTCAATTTTTGTTCATTGATCTGTAGGCCAAGATTCAGAAACAGAACCCATATGACCTGATTCATTGGGCCTCTGCAAAGGAATGAGTCCTGAGAAGATAATCATCCAGGTAAGGATAAATCATGATACCTTGAAAGTGTAAGCAGGCTGCCTTACCAAAAGGAGAATACCCTGGGGGCAGATGAGAAGCTGAAAGGGAGTACCCTGTACTGGCAGTGGTCCTGGCCCAGCATGAATCAGAGGTAACGTGACTTGGTATGATGGAAACATAGAAGTATGCTTCTTGAAGGTTGAGGCCCATTGGGGCTTTGGGCAGACCAAATTGCTCTGTCAGCTTGGTACTGTGTATGCCCTGGGTACCAGCATTAGGCAGCTTTGACGCCATTGGTACCGATGCGACCAAGGAAGCTGGAGATATTTAACAGTTTGGTCAGGACTCACTGTGAGGACTTTCAGACCTTTTCTTAGCAGCTTTAAGTGAGTCTCTTTGGGATCACCTGTCTTCAGAGTAGGAGGTTGCAATGAGAGTTCTTGCTGGGACTCCAGGGGTTGGTCGGCCACTTCCATGAGCAGGAGTTTGAGCCTTAAGTTTCTATCTTTCCTGGCCCTGGGTTGTAGTTCCTGGCACCAACCACATCTTTGTGGATTGTGTTTTTCTCCAAGGCAGTAAATGCACTGCAAGTGCCCATCACTCACTGGGATAAATTTCTTGCAACCGAGGCACTTTTGAAGCCTGGAGAGCCAGGCATACTGTTGTCCAGAGGGTCTCCCCCTGGCGTGGCAGGAGGCAAAAGCCTTTTTTTCCCTCTTTTTTTGCACAATCAACAAAAAACAAATGAGGTAAGGTAACAAAGGAAAAAAGTGTCTAAGGAAGCTAAAATTACCAAAACTAAAGGGAGTTAATCTGTGAATGGACAGCTCTGAGTTCTGTCTCTAGCTTGGGGTCGGCAAGATATAGCCTGTGGGCCGGATCTGGCCTGTCTAATAGCTCAGTTCAGCCTGCCATGACCCCTGGCTGGCTCTCTCCTGCCCCTGACCCTCCCCAGCCAGTTCTGGGACCAGCTCTCCACTGCTGCATGGCTATGCAGCCGGCTCTGCGCCACTCCACCCCTGGCTGGCTCCCTGGCACCGGCTCTATGCCTCTGCACTGGCCCTGCACCCCCATGCCTGCTCCCCAGGGCCAGGTCTGAGCTGCCACCTCCCCCACTGGCTCCCTGAGGCTGGCTCTGCGCAGCCCCCCTTCCTCCTGCAGCTCCGTGGCTGGCTCTCTGCTGCTCCCTGGCCCTCGGTGGCCAGCTCTCTGCTGGGCCTGTAGTCCACCTGTCAAAATCATTGCCCACCCTTGCTCTAGCTGGGACAGTTGAGAAGAAACTGAGGAGGGAATGTTCACACACATTGGTTAGCCTCATGGCAGGTGGGGAACAGTGATTGCAGACTGCTACCAAAATTCTCTGATCAGCAGTGTGAGGGCACAGACACACCTACAGTGGAGCATCCACAGGGCCACTACTTGAAGAACCACCCTGGATTTGGCAAGGAGCCTTCAGATGGCAAAACAGCTGAGTGAACCTGGTTGCTGGGGACAGGATGAGGAGACTCATTTTGGCAGCTTCATGCCACACCTGGTGAGGGATGTTTGCCTAAGGGGCGTGGCTCCTAGCACAGACAGAGGAGACAGGAGGGAGGAAGGGGACAGGTCAGTGCTCTAGGGCCATGGTTCCCAACCTTTTCAGTAACACAGCACATTTAATGAGACAAACAATTCCACAGCACCCCCACTTTTTTCAGTAGAATTGATTGCTCATAAATGTCACATTTACTTATATTTACTATGATAATTTCCAAAGTTCCATGGCAGTCTAGTTCAGCAAAACAAACAAGGAGTCTAGTGGCACTTTTAGAGACTAACACTAAATAAATAATAAATTTGTTAGTCTTTAAAAGTCCCACTAGACCCCTTGTCTATATTTACTATATGGTGTGATTATGGTCTTTCTAGCAAGGTTGCAGCATAGTGCATACAACAAACTAAAGAAGGATCAAATACATTAATGTTTCAAATCCACTGGAAAAAAAATACGTCATCTCAATTTTGCCCTTTGGCCACCTGCGTTTACAGTGTTCACATTTGAGAATCAAAAGACCGATAACTCGCTTTTAATTTGATGATTAATTTTCATGAGTTTTGTTAGTTGTAATTTTGGTTGGATAGAACATTGTTTAAGATGAAACAATGTTTGCTTTTTACTTATTTTCATTATCTTTGTACAAAGTTTCACAGCACATTTGGACAGTGCCATGGCACCCTGGTTGAAAACCACTGCTCTAGCGAAGGAGGTCCCTGCATGCCCCACTGCAAAACAGCAAGGCCCCTCCCTGTAAAACGGATGCTGAGGAAGAGGAGGAAACTTTCAAGCTGAGCCTCTGTTGCTCCCCTGACCCTAGCAGCTCTCCCCCCCAAAATAATCCCTCTCTTCCAGACCCGCCCCCGAGCACATGATCTCCATGCAGGCTGTCAGGCAGGGCAAGTGAACAAGGCTGCGCAATCCAGAGCTACGCTGATGGGCCACGGTCTGGAGCAGAGTGGAAAGATATGTTTGGAGGGCATGCAACCCCCATCTCTGCCCCAGATATGACATCACATTATAATTGCTGTTCTTATGCAGCGGCTGTATTGCGGTTACCAAGTGAACAATTCACACTATGGGAAGTGTTCCCAGGGGAAACGCTGCCTGTAAGCAGCAGTTGCTCTTACAAGATGTTGCTGCAAATAAGCATCTACTGTATATGACGGCTCTCCTGTTCATGAGAAATCCATACAAGCAAAACCAAATATTTCTGTAAAATTAATGTCTCAAGAAATCTGGGACTTTGGGAAAGCATTGGGTTTTAAAGTAAATTGTGCCAAATCTGAAATGCTAGCTATAAATTTGCCACGTTTGGGGGGGAGAGGAAGGAAATCACTCCTCCAGAAAACCTGCTGCTGACATGTGAAAGCCACCCAGGTCCATATGCTGCTAGCCTTTGCACTGTAATTGCGCCTGCTAAAGTTATCACTGACTGGCATGGGAAAGTGTCCTGCTATGGAGAAAGAAACAAAGCAGCCCTCCCTAGAAACCTTAAGCAGAGAATTGCAGAGTAACTCCATGAAAGTTTACTTAAGATCTTTCTAGAGAATTCAAGGGACATCCCTGGGTATATAAACGAGCTGCTCTGCCTGGCTCCCCCGCATACTTCTACAGGGGAATGAAAACCAGAGAGCAAACTCTACCTTTCTTGGTTGTACTGCTACCTCTATTACCACAAGTAAATGAATGAAAAGTCAAAAGCAGTGTCCTGCTACTTAATTATTCACATTTAGATATTCCAATTTTTACTTGGATTTTATCTGCACTCAGGGCTAGTCCAACCATAGAGGTAAACTAGGCCAGGGGCTCTCAACCACTGTGTCAGGACATATCACTGTGTTGCGACGAGCAGGGAAAATGGCTGGATTGGGGCCTGGGAAGGGTGGGTTGGTGTGACCTGTAGGGTCACAACACACCGCCAAGTGTTTTGTGACCCGCAAAAGGTTGAGAACCATTGAACTAGACAGTCGTCTCAGGCTTTAAGGAGCACCACATTCAATGGAGAATTTTTTTTACTATATTTAAAAAAAATATATGAATATGTTATCTCTCATAACATGTGGGGAGGGGGCACCAAAACCCTGTCTGTATTGCACAGGTGGGCGCAGTAAGTAACGGGTTCCAGCAGACTGTAACAAGGCTGACCCGCTGAAGGAAGCAAACCTGCATGGTTCGGCCTTTCCTTCTCTCATTATTTTCCTTGTGTCTCTCATTGGAGCCCCTGGGGACAGGGAAAGTGTCACACACTAACCACTCGGAAGGGCAACAGAGTCTTGTGGCACTTTTAAAGACTAACAGATTTATTAATCGCATGAGCTTTCGTGGGAGAAAATCCCACTTCGTCAGACGCTTTGAAGATAGGAAAGTTACAGAGTGGGAGGAAATTAAATGCAGGGGAGTG
>ML685768.1:7878870-7901311 GCA_007922175.1 Pelusios castaneus
TTGGAATTTGACCACTCGGAAGGGGACAGACTTTCTCCTGGGGGGACTGGAAGCCAGAGCAGCGGCTCCAAACTCAGTTCGGGGGCTGGCTGGAGGCTCCCCACCGCCCGGGGGAGAAGATTGGGGCGCCCCGCGGAATGGGACGGACACGTCCTCCCTCCGCAGTGAAAAGGGTTTAGGGCCGAGGCTCAGCTGCCAAGGCCCAGCGTTGCGGGCAGGGGCCTCAGACCCGCGAGATACCCTCTCCCCGCCACGGCCGGCCAGGCAGCCCCACCTCCCGCCGCGGCCCGGCCCCCGACGCTACCTGCTGAGCGCTCGGCCCGCGGCGCTGCCCAAGGAGAACATGGGGGCGCCCGGCCCGACCAGCCGAGCTCGGCGCACGCTCCGCCGCCACGTGCCCGCCGCGGAGAAGCTCCGGACTCAGGCAGTGACAGCAGCGGCTGAGCCGGGCACATCCACTTCCGCCGGCCGCGCCTCCTGCACACATATTCCCCGCCCCAGCGGTGGAGCATCCGGGCGGGGAACCCTTTGCAGCAGCTGCGACCCAGCCCTCCTCCGGCCACGCTCCTCGCCCCTTGCACGGTAAGGATGCCGCCGCCCTCCTGTCCTGCATCCCCAGTGCAGCCGCTGCTGTGTCGCAGCGGGGGTAATCGGGCTCTTCCACCTGTCTCCGTGAGAGGGGAGGGTGCGGGGCATCATCCCTTGTGCCTCGTCCCCGCAGCCGGCCGCATACCCCACCCTGGCCCCGTGCTGGGCAGGGCGGATGCGGGGGGAAAAGCCATTTCAGCCACCTTGAGCTCCGCCGCTGAGCGCGCTGCCAGGGAGCCCCCGGGCTGAGCGCGGGGAGCCTGGGCTGGTGCCTGATGCTGCCGCGCGATGCCTCGGGCTGAGCCTGCCAGATCTAGCGTGCCGCGGGGCGGGCAATGTGCACCTAGTGAACCCGAGAGAAGCTGATGGGCAGCGGGGCACTTAGAAGGTGTATACAGAGGGCCTCCATTATTTACTGTCTGTGAGTGCATCGAGAATGTATATCATTGTGATATTTTTGGCGTCTCTTGTACAGTGAAACCGGCTCTGCTCCATACTCTTGCCTCAAACCATCACTTGAAAGTAGCCTCAAAATAACCCTATGATCATTACATGCGCCTTACCGCTGATACGTAACCGACGTGTACTAGTCTGCTGAAGGGGTGATGGTTGAACCCCATCTACGGCATAACCAGTCTTCTATAAATAAAGATGCGTTTTGCAGGTGTTGACTTTTGCCTTCAGCTTAAATCTAAGATTTTCTTTTTCTAGAGCATAGTTAGACACTGGGTTTTTTTTTGTTTGTTTGTTTTTAATAATTCTGTGTAGTGATTTAGGGAAAAAAATTAAGAAAAAAGTTTAGAACCAATTTTCCTCACAAAGTTATATAACTCCTCATAGATGCTGAATGCAAATCAGGCTGATTCAGCAGCTTGTCACTGATCACAAGTTTGCACTGAGATCACAGTGTTCTAGTTTTCAGTCTAAAGAGAAAATAACCCGTTCTGTAGCACAATGTCAGAAAATGGAAGTGTTTAATTATGCCAGTGGTGAGACATCTATCCATATACTTTTTATTTGAATGAGTAGTATTCCTGCTTTCAGCTGCATGTGCTTTAGACATTAAATCAAAACTGTACCTTTGGACACTATTAATTTACTAAATTATTCATAATTAACTATTATGAACTCCTTCAGGAATAAGTTCAGGGATGCCCTATGACCTGTGTTATGCAGATGGTCTGACTGGATGATTACACTGATTTTTTTTTTCCTCTGGTCTTATGATTCTCAATGAAGTAAATATCTAGTGATACTCTTTTTGAATGCTTTGTGATGAAGAGCCTATTGCTGCATGTCTTTTGTATCCAAAACTCTTATTGAAGGCAATAGGACATTAGGGTGTGCAAAGTATTCAGGGGTTGGCCCTAAAGTATCATTCTTGTCAATGTTGCAAGTGTCTATATTTCTCTGAAATAACCCATTTGAATATTTTTATTTTTTATAATTTAGGTGACGTTCATAAGCTTCTAAAATGTCATCAGTCAAACGCCTAGTATATGCCATCATCCATTTCTTGAGAGAACAGAGTCAGCTGGATACTTTCACTTCAGATGAACAAGAAAGCTTGGAAGGTAAATACCGAAGGCCACAAAGGCCACATATCTATATGCTAGGTTGGTTGCCATGCATATAATTTCCACAGGGGTTAGTCTGTATATAGCAAAAACAACGAATGTCTTGTGGCACCTTAAAGACTAACAAATTTCTTCGGGCATAAGCTTTCCTGTGCTGCAACCCACCTCATTAGTCTTTAAGGTGCCACAGGAGTTCCGCTATTTTTGCGTGCATATAATGACAACAAAAGCAACGTGAATTGATTATAAATTCTTTGTTGTCTTATGATAAAATTATTGTATTTTGTTTCTTGTATGTTTGGAAGTTGTTATTATTTGAAAAATTTATATCCTTGCTCTGTAGCTTCCAATATGTTCTCTGTCGGCTTATCTATTATCAAGCAAAGTTACTAATTTTGGATGAGGAATGGGAGAAATTTGGAGTTTCACAAAACTGGAAGAACTTTGTGAAATGTTTTAGAATTTTTGTTATTAAAGAAGAAACAACTTTATACTTGAAATAGATTGAGACCTCAAATGTCCACAAGATTCTTAATTCTAAAAGCTGTGTGCATTTTAAGAGGTCCTAAAGAAACTGGCTCTGCATTGTCTTATTTCTGAGCAATGGGTAATTTCAGTTATGCTGAGGATTTAAATTAGGTAATGCCATAGTCCCAGCCATTACCGAGTGATGTGGATATGTCTCCCTCACCATTTTCATAACTGGCTCTTGTCTCAGTCAGCTTTCATGCCTGGTTTCCCTCATCTTTTCATATGTGTTATAGATACCACACAGAATTATTATCTGTGGATAAAATACTGAACAACATTTTTGTCAACAATAACTGTATTGGCAAGCAAAGAGTGCTAAAAAATGAACAGCCATGTTCTACCATTGATGCACATTAAGAGCTCATGTTAATGTTGATAGGCATTCCAGACTAATGCCTCTGAGACTGAGAGTGAATGCACAGAGTATTCACCATTTATATTCCTCGACAAACACTGTTTTATTGTAAGAGCAGTAATGCTGAACCAAGACTGTTATTAGTGATTGCAAGCACCACAAAATGGTGAGGATTTTGGACAGGTATATTTTTATTTTGGCAAAGGAGAATTAAGTTACAGTGAACTAAAACCATTCTTTTCCTGAGCGAGAATCCGTTAACTTGTATGTATTGACGTCACACCTTTAGTTAAACAAACAAGGAATCCTTCAGTTGATTTACCTTAATTTTCCTGAGATTGACAAATGTCAAGACCCTTATGGGATAAAAATCTATGAAATATAATCTTTTCGCCAGGATGATAGTTGCCTATTTCTATGTCAATAGCAAGCCAAAACAAAATACTCTATTAAAAATAAGTGGGGTGCAAAAGCACAAATATTTATTTTCAAAATGGGAGACACTGATCTTCTGACAATACCCTTAGCAAAGTTTTGAACAGGGTTTAATCCTTCCCTGCGGACTCTTTACGTTCTTTAGTGCCTGTTTTAGTGGGAACTCTTCTTGATATGTTTGAACATATCATTCAGTCACAGATTCCTTGTTTTTTTATGGTCTTGAACATGTTTTCAATTGGACTGGTTGTGTGTAGCACAGTTGTTCAACAGAGTGGACAGGAAAGAGAGACTGCGTTGTCCAGATAATTGTATTTAAAATATATATTTTAAAGATTCAGTTTAATAAAAGCTGTAATATTCAGTGCATTTGATGTATGATGAACAACTATATTAATTTAAAATATCCCAATATCAGTTGAGGAATTTATTTCCAGCTGATTAAAAAGATAACACTTAGAAATAAAATTATGGAGGAATTTTTTAAAAATAAAATATTGTTAAATATTGATGATTTGTAACTAAGAAGAGTTAACTAATCACTTATATGACACACCAGTTGCCATGGGGCAAATGAAATGCAATTTTAAGATTTTTTTTTTTTTTTGTAAACAAAAATGGATTATAATACTTTCAATGGCAAAATCAAACAGTTCCACAGTTGAGTATTTTTAACAGAGAAATTGTCCTAATTTTAGAGTTCTGTGCTGCCAAAAATATGGTACCATATGTTGCATTATGGAGAAAACAGTGGCTGCGCAAGCCAGTCTGCATAGCTGACCCTTTTTAGTTATAGAAGTTAACTTTATTTTATGTGAAGTAGATGTCGAGCCAAATCTTGCACAAAATGTGTGAACACGGCTCCGAACAAGGCTGTGAGAGAAGAATCTGGTCCATGCAATACATAGGTATTTTGTGTTCTTTATGGTGCGCTGCAAGGTTGTAACACGTGTAATTGTTAACTATCAAATTCCAAAAAAATGCTGCAGATCATCCAAAAAAATCAGCCAATTGGAGACTTTATCAGAACAAAGGTGTATCTTGTTTTTCAAAACCATCTTTTACTGATAAATTGTACTGATTGACTAAGCATACAAGTATATACAAGTAAAGTACATCACAGTTTAGAAGGACTCCTCATTTGCATATTTCATTTTTGAAATTCACTCACCTGCATAAACAAAAATCAGAGGGTAGGCTGAGGACGTGATATGCATTCTCCCCACATGTAAGCAGGGTCGGCCCAAGGGTTTTGGGTGTCCTAGGCAAACTATGATTTTGTCACCCCTCTCCCACATGTTATAAGAGATAACATATGTAAAAAATTCTCTTCCATCTAATTTGGTGACACTTAAAACCTGATGCCCTAGGCGACTGCCCAGTTCACCTATATGGTGGGGCCGGCCCTGCATGTAAGGTCCAGATCTGCAGCGCAGCGAGGACAAAGTCTGTGATTGACAACTCTTCTCACACAATGGATCTTTCAACAGCAAGAGTAAAGCTTATCTGAGGCTATGTCTATACTGACGACAGCAAATTCGCCGTGATCAGTGTGCTCTTCCATGTTCAATTGAGCAGTCTGTTAAGATGTGCCCAATCGATTTCCGAACCAAAGCTGTAACTCCATCCCTGTAACTGCAATAGTGCTATGTCGAATGGACGCCATTTCTGGTTGGCTTAGTGCAGTGTGTAAGGGGTAGTTAGTAAGTCATCTGGAGATATGCAAGGTATTTTACATACCTTGCGTATCTCCTGTTGACTGCTGCCAAAAAGCATGGCAAGTATAGACTAGGTCTGAGTGGGAGACAGAACTTTTGTGGGTGGGGTGTGGCTGAGATCGAAATCAACTCTTCCAAAAATGAAGAGCGATCACAAACCTCAATACTTTGTGCTCCAAATACCAGTTGCATTTCTCTGATCTTCCCTGCTCTAATATAAACACATAGCAACAGGTATATGAACTTAAAACAAACAAAATCCTACCAGAAACAAGACTCTCTGCTACTCATGCTTCTTCCTCTGGGGAGGGGATGAAAGAAAAACAACACATAACAAATGTGTATTGTGTAGTCACATAATGCACTACTGGAATGTGCTCAGACTATGGTGATGAGCACAGTATAAAAGCCTATATAGAATAGACTAGCTCTCCAGCACCAAATTCTCTAGCCTGTGGATTAGCCACTGCAATCTTTTTATATCATTTATGCAGTGTGTTTTAAATGGCTGCTTTTAATCTTTCCTTGGCCATTCCAGCATCTACACTCCATTACTGCCATCAGCACTAGCCTACGTGTGATCAGTGTGTAATTCAAATTGGAATTATTTTGAGGAAGTCTCATTTACCAATGATTACATGAGGTCAGACTAGATAATCACAGTGCCTTCTGTCCTTGAAATCTGTAACCTTTCCTGTACTGCATCGACAGGTAATGCAAGAGGTAACAGATCCTAATAAGTGCCACCACCACAAAGCCTGTGGTTCAGGTTAAGTAGAGCACCTTGCACTGGTCATGTGAATCAAGGTGAATTTCATTGAGGGCTTAAGTCAGGGCCAGCAAAGGGCCGTCTAGGGACGTGGCACAGAGTAGAGTGGGGGTGTGGAGAGCTGGCCGGGGTGGTGGGCCAGACAGAGATGCCCTCTGGGCCGTATTTTGCCCACCCCCGGTTTAAGTGATGTGGTGGACCTTGCTCGGCCATCTGCTCTGGGGTGAATTTCAGCTTGTGACAGTCAGTGTAGTAATGGGACAGTGAGGAAATGAAAGTCTGTTCCATACGGATGTCCTTCAGACAACAAATTGCAATTACTGTTTATAATTATAGTGAAATCCTGGCCCCATTTTTATGTCAGTGGGATTTAGTATATTAAAAAATTACACATTATTACATTATATTGTCACAGCATCAGTGTCTCCCATTTTGAAAATAGATATTTGTGCTTTGGCTCCCTGCTTTATTTTTAATAAAAGTATTCTGTTTTGGCTTGCTGTTTACATAGCAACAGGCAACTATCATCCTGGGAAAAAGAGTCTGTTTCATAGATTTATTCCATAAGGGTCTTAATATTTGTTAAACTTATGCAGAGGAAATCTAAAGATTCAGATTGTATTAATTTTTGAGTTAAATGGGAATTGTGAGCACTGACTATCACTTATAAGAGCCAGTTATTTTTATCATGGAAATTTATTGTAATATTAATGGTAATATGCATTCAAAATATTTTATGTAAGTCTAATTTGATCTGTTACTGATGAGAGTTCTCTCCCTCACTCCCAAGAGAAACAAACAAGATGAAGAGTTAGGAGTCATCACATAGACTTAATGCGTTTCTCTCCCTCCCCCCCACCCCGCCACCCCCCGAAAAGTGAGAAATGGAAATACTTTTAAAAGTGTTTTAAACCATAGTTCCTTTTCTTAGACTGAGTTAAAAATGAGGTGAGGCATTTAGGAAAGGGATTGCCTGAAGGTAAAAATAAGTGTGGTAGGATCTGTGTTCTCTTTGACTAGCACAGGGACTACTCACTTTCTTCCTTTAGTGTCCACTCTCTATATTTTATTCATATCCCCTCCGCCAATTCCTGTACAGTGCAATTTCTATGATCTTGAGTCCTTATTCATCAGGTCTCTGAGAGGAAGAGAGATCTTGCTTCCTTGGGATCACCTTCAGTCTGGGCACAATTAGTCCTGTGCGCCCCTCAGTGTTTCATGGGACTAGTCACCTGATGGACTGGTTAATTCTTTAACTCACCCAGCCTCCCCCTTTGATTCCTCCCTACTTCCTCAGTCAGCCATCACTGGGGAAACTAATTGAGACAACTGTGATCAGAGTGCTGACTCATCTGTCATGTCTCTACTCTGTTACAGATGGGTTGCTACCTTCCAAGGGACAGCGTGCATTTATTATTTATATAAGATAGGTAATGCTTTATAGTAAATTATCAAGAGAAACTAGATACTCTGTTCCATTGATTTTTCTAATAGTTTTTAAAGTGCCATTAATATAATTTGCATTGTTAATAGAATTGTTCATGTAGTTTTCCACAGAAGATGTACTGCATTGAAATACAGTGGGATATTGTACCTGCCTTTCACCTTAAAGGATAAGATTTGAGTTTAGGTCACAAACAAAATCAGTTTAAAAGTCACCAGTTCACCACTAGATCTTCATTAACAGGATAAAATCAATATTCAGTTTACCACAATTAAATTTCTTTTCATGGCCGTCTAGTGCAAGGAAGAGAAGTCATTTAACTCAGACCCTGAATTGTTTTTTTTACTGAATTCAGTATTCAAATTTAATCAAGCTAGGTCAAAAATGAAATACACCCCCAAACCCAATATTGAAAGAAATGAAGTATGTCTGGGTCAGGAAGCGTGAGGGCTGAGCTACATGTAATCACTAAAGACTTTCTGCCTCTAGTGCCTTGCAGAGTTGACTAGTAGAGGCCAAATTGTTTGTTTGTTTGCTTGTTTTTCTTTCCATTGGAGAATTTCTCCAAAGAACTGCTTTTTGTTTTTGCTTAACTAGCCAATTAATATATCAGGAAGTATACTTTAGCCTTAATTATTTAATTTAATTTTTTTTTTTTATTGATAAGTTTCTATTGAGAAAACAGTGATGGTTTTTTTTTTTAATCACGCTTTCATTTCTTTGAAGTTGCAATTCAGTGTTTGGAGACTGTTTTTAAGATTAGCCTAGAAGATACACATCTTGCAGTGCCCCAGCATTTGACAGAAATGTTCTCAAATTGTTTTCACAAGGTAAGAATTAATTTTAGACTTTTAGGTTATTTATCATTAGCCAATTAAGATTGTGATTGTGGTGTGGAATCTTAAAGTGTTGTATACATCAAAACAATGTGGAAACTAGATAAAAATGATGTTCAAGTAAATTCCTGGGATGGGTAGGAGAACAGGACAGTTTTTGGACTCTGACGAGATATAAATTCAGTCAGGGCAAGGATAACCCATGTGAAATATGTTACTAAAAATAATGGGCCTTTTTCTAACATGAAGGATACTTCCCTTCATTGACACGTAGGCCATTTTTACTTCTAGAGACTTTGGTCTCAGAAACTGCTTATGGTCTCCACATCCTGATTCCTCTGCTACCAGGTCCAGTACATATCCCCTTCCATGGAAAAAATATAGTCTCGTACTTTTAAAGCATTCCTGACCGCCAGTTTAAGCAAAACTAAAAGCTATACTTTGAAAATTCAAACTAATAAAACAGTTCAAGGGGTCTAATATCGGAAGAATACTGTTGGCATCAGGAAAGCAGAGACTAAAATTCAGGAGGAAGAAAATGGGGATAGCAGAAGTCACACTAAAACAACCCAAGGCTTTATGGGGTGGGAATTGTTGTAAGGTTTTGAGTGGAAGCAGAGAACATAGTCTAGTGAATATAATAAAAAGGTATGATCATCTGACTTAAGGCATAATCATGCAATCCCGAAAAGGCATTTGTTTACAAACACTTTTCAGGTTGCAGGTTATGAAAGAAGCCACCAATGTAGCCATGCCTTATACGTGAGTCAGAATAATTTACTTCTGTTTTTTTTTTTATTTTTAATGCAGAATGACGTGTTGCCTCTCTCTGATTCATTGCCAGAAGATATTGAAAAGGCTGACCAGCTGAAGGATGAAGGTATGTAATTGATATGGGTGTGTCATGCTGTCTGGAGTAGCTTCTGACCTTGAGTGCCAACCTAAAGGGACTTTCAAAAAGCAGGGGAGAAACCCCAAAGTAGTTGACGGAACGTTGTTTATTGCTCCAGTACTTTGAGCTGCAATGTGTGAGTTCTGCATTTGGCCTCTAGTTGTTTCATGCGTCTTTGGTGGGTTTTCTGCTCAATTTCAGTATTTATTTTGATTGCTGCTATATGTTCCCTGCATCTGTGGTGAGCTTGTTTCCTGAGCCTTGTTGGTTTCTTTGGTTTGCTTGATCTGAAGTTCCACCATGAGTCTCTGGGACTCACATTCCTCCTGGGCTGCCCAGGACAGCAGTCGAGCGAGTTCCACTGCAGCAGTCTTTATGGCATCTGGGGCAGAAGGATGCCTGGTCAGACCTTATGAGCAAAGCTCTCTGCTTCTGATGGGGTTTTCTGTTTATGGGATATTTCTGTCTCTTTACATAACTTTTTGAAGTCTTTTGCTTCAAGACCATCATATGACTGTGGTCCACTCATTGTGTCTATTTTTTAACCTTTTAAAAACTCTCAATATCAAGTTTTAACTTTTAATGGCTCTGGATTATGATATATATAAATCCAATTGACTTGTGGTATGTGTACCCTGTCAACTATACCAAATGTCAGGCTGTCTGGAGTGTCTTATGACTATGAATGCAAGTGTTGGAGAGGACTGTCAAAAAATAATGCAGAAACTCCAAACTGATTGTATGGTCTATTATTAGATTTCACCAATCCAGTAACAAGTGTGAACTCCTAAAGTACTATAACAGGCTTACTATGAAGTCACAGAGAGTCCCCTTGGGCACTCCAGTCTATTTGCCACCTGGCAGCTGGACTATGTTACAGATGGTCATTTTATACCAAAAAGCACAACAATATTTAGGTTACTCCCAATCCGAAAGGACCAGTCATTTACCCCAGATCATTTGTGCTCAGATCTCAAACCAAACACAGTACCTGTAGCCAATCCTGTAATAAACTAACTAAACGTTTACTAAGAAATGAGAGACAACTTTAAAAGTGCCACAGGACTCTGTTGTCTTTCTACAATAGACTAACACGGCTACCCCTTTGGAATAAGAAATGAGAGTTATTTACACGGCTAAACCAGGAAACATACACACACACAAATGAATTACTGTCTTAGATTTAAAAAGGTGACATAAGATGTAGTCAGTTGTTGCTCTGTGTTTGTGTTCTCTCTCTGAGCTGTATTGGCTCTGGCCAGGTAACCTATGCAGCTGGCTCCAGTCACACTGCCCAGAAAGACGACAGACTCGGTTCTGTAGCAAAGGCATTTGACCAGGCTTATTGTCGATGAAGCACAGTATTGGTATCCTGTAGATTCCACAGGCCACTGACACATGTATTCAGTATTTTTTACTGAATGACTCAGAACCTGGTTATCATTATATATTATGTGCAGTGTATCAATAATTAGCTCTGTGCCCTATCAATGTAGTCTTATTGTCAGCATAAAATATGTAGAAGAATTTTACTTACTTTTCTTACTTAACTTACTGTAATAATTAAACTTACTGAAATAATTAAACATTAAATTTCACCATTTATAGTTGGTATTTACTTTTACATTTCCCTCAGCTGGAACAATGAAAGACAGACTCTATAATATCAGTTGTTGATTTTTTAGAAGATTTTCCTTTCTGATTCCCCTGTACTAGCTCCATATTATCATTACAATGGACCAGCTTAGCGAAAAGGCGGGACTTCCCATCCTCCCCTCAGCCAGACAAAGACACCCCATCTGAATCCTCTCTTTATGCACTGTTACAAACATGTTATGTATTGCCCCTCTGATGTGGTTAGTTACTACCCTTTATCTTGTTCCTGTTGATTCCATCAACACATCTCTATCCATCATGCTTTCATCCAAATCTTATGTTTAGGAGTGCCAGTTTGTCCCTGTTGCCTACAGGGAATGTGTTTACGTCATGACATTGTATTGGGGATGTTCTGGAACTACCTTTCTGGAATGTAAAAAACAACGAGAGTCCTGTGGCACCTTCCAGACTAACAGATTTTCTTTGGCATGAGCTTTCGTGGGCTATAACCCACTTCATCAGATGCGAAATGGGTCATAGCCCACGAAAGCTTATGCCGAAGAAAATCTGTTAGTCTGGAAGGTGCTACAGGACTCTCGTTGTTTTTTGCTGTACACAGACCAACACGGCTACCCCTCTGGAAATTTCTGGAATGTGTTTACATGAATTCTGAGAGCCTAGGAGGGCTTGTGTTTTTGCAATGCCACCCCTGTTCTTGCCAAGTTCATGTACTGGATAGTGAATCTGCAAGCAGGCATCCGCTTTGTAGCAGAGCAGCACCTGACTTAGCCTGACTTTTGCTAACGGTACTGTATTTGTTAGCAGGACTTGACTTTAGTTTAGCCTCCTACTAAGTTCTTATACCTGGCTTTCAGGGCCGGATTAGCCAGCCCGAGGGCTCTGGACTGCCATCAGCTGAGGGCCTTCCTTGCCTGGGGCCTCAGCGCCCCCAGTCATAGTGGGGGGCCCTGGGGCCAGAGGCGGCTCCTGCCCTGGCCCTGCTACAGCCAGTCTGCCTGTGGGGTGGGCAGAGGCAGCTTTTGGAGTAGGTGCAGCAAGTGCCCACCCAGGGCCCCTGAGCAGCACCTCAAAAGCTGTGTCTGCCTCCTGCCCTGCAGAACACATGGCGATGGGGGGGGGGCAGGGGCCAGGGCAGCGGAGGGGAGGGAGAGGGCCCTGTGGGGTGGCAAGACCCAGGGCCAATTGGGCTGGGGGGGGCAGAGGGGTAGGGCAGGGCTCCTTGCTCTCTCCTCACCCCGGGGGCTGGCCCAGATGCCTGGCTCTGCGTTCCCACACTGCCCCTTGCCTTTAGCAGTGGGGGGGAGGGAGGTTGGGGCCTCTGGTGGGGCACCGGGTCTGGTTTTTAGGGCCCATGGCAGGGAGCCAGGGCTGGGGAGGGGGCCAGCTCCGAGGGCTGGGGTGGGTTCAGAGCACTCCAGTGGGATGCCCGGGGCTGCGGGGGGAGGGGCCAGTGCCAGGGAGCCCCATAGGGGCCCTGCAATGAACCTTTGCCTTGGGCCCCTGATAGGCTAATGCCACCTCTGGCAGTGGGGTCGGCTGGTGCGTGATGAGGCAGCCCCAATGCAGCCCCCCAGGGCCACTGATCCTGGAAAGCCGCACTGGAGCAGAGGCTGCGCCAACCGGCCCCACCCTCTGGGCAGAGTTAACAGGCGCTAGCCTGCCCCGCTTTGCCCACGGGTGGACCCGCTGGCCTAGGGGCAGGCAGGAGTACAGAGCCTGGCCTCTGGCTCGAGGGCTCCCTGCTGGCTCTGAATGGGGGGAGCTGAATTATTGCAGGAGTTTTAGGGGTTGTAGCCCGGGGCCCCCCTTTCAGCCAGGGCCCAAGGCTTTAGCCCCTGCAGTAATCCAGCCCTGCTGGCTTCCAGTCTCAGGCTCTCTCTTTTTACTACATAAGCTTCTGTAGTATGCAGCTTTATATGTCCTTTAAGGCTGACCCATGCTAAGCAGCATGGGGATCTCTTGCTTATGTTTAGCCATCTTTGGCCCTCAGAGACCAGATAGCATAAAGAAACAAGTTTCTCCTTGTCAGGAATTTTTTCTCATCTTTACCTCAGATTCCAAATTGATGGGGTAAATTCATACATGGGTTTCCCCCTCTTGGAGGGAATTAGGAATTCAGTGAACAAGGTCTCTATCCTTTGGTGCTACACAATGCCTCATTTGCCTTTAGTGGCCCATCTTGTGTGCAGGACAAGCACTTTGCCTTAATTAACGCTTCTTTTCCTGTTTGGTGAGTTATACAATTAGAAGGCCAGACTGTTTTTCAGCTATGCATTTATCAGTGTTCAGTGGGACCGGCACCTGGTCTGCTGGTGACATAGTAAGTAATCATTTCTTACTGTCATGGATTTTGGCAATATTAAGGTGTTGACATAGCTCAGTCAGTGGCTGTATTATATCTGGACCACAAGTTCTGCGTGAATACTCGGGCTTATAGCTAATGCTAACAGTATAGTGCAGTACCAGTGATGTGGTGCAATGGGGTAAGTGCTGTGCTTCGCTAAAGATGTAAAATCGAGGTTTGTCCTCTCCCTTTGCTGATGGCTGGTTGAAAAGATATTAAAAAAACAAGGAAAACCATGAAGCCCTGGCTAACGTTCCCTATTTCAGCAGTAGAGGCTCTAATCAATGAGTGGCTATTGAGGAGCGCATTAGGGCTTCCTGTGTTTTGCCAATAGAGTTTCTAACCTACAGTACCCAATTCATTATTTTGTAAAGAGTATAAAAAAGTTTGGATATAAATCATCTGCAAAGTGCAGAATACCCTCAATACCCAGTGCAGTCATTGGGTTTTTATAGTCAAATCTTGGCCTCACTGAAGTTAATGTAAAGCTCCCACTGAATTCATTAAGCCCTGGATTTTACACGTTATATAAAACAGTTTTACATTGTGTAAAACCACAGTAAAACGTGTTGTTACACCCCTAATTAAAAAAATGCTTTTCAAGATTCTTTTGCTTTGGACTAATTTACAATATTATGTGCATCTGGTAGATTTTAATTTCATCAAAGTAAGAAATTTAGCATTGATTACACAGTAAGGCTTTATTTATACTATTTTGGGTATACATTCAGAATTTTTTAGATATTATCCATAAACCACAAATTAATATGTTTACATTTGTAAGGTAGAAGTAGCTCCCTGGAAGAAGTTTTAATGAAGTGAAACAGAAAAAAAAAATGGGCTGGATTTCAAAATGAAGTGAAGGTGTCTCTCTTTTTAAATGGTCAGCTACAGCTGTTGCAAATGACAAGGAATAATGTATTCCACTCCTGGCTTTATGAAGTACACTTTATAAAAGCTTAGCTAAGTGAAGTGGGTCATTTGCCTTTCACTTCTGGAGATACGAGTTCAAACCTGGTTAAGCCACAAGTGAAAATAAATTTGAAAGTGTTAATGTAGTTGCTCGGGAATGGCTTTTCACTTCATTAAGTGCCTGCTTCTACATGATGTTGAGCATCTTATGGAGAATACAGAATGCCCTCAACACTCAGGGCAGTTGTCGGGCTTTACTGGTGCTCCGCACCTTGTAGGAGTAGGCCCTGTTACAGCATGCAATCTAATTCAGTGGACAGTCTGACTTAAGGATAGACCACCTATTGAAATAGCAGGTTAGGAGGTGGAGGCATTGGTAAGTTACCTGGAACAGTATGTCTGTCTTTTCAAAGTTAAATGTAAGCTTCTTGTCCTTACCTTCAGGTCCTTTATAATTTGACCCCTTCCTGCTCTTATCATGTCAGCCTCCCTCAAATCTCCACTCTAGCCTCATGCACCTGTGTAAAAGCTTCTCATACAACCATCTCTGGGTCTTCTTCCACACTATCCTTTATTCATGAAACATCTTTCTGGAACTCATCATAAGCCACCAAGTCTCTCCTTTTTAATATCTGTCTCTGCTATGATGCCTGTAAGGCAGGGGTTCTCAACGTTTTTAGGGTTGCGAAACAGCTGGGACGGTTCCCAGCCATGTGCAACACACCAAGACTGCCCAGCCACATATTCCCATCCTCACAGCCCCATGTCTTTTCCCCTCAGCGGCCCCTGAGCCCCTTCCCACAGCCCAGCAGCCTCTTCCCTCCCAGCAGTCCCCAAGCCCCTTCTCCCAGCTGCCCCCAGCAACGCCTTCCCCCCAGACATCCCAAGCACCTTCCCCCTGGCAGCCCCTTCCCCCCAGCCTCTTCTCCTCCAGCAGCCCTGCTAGTGCGGGGGAAGCCAGCAGCAACTGGGCTCCAGAGGCTGCCAGGGTACCTGCAGCCTCGGGAGCACTTGCAGCCCTACTGACAGCTTCTCCCCGCCCTGCTCAGCATGACACCACTCCAATTCATGGGGGTGGGAGTTCTCAGATGGGTCACCTGACCTTCTTCCGCGGCAGGTCGCTCCACTCCAGCACATGCCCTGTTTGCCACATCTCCTTTCAGGGCAGTCCAAGGGTTTGAAACCCACTTTGATTGATAGAGGGTGGTGGGAGGAGTTCTCATGCCAGTCACTTGCTTCTGGTCAGGTGACTGTCTTTGCTGGAAGTAATAGCAGCGGATGGTTCTTAAAGTGGGGGCGGAGAGGGGGATCAGGAGCATTTGATTATTGGTAGGCCCCTTGTACTACTGTTGACTAGCCCATTGGGCCAGTTCCCAGCAAACTGGCTCCTTCCTCACTAGGAGGGAACTGCCCGGCCAGTATGTAGACCATTAAGAGGGTGGTAAATGTTAGGTGTTGTCCTGCACTGTAGATAACAAGCCTGCATGAAAAAAGTGTACTGTATGTTCATTAGACTAATCCAAAATCTGTTTCTAAAAAGTTAATCATCAAAGGCAACACAGTCCCATTTGCTTGAGGTGCTGTAGTGCAATGATTCTGCTCTGTGTTTATCTTTTGGATATAGAATTATACATTTTTAATCTTAACTGGTTATTTTTACAATTTATTTCAGGTAATAATCACATGAAAGAAGAAAATTATGGTGCAGCAGTGGATTGTTATACTCATGCTATAGAGCTGGATCCAAATAATGCAGTCTATTATTGTAACAGGTAAAAAATAGCAACAAAAATCCCTTAAACTTCAGAGAGAGAATTTAAAAAGAAAAGCTGAATTAGATCCAAAAAAGTGAAAAGCTCTTGTTTTTCAGCTAGTAAAAATATTCAATTTACACCAGTTTGGTTATGCAAATACCAGTTTGGTTATGCAAATTTTAAAATGGATCATTTCAGCTATACTCAAATGTTTATCTTTGTTACATTTGGAGTGTGGATTTTAACTTTGCTTCAAGACTTTATTTGGTGACTAATGTTGGCAACTTGCAACAACTTCTGTACAAGAAATGAATAAAGGCCTGATTCAAATCCTGTTGGGGCAAGTGGGAGCCCTCCTGTGGAATTCTAATAGATCAGGTCATGGTCATGGTTTTAATTTTCCACAGCAAAAATATATTTGTACCCACAGACTTTACTCATAGACTTTAGACTTTAAGGTCAGAAGGGACCAGTACGATCATCTAGTCTGGCCTCCTGCAAAATGCAGGCCTCAAGACCTCACCCATCCACTCCAGCAATAGGCCACTAACCTATGACTGAGTTATTTACCTCCTTAAATCATGATTTAAGGACTTTAAAATACAGAGAATTCACCGGTAGGTGAGCCATGCTCTGTGCTACAGAGGAAGGTGAAAAACCCCCAGAGCCCAGGCCAATCAGCCCTGGGGGAAAATTTCTTCCCGACCCCAAATATGGCAATCAGTTAAACCCTGAGCCCGTGGGCAAGTCTCAACAGCCAGTTACCCAAGAAACAATTCTCTGTAATAACTCAGAACCCACCCCATGTACTCTCCCCTCTTAGGCCACTTGTATCTCCACCACACGTAGCCAAATATCAGTCAATTTCCAAAATAGGGTAATCATACCATCCTCTCCATAAATTTATCAAGCTCAGTTTTGAAAGCAGTTATTGTTTTTGCTCCCACAACTCCCCTTAGAAGGCTATTCCAGAACTTTACCATGCTTTGTAGATGTAAAACATTATATAGGAGCTAAATATCTTTGTCAGGATTATTGCAAAAGTAACAGTTCTACATAATGTACTTCTAATACAGATTTTACTCCTCAGTTACTAAACAAAGGAATTGTATACTAGATAGAAGCCCAAAGAGGTAGAAAAAACATATACATTTTATTAAGATGGCATTACACATTTAAGGCAGTAGTTCAGAGTTTGAACCATATCTTTTCTCTGATAAAACAACAGTTCCCTAAATACACTCTTAGAGGTATCAAACTCATTTACGATGGTGGGCCAGATTTGACTTAAATGTATTTCAAGTGGGCTGTACATTCCATAAATCGAAATACTGGGGCCTGCCCTCTAGCAGTATTGAAGAGCAATGGGTATATGAGACTGCACTCTGAGATACCACACCTCTCTCTCTGTTAGGGAGAACATGGTATCACAGAGTGCACTCTTGCATACCCAGTGCTCTGCGATGTTACAAGACCTGACACTCTTGCAGCATTGCAGAGCATTGGGTATGCGAAGCTGCGCTCTGTGATACCGTGAGACCACACTCTCTCCCTTGCTCTCTGTTAGGGAGGGTGTGTGGTCTCGTAGAGCACAATTGCAGGCTGGACAGAAGAGGTTCGTGGTCTGTATCTGGCCTGCGAGCCATATGTTTGACACCCCTGCTCTAGTTGTAAACTGATCATGTCAGACTTGAGCCAAAGCTCATTGAGGTATATTGAAAGGCTCCCATTAAGTCCAGTAGGCTTTGAATGAGCCCCAAATGGGTGTTATTAGCAATACAAAGTAACTACTCCTCCTCCAATATTCAGTGAGTATACAAAATATGTGCAACCTGCAATGATTTGGGACTATAAAATGAATCAAATTTAGCCCTAGCATAAGTGGGTACACCACCACCTGAAGTCATTTAAAACTTGGACTGAATTTTTCTTTGAGTTCTGAGGTTGATGCAGGCATAAATGAAGCAGAAGAGGGAAAAGAGTTACTTTATATTAAGAAAAAGGGAGAACAGAATCAGGCTGACTGTTTATTTGGTCCATTAAGTCTATGTCTCTATACATGAAAAAAAATTGAAGTGCATATAGGGTCACATACTGCCGTTGATTACACACATGGAACTGCATTAACTTTCGTAAGGTTGCACAGGTGCAAAGCCATCCATATAATTAAAGACAGTGAACACGATACAGTAGGAAGGAAAGTCATTATTCCATCAAACCTAGACAAAGTATATAATTCAAAGGATATAAAAGGAGAAAGGTTTTTTAAAAAATCTTCAGTTTATACAGCATTTTTAGTGGAAAACTAGCACGAATTGCTTTACATAATTAAATATTCCTCCTCTGTAAAGTAGTATTTTAAACTATGGAAAGACTTAAACTGGAATGTTCTTTCTGACTACTCTCTAATCATGGGAAAGATCTGAACCCTTTGCCTTGGCCGCTCTATAGTCATAATTCACAAATATGTAAAAATAATTAGTGTTTCCCTGTTAAAGGTGCAGTAGTAATTCAGTGATTATTGGGCCTCTTTATCCAAAGTTACCTACCAGCATGAGTGGCATTACACACACAATTCTATTTCCACAGGTTCTTTGAAAAAATATAGATCCAACACGTGGTCACTATAGCACTTGTAGCTCCTCTGTAGCTTGTCTTTTGGAGCCAAGCTCTTGAGGAAAAGATGCCCTTAACACAAGAATTGTCTGTGTGTTATGAAACTGATAGGTGGAGGAGTAAAAAGAGAGAGAGCTTGAGGGATTCTTTGAACTTTGAGGGAGTAGAAATAAAAATTAGCATTGCTGCAAAAGGTTGACTATACAAAATATTTGTTTTCCTGAACAGATTTTGTATATCATAAAATCTACCATATGACAGTTTGGTTTGTTAAAATTCATGTGAAGATGTACTTTATGTGTATCCATATTCAGGTTCTAGTAAGCTTCCCCCCACATTATTGTGTTCTTATGAGTCCATATCCTTTAAGGCTGTGCCAGTAAAGCAATTACATATGTTTAACTTTAAGCATTTGAACAGTCTCATTGAATTCCAACAAGCTGAGCAAATTTTCTAGAGATAATTGAGTAGTCAATAGGATTAAACATGTTCTTAAAGTTAAGCGTGGTTACGAGAGCTTAGCTGAATTGGGGCCTTAAATCTGGATGCTCAGATTTCTCCTAAATACATTATTTTTTCCTCCCTTTTTTAGGGCTGCTGCTCAAAGTAAGCTCAACAACTACAATGAGGCAATAAAAGACTGTGAGAGAGCAATAGCAATAGATCCAAAGTACAGCAAAGCCTACGGGAGAATGGGGTAAGCTAACCCAGCTAAATGTAAGCCTTAAGGGCCAGATCTTTGGAATTTGAAAATCAGTGTAGCTCTGTTTAAATCAATGGAGTAATGCCAGTCTATGTTCACTGATGATGTGGTGGTAAAACTGCATTTGTTTTCTGAAAATGACTAAAGCTAGTAGCATGAGATTCCACATTCATGGTCTTTTCTAGTGACTGCATGTCAAATTTGCTAAGGGTACAGTACAGATTTTTTTTTCTTCAGTTTACCATCACTGAAAAGTCAGTCTAGGAAGTCAAGATGTGTTCTTTCTCATTCCTACATAAAGAATACACCACCATCCCTCTCTGAAAAATGTTGGGTGTGCAGTGCTAACAGGAGTGCAAATTTAGTTTTGTTAGGTAAGCACACCCAGAAAGCAGAGCTGTTCAGCTGGAAAGTGTTATGTTTATTTAGTAACTCTTCTGACCATAACACAGCGCTCTACAGTAGGCATTGTTACAAATTCACATCTGGACATGTAAGATGCCAAGGAGAATTCATCCTTGTGACAAGGCCCAGTACAGAGATGCTTTTGTTCTGGGGATATTCCCCATGGTGCCCATGCAGTTGCTTTGTGACTTTTGTGTGCTGGGTAGACCGACCTGGGTAGGGCAATCCATTGCATTGCACACTCAGAGCATGGACCTTTGACACTAAAAAATATGGGCCTTCACTACTTGAGTTACAGCCCTCTCTGGTTCATCTTGTAATTATAACTGGTAGGCAAGACACTGGGAATACATTGACCCATAAATGCTTAAGTTAAGTAGGTCTGACATTCCATGCATCCATATGTGTATAGAGAAGCTGACACCCATCCCCCCAATCAGTAAAAGTGAAGTGTATGGTACACCCGTTTAAAGACATTTTATTCATGAAATAAATTACCTAGTGTCAAATTCTTCCCTCAGCGGCACAAACATGGTTCTCACTGAAGTCAGTGAGCTCTGTATATGTGAGGGATGACTTTGGTCCTTAGCTTTTTAAATTTCAAAACATGACTTTTAATTCTGGGTCTCGAGAAAAAAAGTTTGAAAACCACTGGCCTAGAACACTGCGAGAAGCATTTGGCATTTTCTTTAGTGGCAAAAGCATTTTTGATAAGGCTTGCCTGTATATGGAACATACAATGCAAGACTGAGTTCTTGGGGGAATCAACTATGTTGCAGAAAGTGGTAAGACAAAAGTAAATGCCAGCACTAGCCAGTACGTATTAGTACTCAGATTCTGCTCCCTTTGACAATAGTAGTAAATGTACTCATTCTTCAGTGTGATTAGGATCTAAGTTAGTTGTGAGATTCTCTGTTACTCCTGTGCTATTTACATCAGAAACTGTTAGTATCATTAGTTCTTTGATGTATCATACTGGCTTTCTTTATTTTCCGCTAGGTTAGCCCTGACCTCTATGAATAAGTACCAAGAAGCAATTACCAGTTATCAAAAAGCACTGGTTCTTGATCCAGAAAATGACTCTTACAAGTCAAATATGAAAATAGCTGAACAGAAACTAAGAGACCTTTCCAGTCCTGTAAGTTAGCTTAATTAGTTTTTTCTTTTCAATGAGATTTTTTTTAAAAGCTCAAATGGAGTTTCCTAAATATAGTAATCTTCAGACAATTTGTTTTCAGACTGGAACAGGATTGAGTTTTGACATGGCAAGCTTGATAAACAACCCAGCCTTCATTAGTATGGTGAGTATATTAAGTATATTTTGTTGCTTTTAATTAAGAAGCAGAATGTAAAATACTTGAAACTGTACTCCTGCTTCAACCAAGGAAGATGGTTTTAATGCTTCTCATAATGTGTGTAGTGAAATCAATTAATGTTCAGTCATATTGATATACAGGAGAATCTTTTTAGAAGTTATAGTAATGAGTGTTTGTCTAATTGTTGATTAACCCTGTGATATTTCTGAATATTATGCATATCTTAACTATACTGCTTATGGTGATAGTGACAACAACATAATTGCCAATAATACAGCGATGACACTCAATGTATTTCTCATTCTTCACTGATACAGTCATCACTACTACTAAGAAATCACAGTAAATACAAGAGATCAGCTTCTGGATGAAAAACTGCTGGCTCAAATACAGCCCAGCCAAGACTCAAGTAGTGCTGATTGGATGGCAAAAAGACTCTGAAGAACTAGCTGGAATCACAACAGAGTCCTGTGGCACTTTTAAAGACTAACAGATTTATTTATCGCATGAGCTTTCGTGGGAGAAAATCCCACTTCGTCAGATGCTTTGAAGATGGGAAACTTACAGAATGGGAGGAATTTAAATGCAGGGGAGTGTATGACATAGGATCAGGTCAGGCTGTAACAGCAAATCAAAATAGGTGTTAGGATTCAAACACTGGGGAACAGCACATAGAGGACTTCTGGGTACTCGTATAGCTCTGTCAATTTGTTTCTTCACTTCTGTGGGTGGGTACTGTAGTTTTAAGAATGCTTGATAGAGATCCTGAAGATGTCTGTCTCTGCCTAAAGGATCAGAGCAAATGCGGTTATATCTTAGGGCTTGACTGTAGACAATGGATTGTGTGGTGTGTCGAGGATGAAAGCTCGAGGGATGTAGGTAACAATAGCGATCAGTAGGTTTACGGTATAGGGTGGTCTTTACGTGCTATCACTAATTTGCACTGTAGTCTCTAGAAAGTGGATCTCTTGTGTGGAGTGTTCCAGGCTAAGTTTGATTGTGGAGTGGAAATTGTTGAAATCTCTATGGAAATCTTCAAGGGTATCTTTACCGTGGGTCCAGATGATGATGTCATCAATATAGCGTAAGTAAAGTAGAGGTGCTTTGGGATGAGACGTGAGGAAACGTTGTTCTAAATCAGCCATAAAGACGTTGGCATATTGTGGGGCCATGTGGGTACCCATAGCAGTGCCGCTGACTTGAAGGTATAAATTGTCTTCAAATCTGAAATGGTTGAGGGTGAGTACAAAGTCACAGAGGTCAGCCACAAGTTTAGCTGTTAGTCTTTAAAAGTGCCACAGGACTCTGTTGTTTTTCTACAATAGACTAACACGGCTACCCCTTTGGAATTTGACTAGCTGGAATCAGTTCCGTCACTGCTCCCATAAGCTAGAGGCTTTTGGCCCCAATTTGTCAAAATGGTGTGAAGCCTCAGCTTCCTGCTTATCTTATCATTGAGCTTTGATGACTTTGTAGCGTCAGCGACATCTTCCTCTCAACAGAGTCCCATGGCACTTTTAAAGACTAACAGATTTATTTATCGCATGAGCTTTCGTGGGAGAAAATCCCACTTCGTCAGACACTTTGAAGATGGGAAAGTTACAGAATGGGAGGAAATTAAATGCAGGG
>ML685768.1:7901711-7944138 GCA_007922175.1 Pelusios castaneus
CCCTGCATTTAATTTCCTCCCATTCTGTAACTTTCCCATCTTCAAAGCGTCTGACGAAGTGGGATTTTCTCCCACGAAAGCTCATGCGATAAATAAATCTGTTAGTCTTTAAAAGTGCCACAGGACTCTGTTGTCTTTCTACAATAGACTAACACGGCTACCCCTTTGGAATCTTCCTCTCAGTATGTTATCAATGGGTAATTTAATTAATGTGCTGTTAAGCCCTTTTTCATTGTGGACCAGACCAGATAGAACACTGAAAACTGACATCTTGGCACAACTCTGTACTTCGTTGTTTTTCATTATGTTTTGTTTATGGTCCTTCACTAATCCTTCACTCCACACAGTGCTGTTATCCAAACTGATTTGAATTAACTTTGGAGTATGGATCAGGCGACTAAATTTCATATGTTCATCTCAGCCCTGCAAGAACCCTGTTGCATTCCGCCGAGTTCTTAAAGAATTCCAGCTGGTGGATCGCAGCAAGTCAGCCTATCTTGTCCACAGCCGACCTCAACCTATCCAACTTAACATCTGTGCATTAAAGGTTGCATGGTGAACTTTGGAGGGCATAGCCTCACGGTATGAAATAGCCTAACCTAAAGGAGAGGCCAGTAGACCTGGTCACGTACTGAGGTTTTGTAGGGTAAAAATGGTCTGTGAGGAAGGAGCAGAGTGAGTTTTCTACACAGCTTAGTTTATTAAGTTGCACAGGAACTCAGTGTGTAACTTAATTAGGCAAATGCATTGTCCAGACAATCCCCATCTGTTGTGAGTTTAAAATGTTCTCTTCAGTCTGTAGCTAATTATATAAAGTGGATTTTTTTGTATTGTTTCCAGAGGCTGCTTGATCGGTCAAGTAGACTGTACCCAGTGCTGGGAGCCAGGGACTCCTGAGTTCTTTTTCTGATTTTTACCACTGACTCACTGTCTAGCCTTGAATAAGTTACTTGTGGATCAAGTTTCAGGCCTTTAATTTCCTGGACCAAATTCACTGCTGATATAATCAAATGCAACTTCATGGTCATCAAGGAGTTGCAGTGAATTTGGTTTTGTGTGTCATTCCCCAACTGTAAAATGGAGAAAATATAACTAATTTATCTTGCAGAGGTGTTGTGAGGATAAATCTGCTTCAAGGTGAAAAGTGCCAAGTATTTTTATTTAGTTGACTACATCAACTCAACAATGAATGTGCTGAGCATGTTATAAATAGCAAATGTGCTTATTGGGTCTTTTATGTATTTATTTCAGATTCCCATCAATTTCTTTGGGAACAGCTATAGAAAAACAGTACAAACATTTAAACCATCTCATACCCAGAAGACTACCTCTGCTGCGACTTAGATATTTTTACCCTCTATAAGAACACCCACCCACAGCAGTCCCAGGACTAACTGTTCCCTTCACATAGCCTTAAATCCATAAACCTTATTCCCAAGGGTAGGCTTTACCATGTAGAAGCTTTTAATTGGTTTCCTTGTGTATATATAATTATCTAGAATGTTGAGGAAAACATTAGCGAAGATTCCAAGCTTTCTCCAGTTGGATTGATAGAAGCTTAACATTAAGAAATGTATAATTCAAAACTTTTATTATTTTTTTTAACCATTAAGATGATTGCCAAGTATCTGACACATTTTAACTTCTAATTTCCAGAGCATTGCGTTAGGGTAATTTCGAGATAATCAGACTTCCTCTTTTTCATGGTTGATTATCCTGAACAGCTATAGTTCATTGTAACTGATATTCATCATGTAGAGTATAATGAATTCTATTATCTTCATGTCCTTGAAATACATTTCTGTAATGACATTTTGTTGAGAATCATGCGTCTCTAGAGTCATTAACTTCACTTGTGTATCATACTAAAACAAGATGTCTATTGTGTGGCTCATGACTCCCATAGCTATAACTAAATATTTGACTGTATTATGACTTGCAATATGTTTAATGTATTTTAGGCAGCAAGTTTAATGCAGAATCCTCAAGTTCAACAACTGTAAGTATTTACATGGAGTATTCATAAGAAGAGATGGCCGTGGGGTCTAAGTGGGTTAGTAAAACAAAAGCAAATAGCAATGGATTACTAAAATGTGTATTGTTCTTGCTATTATTGACATTACAGCAGGGCTCGACAAAATCTGGGCACCAGGTCTCCATGGCAACTGGGGTTTGTAGCCTGGCTCCTAGCTCCACTGTGGAAATGGAGTGGATGAGCACCCTCTGGCGACCAAAAATAAAACTGCTGGCGCCTAGGTGGGAGCCAATTTTGTTGAGCCCAGCTGTATTCCCTGTCACTAGACTACCACACCTGAGTTTCCCCTAAAAGCTCGCTTAGTAACTAGTACTCTTCCTAGTAACCCAGCAAAGAACTGCAGTTTGTCACTTAAGATACACCACTGCAATATTAATGCTGTGTTAACTGTTCCAGAATGTCAGGGATGATGTCCAATGCCATTGGTGGCCCTGCTGCAGGTGTTGGTGGCTTGACCGATCTGTCAAGCCTCATACATGCGTAAGTCTTGTGATTTATGTGTAATTTTAACTACCAAATATTCGTGAAAGCAGTATTCTGCAGCACCTAAAAGGGACAGTGTCATCCTGATTTTTAGCCTTTGCATTCCTGATAACCTTCATTAAAACTGAAATTGAGATCTGACTTTTCACTATTTCACTTTGTCCATTCATTCCACTTGAACAAGCAAACTGACAGCTTAATTTCACTTTCTGGTACTCACACGCTATTTACTGTGTAGACTTCACTCATTAAAAGTGCCTGTTTAAATTTCTAGCTGCTTGTATATTTTTCTTTCAAATTGCATTGGATCAGCCTCCTACAGAAACTTCTCAGCTCCTCATAGCTGAAGGCCTGCTCCCTCAAGCCACATTCAGCCTACCCACTTAGGAAAGCCTGTGAGAATAAATAGGCCTTTTGGGATGATGAAAAATTCAGCAAACTTGGTCTCTGTCAGACCAAGCGCTGCAGTGAGGATGCCAGTCTGAAAATGTCCTGCCATCAGCTTCCTCCCATTTAAATGGGGGAGGACTGTTGCTTCAAGTAACTTGATTGCAATATCACATAGGGAGGGAAGTGGTTTCCATATTAGTCAGGACCCACAATGTTTAAAGTTTGATAGGACAAAAACCCAGTGGAGGCCAATGCAGGGCACATGTAATATACTTGTATGCCAAGCATACAGCTGGATTGTACACTAGCAGGAATGTGAACATGTTGTATACTCGCAGTTGGATTGTACGCAAGACCAAATAGTCTTTAGGTGTAACCTCGCACAAAGTCCATTTTAATAGTTCACATTATTGGCAAGGAACCATGTTTCCCCTCCACTCCTAAAACGGCAACCTTCCTGCCCAATGCACATCAAATTAAATAGTCTTGGTAACTACTACTACCGGGAGAAAATCCAGAAGAAATTGCAGAGGTCCCTCGAGGTTATTCCTGAAGTAACAGATTTCTTCCAGCTGGTTTTCCTAATGAACAAGTATTACCTCTGTCATATATGAGGTTAATTTCAGCCAGTTAGCTCAATACAAGCCCCAATCCTGACTAGACACCACGTAAATGCAAATCAGTGACTCTTTGGGTGAAATGAAGTCCACTTGTAGAGGTAGGTGTTAATCAAAATACTGGAGACCATGTTACCTCACTTTCTCCCAATGGCCTCACATACACAAAATGGGTAGCAAAATAAATCTCTGTGAAACTGCACATCAGAGAGTCTTTAGGTTAGAAGAGCAATTGCCCTAAACTGCCTCCTGACATCTCTTGGAGGGAAAGGAGCAGAGGCACTTGAGAGCTCCTTGTTTATCAATGATAGTGAGTGCAGGTGAGTCAACAATAGTTCTCATCAAAGGCTACAGATAAGTCTAAAGAGTCAACATGGACACGTCTGTCTCAGAGCAGAATTCAATAGTAAAAGCCATACCACCATGAATTTCATTTTAATATATATCATCCCTGTCACGCTTGCTTTAGCCTTCATTTATATAGCATAGCTTTCAGCTATCATAAAACTTCTGGTTTTCATATGTGCTGCATGTTAAAGTTATTTTTCACTTGTTGATATACATAAAACGTTCAATGCAGGGGACAGCAGTTTGCACAACAGATACAGCAGCAGAATCCAGAGCTCATAGAACAACTGAGGAATCATGTCCGGAGCAGATCTTTCAGTGGCAGCACTGAAGAGCATTCTTGACTTAAAGGAGGCATGTGTTTGTAGAACTACAAATGTGAATGTTATATAATCCCATAATGCATACTGTAGTTAGTAGCAAAAGCATCACTGTAACTGGTCTGCTTGGACATGACAGAAAATTCTTTGTGTGTGTTCGTTAAAACAAGAATAAATCTGTTAAACAGATCTGTTGCACACAAGTTTGAACATATGTATGTATAGTGAATCCTTTGTAAATTAATATATAAATAGATTCATTGACTTATTAAAATTCCCATATATAAGTTACCTGTAGGCTTTTCAAATTATTGAACACTATCTATTAATGTATGTTAAAAGTCACCAACCCTTTTTAACAGAGGCTACTTACTATGTACTAAGGGTGTGCATTGGAGCAATCTCCCAGGTTGCTGAGGGGGCTAATGAGACTAATGCTTGAATGGGTCTTGGTATGGCCTGTGTAGAAATTGTTTTTAAAAATTACATTGTAAAAGGCCTGTTACTCAGTAATGAAGATTTATATGCTTCTGCTCCTTGCCATATCTGCTATGAAACAATTGATCTGACCAAAACTCTTGCTCTTTGCAATAATCTTATCTGGGTGATGGAGTGCAATGGGGATTTAAAACATGTATTGGAGGGGTCAGCCCTGTGATTTAATGATATTGAAAGGTTTTTCACTATCCGCATCACATACCTTTCAACTTTACATGGAAGGAAGAAGGTGGGTGGTGGAGAGTAGAGTGGATTAAGAGTTGCAGGGACATAGGATGATAAAACTGAGCTAGGGGGAAGATGTGCAAAAAAGAGGAAGAGACAGGACCAAGGGAGAAAGAAAGTAATTTCTGCTGCCATGGACGTCCAAAAATTGTCTTAATAGCCCTGGAGTTTTTTTCTCTTGGAACTAATGGAAAGTTATGCTACATTCTTGTGTGTATACAGTATATAACATGAGTTTAAAAATCCTTAACTGTGATTAGTTGAACTGGTCACAGGCTTGCACAAGTCATTCACACTGAAAACTTAGGTAATTGTTTTAGAACAAATAAATCAATATATACCACAATGTAAATGGCTATTTTTGAACTTTAATTATACCATAAAACATATTTTAAATAAGCAATCAATTATGAAGGGGCCATTAAGCTACAGTGTCCCTCTACCCAGCTCTCCTAGTCTCACCCTTTCATATCCACTGGCTTTTTTTGTATTTTTCTTTAATACTTTGTAATCTGATTCTCTTCAGTTTGTTATTCATGCCATTTATTGCTGCTGGATGCACTTAGGCTTGGTCTATGCTACTAACTTAAGTTGGTGTAATTATGTTGCTCACTACCGTGGAAAATCTATATGTCTGACAGAAGTAGTGTTACTGACCTAAGTGCTGGTGTAGAGAGTGCTAGTTTAATGGGAGGGCTTCTCCCATCAACATAGCTACCGCCTCTCAGGAAGGTGTAGTACTTACACCAACGTGGGAAGCTCTCTCATTGGCAGAGGCAGTGTCTTCACTAAATGCTAGTGAGATGACATTGCACAGAATGTAAGTGAGCTCAGAATTTGGTAATGAGGTAGGAGCTCTTTTCTGAGTTTGTGGATGGAAGGAAAAAGTCCCCGTTTTTTCAGTAACATACGGTTAAGAAAATGAATAATTCTAGCATCTGTCACAAGAATACTTTTGTACTGTTTTGATGGCATTACTTAATGCAGAAACCTGTTACAATTGACACAATATAAAGCTTGGCAGGATCTATTATTTCTTGCAGATGGGACTTTATAGCTTAATAAAAACCACAACATCGAAATTCTCTAATGAATAGTAGCTGTCGTTAAATGCTCTTTCCATTTCAGCCCAGGAGGAGAGACTTCATTCATCCTAAAATGTATTTTGCCACTCTGTAGACTACATTGTTCATAAGGTCATGGTTAATCAGTGGTTGAGAGAGCTTGTGTACAGCAACTGCATTTTGAAAAATTAATATTGATAAATGATAAACTGATCTAAATGCACCTTGCTTTCCTTTTAGACCAAAGGAAGTTTATCAGTGAACTAAATAAATAATTATGCATTGAAAACTTAATTGGTTTTGTATCACTATTGGTATAGCAGCAAATGTGTGCTTTAGCAATGGCAAACAGGAAAATATCTAAAATTAAGTTTATTTTATTCACATTCTGAAAAGTTACGAATTTCTTAACAGGTTTGTGTGGAAACGTTTCACTTTCATTTCGTTTCCCTCTCGGTTTTGTACTTCCGCCAGGGGAGAGGGCAGCCTCTCCAGTGTCAAGATTGCAACTAGCTCTTCTTACAAAACTATTTCAACCCTCCTATGATTCTGGCCTGAGAATTGCACATTCCTGCAGAAAGCAAAGGAGGATTGTGGCTGCAACTTAAAACTTGTCACAGTTGGAGAGCTCCAGGTAACTGTTACCACACTCATACAATTTGACTTATTTAAGGGCTTGTCTACGTGGCAAGTCAGGTGAGTGAATCTACAATGCATTCATTTACTGCACTGTAACTTGCCCTGGAGACATTGCTACAGCACAGAATGCAGAGTCACACTTCCCATACAGTAACTCGCTGCGTAAAAAAGCCCCATCACTTGCGTCTTTTACATCAAAGTACATGTTACCCACGGGTTACATTTCTTTAAATTTGTGTCAGAGCAACTTAAAGGTATTAGGTTTTAACCTGTTTGGTCTTCATCTTATTCTTTCATTGAACTCTGGACTTTGTGAAGGCATGTTGCCCTGTGTTAACTAGCTGAAGTTTAGAAGGAACCCAAGGGTATTTCTATAGCTGATATTCTTTAGCTTTTGATCAAAGAGATGCATGTTGCCTATTTCCTGGGGAAAAGGGAAAGATGAGTGAATTGAAAGATTGAGGACCCACACTTAGCTCTCTCTATAGGTACTGTCAGATTTTTACTTCACTTATAGCTCATGTGTTATCAAATGTGTTGGGTTCAAATATGAATCAAAGCAAGTGTGACACAGAAGCCTATTGGTGCCAGTTGACATAGGGTTTGCTATTCTGCCAGCAATTCCTAATGGGCCTTACATATTCCTACACCTAAGACCCTGCTTTCACAGTTTTTATCCATAAATAATGTATGATTGGGGATCAAATGAAAGCTGATGAGAAACTTGGCAGAATAAGCGTTGAGATGTATGTACAGATGGTATGTAAGGAACTATGTACCTACTAAAACTAGCTGCTCTATCAAAGACTGAATCCTTGGGAGAAAAATCTACTTTCTTGAATAGGAAAAGGAATAAGTATAGATCTAGAATTGTATTGTGCTTTTTATATATAACCAATTCTGTTTCCACTTACATCCTTACTCATTATCTCAAACTTAGGCTTTGATAATAAAACTTAGGGATGTTTCACTATGTATTTCAGTGCTGCAGTATTAAAAGACCTGATCCTGAGTCAAATTATGTATAGTGTCTCTTCAGGAAGTTTATTAGGTAATTTGAGCATATCCGGTGACAGGACCAACTGCAGGGAATGTTTCAAGGACCCAAGGGTTGGTGGCTGTCTATCACACACAGTGGGGTCAAGGTCTGCAAAGTGCTCATGTGTAGTCGGAGACTCTTGTTTTCAAGGAGCTGAGTTACAGTAGGCAATAGACAAAACTGTGGCATGTTAAGGACAGGGAGTGAAGAGAAGCTTCAACGTTAGGTCGCCCCGGAGAGCATCGTACGAGTTAGCAAAGAATCTGAGGAAGGGACAGGGCCATGCCTGCATGTTGGAGGAGTTGGACTTGAACTCCAACTCCCTGACAAAGAGAGAACCGAATTCTAAAACTTGCTGTTAAGAGGCTGGGTCCTCCAAGTGAAAGAGGCTCTGGGGTAAGTGCCACCATGGGCAACCACTTAAAGCTAACGATAAAGTGGACAAAACTTCATTTTCAAGATGGCTGCATATTCAATACAACAGTACGATAAATCCTGACAGTTGCATTTTCAGACTTTATTTTAAAGGTTTTATTTTCAAATAATAGATAAAATATGTATAGTTATCTCTTTAAAACACATTAAAACATCCCAAAAATGCTCACAGAAAACTTAAATAAATAAACATACTTATATTGATTGCAGATGTTTTAAACATGATTTTGCCATCATTTAGATGTAAAACTTAGGAAGTTGGTCCAAGAAACCCCAGGGCAAATGTTAAAAGGATTTTTCATCCACGTTCTTCATTTACTTTTGAAGAAATTACACAGACTTGTGCAATATCATCATACTCGTATGTTCTCTTCAAAAATGTGTCGGTTAGTCTTAAGCCAGAGACACTCTAATGGGAAAAAGAGTTGCGTAAATTTTAAATAAATTTTGCACTACTGTGATCATAAAATAGTCACTACATATCACAGTGATAATGTTAAATTGTAATGTCTCTTACTTGCAATCCCTGTACTGAAGACAACAGTGTAAGTGCAAGATGGAGGGATGAACTGGGGTGTAGCTTTCCAAGCTGCCTTCCTGAAACTCCACACCAGTGGATGGAATTAGTATTGCACATTTCCAAAACCAGGTCCATAGTTCTTTCACTGCTAGATGAAACAGGAAAAATAAGGAATAAACCTAGGGTTTTTTTTTAGCATTCAAGAAAGATTGCAGAAGTATAATAGCTTGAAGAGTCTGTCAGCACTCATTAGAAACTCCTGATATAAAGGGTTTATTACTCAAGTTGTTAATGTGATGTAATACAAGTCACTGACTCTCAAAGTTACTCAGTTTCATATTAAAATTATTTTAAGCAGCATGCAAGACTTGTACAGCGAGACTGAAGCCATGCTGGATACCGTAACATTGTTCACATGTGGGCCAAGAACAAAAGGAGACTACCAGAAAAGAAATTCTGAATAATTGCTTTTGTTTAGTTCCTAGCCTCAGCTACTGCTCGGAATTACATTTATACTATTTTTCTGTTCTACTGTAACAGGACTATTAAAAGTCATGTCAAGGGGCAACTTGATATTCAAGATTTGGATAGATTTAATTTTTAAAAATATCTGGACAATGTTTCAGGAAGGAAGTTTGCAGGGTAAGTGACAGTTAAAGTTGACACTTGACAGTATTCTTTTCTTAGGGAAATTAGTTAAAGTAGTTTAACTTAGTGTCTATATTTATGCTAATAGTGTAAGATGTTTTGTAACTTAATACTGTTGTATGTACATTAATATACAAGGCTACATTTATATTCCAACAAACAATTCTGGCAACATTCAAAGCCATACCAGTAGTATCACCAGTTCCCTTGGATGGAATTATAGCTTTATGATCACTTTAATTTATGCTAATAAAAATGTATTTCAAATAACTTAGGATAACAGTGTGGCATGCCTATCAGGATCTCTAGATATATCTATAGCAATAGATTGTCTACAAAGATGCATGTTTAAAATTTACTTTAGCAGCAAGCACTAAAGAAACCAAACTTCCCCAATCAAAATAAAACCAATTGATATTATTACCTGCAATTTGTTATTTTACATGTAATGTCAAAAGGCTCTTCCAGATTTACAGTATCTGGTATTGTCTCCAAAGAAAGTCTTACATCACCATAACCTGGGGCCTGCATAGGTACAAGAATAAATAGTTTTCAAATGATAGGTAACCAAGCTGAGGTACTGTATTGCGTTTTTACTTAGCCTAGTCTAACAAATGTAGATGAAGAGAAAAAGAAAAAAAATTATCACAAGTCAGGATGGGGAAAGACTAATTCCCATGCAAAAAATCACAGGATCTGAATGATATAGTCCTTATGATTAAGTTTTCCAATTTAATGTAGGTTTTGAATGTTGAATATAAGATTTCTGAAAAGAACCACATTTCATTCTCTAGGGTGGATAAAGTCTTTCTTGTTCTTAAAAAACAAGCAAGGAACAGTATGGGCAATGGAATATACATTTCCCCACACTATTCCACCAATATATCTCATCCTTGACAGAGGCATCACTTCTGTAGGTGAGAGGATAATTCAATCTCTGTATCCTTTCTGTCTGTAGAACGCTACCAAAGGTATTGCTAGTAACTGCCACCTACGATGACATTTTATGTCGACACATGTCCACTACACTTTGGATTGAAACCCAAGTTACTTTACATAGCTCAGTAATTATCCATCATATGGTAAAGGCTTTTGTTACGAGCGTGGGTTGGATTCAGTCAGCAAAAGGGAGATAAAAAGCTGTTTCCAAGTCTTAACTGTGCATTCCTCACTGCCTTTTTTTCCCTTTCTTCCCTCTCCCGAGTCTGCATTGAGATGAAGCACTTAAATAGCATGGTGGTGGTATATTTATTTTAAGTTTTCCTGTATGAGCTGTAAGTTTTCATATGGCATCCTTCATAAAGTTTCACAGACTACTTTATAATGAAGCGAAGCTCATGACAGAAAGTTGGGAACACAAACTTGTTGGATTTAACATATTTAACAGAGAAATGATTAATTTTAGCCATGCATTGAAAACCTATCTTGAATACTAAAAAGGCAAGAGACGTACTAAACTGATTAGAAGAGCAGAAACACAGTTGCTTAAGAAAGAATTCCAGATCAAAGGAGGAGCTATAAAAAAAGCAACCTCTAATTTCTTGGAAGTGAGGGGGGGAAGAGACAAGAAGTCCAACACTGACAAGGAGGTGGACACGGATCATTAGATGTTTTTAGCTGGATTTGGAAATAGACAGGAATCCAGTGAAGGTGAGGAAAAACGGAAAGGGTACAATCCCACCTCCTAAATGAGAGGGTAGTGTGGCTATAGTATTTGTCACAAACCATGGGGTAGGTGATGTGATCTGGTAGTTGGGGCAGACCTGGAATGTGTCCAGGAGGCAAACCAATGGTCAGAGTCAGGAGTCACAACCAAAAGATAGGAGATGAGCTACTGGTTAGTACCAGAAATTAGGAATGAAGTGTTCCTGGCAGGCAGGGACTCGGGGGGGTTTTTTGCCTTCCCTGTAGCATGGGTCACTTGCTGGTGGTTTTTCTGTATCTTAAAGTCTTTAAACCATGATTTGGGGACTTCAGTGACTCAATTATAGTTTAGGTATCTACTGCAGGAGTGGGCAGGAAATTCTGTGGCCTGCATTGTGCAGGCTGCTTCCTTTCTGACCTTAAAATCTATCAATATGAGTACCATTCTAGCACTGGCAGCTGGAGTTAAGCTGCTGAAGATAATCAAGTTACAAAAGAGGAAGGGGACAGAGAGAAAGAATACCGATTTTAGGTGGGAAAAGTTAATTTTAAACGGGAAACTTTTGAGAATCTTAACAGCTCTGTGAGCCTCAACAGCTTGTACCTTCCAGTCTCAGAAGATATTACCTCACCTACCTCTCTCTCAATGCAAGACCAACGGGGCTACAACTACACGGCAAACCGTTTACAAAGACTTTTTCTGACTGCTGGTTCTGTAAGCGCAGCCTGGGATTTTACTGTCAACAGGGATTCTATGGTCAACATGGGTTCTTCCTTTTCCACATACCATCGCCACCAATAAAGGAGATACTGCAAGGCAAATTTAACTCTGGGAGTCCTAAGAAAGACAGTGGGGTTGCATAGTTGACTGACTAGCCCTGTAATAAGAACTTGTAAGTAACTGTTGGTGAGCCACAAGAAAGCCATCATTCTTTCCTTTTTGCAGTGTTAGCTCTGCAAGGCCAAGAAGAGTAAAATATAAAATCTATTTTCATTAAATTAGTTAATTATTTTCCACTTAAGGAAAGCAGATGAATCTAAATGCACTACGGGTATAGATCTGTGATATAAAAGAGAAGCCATATTTAAAGTCACTCCCATTTGAGAGAAGAACTGTCCATTAGCAAACACCAATCAAGGAACTAATTTTTCTTGACTCTCTCATACTGTGGTAAGTTAAAATGCTTTCCTCTTGCAATTCTAAATTTATGATCCATTATTTATGTTGTTTAGCATCACAAAAATGAACGTCTTACGCAAAGTTACACATCACGCAAGCTGAAAGGGATTTTGCCTCCGCCACCAGCAAAAGTAACGAAAAACAGCATTTTTTGTTCAGCTGCACTGCCTAGGAACATGGTTTTTCCCACTTCACAGAGCAAATGTTCACTGAAAATTCACACTAGATAATTTTCCAAAATGTGTGTGAAGTATAAAGACACTTATTGAATTCAGAAAAGGTTCAGTTAGCAGGCAGGCGCTGTGAACCCTTTTCTTTCCTGTCACAGTTTAAGTATTCAATTTAGCATTAAGTCATATTGCCAATGGATTTCCTGATTTATAAAGACCTACCATTCTTTGGAGCTGGCTAGTCTGCAGTCTTCCCCGTTCACCTAGGTTTGTTTTCCATACAATGTCTAATTTTCCAATGACTGTTACGCCCTTAATCACTCCAGCTTTCTCTGCAAATTCCTGCTTTGGTTTTAGGCAGTATAAATATTGACGAGTATCCATAGGTTGTAAATATGTCCTTGAACCGAATGTAGAGACACTAGAAGAAAGAACATTGTTCTTCAGTTTATACTGTTAGATTCAACAGAATTCTTGATTTTAGCCTTAGCAATAATTTAATGAAATCCTAATTACTGTGTGTGTGGTTTCTTATTCAAGGCTGAAAGACACCCATGGATAGCTGTTCTTACAGAAACATGGGAAATAAGCCAAGATATGACAAACAAGGAAACACAGAACAGAGAAGAATTCAGGCTCAAGGAACCAATTTAAAATATTTGAAGTATAATACCCATGAGGAATACAATTATATTTGTGGGAAAAAAATCTGTCTTGGGAAAGTCAGTTTTGCTAAATTATACTTTGTGCTGTCCATTAATTTCTGGACTAAATCATAGTTTTTTTGATGACATTGTTTGTTTTTAAGAGTATTATTTAGTTTAGACAAGATTTGTATGCAACTTTGAAAAAGTAAAGCGCTAGAGAAGCTTTAAATATCATTTAGACAAGTGGTTCCCAAACTTTTTGGCTCGAGGGCCACAAATATAATTTTTAGATCCCTGAGGGGCCACCAGTCTATTTAATTAATTTTCCATTAAGTTAAATTAAGTTCAAATTAAATTAATCAAAATCAATTAATTAAATATAAATAAAATTTTAATTAAACTGAGTAGTGGCCCTTCAGGGTTCTAAAAATTATATTTGTGGTCCTCAAGCCAAAAAGGTTTTTTTTTTTTAAACTGAAAAAAATTGAAAGTTTTTTCTTCTTTTAAAAGAGAAGCACAGGGGGCTGGATGCTGATGAATAGGGACAGTTTGTGGGCAGGCTGTGGGCCATTTTAAAAGGCCCGCAGGGCAGGGGTTGAGAACCTCTGATTTAGACCAGTTCATTAAAATACCAGCTTCATTCTGAGTTCAAACAGTTGTGGCAGTACTCCATTTATCACAGATATCAAATAGATATAACTGGCACCGTATTTGAGAATTTCAGAGTTATAGGGGGCAGGGAGGAGAAGAAAAAGGTAAACAAGAATGTGGCAATATCACATGCAAAACTATAAACGTATTTAATCCAATAATATTTGACCTAATAATCTGAGAAGGGCATTGTATGTAAAGGAATTGAGCAAACCACAAAACCTTTAGCAAATATATGATCATGGGAAATGGTGATATTAGTACAAAGAATAGCAGTAAGGTCTGCTTTGCCTTTAAATCTGTTTAAAATTAATATAAGCAGACAAAAGTAGAACAGGAATAAATATTCTAAATATCTGTAGTATTTCTAGCCAGACCATTTATGTTAAAAAAAAAATAAAAAATGGTTTAATGAAACCTGTACAGTCTTGTGGAAAGAAAAACTGCAGCGTGTGAATAAGCAAAATACTCCATAAATGACATGTCAGCCAAAGTGATACTCTTCCAGCAATTCCAAGGTCTGTTGAAAGAGGTTCAATAGTGAAGGGAAAAGAATAATAGTCGCTTTTAGGAAAATGCACTCACTCATTTGAACCTGCTTACATGATGCTGATAATGTTCTAAATTGCATTAAGACTAATCCATGCATCTGGTAACTTTAAAAAGCTAATAACCTAGCAGTTCAATTCTATATCCTAGAGCTATATCATCTATTTTTTGTAAACTTAATAAATTCAAGTGCAAATTTGGTAAACAGCACTCAGTAGCACCTAAGATTTAAACTGGTAAATACCACAATGGCACTCCCTTTCTCAAAAGCTTTCTAAAATGTTACTGGAACTCATTACTCCATCAGCAGCTCAGCTGTTTTCCAAACAGAAAGAAAAGGTGTTTTAGCCAAGGAAGACCTGTTCAGGTTAGTAGAAGTTGATGGCTTTCCATACAGTCCAAGGGCAGCTAGGCTTAAAGACTATACTAAAAACCTAGCACTGGCAATTCTTCCTATCTTATCACCACTTCATGCTGCTAGCAAAGGAATACATCATAGTATTCTCTTACTATGAGAGCAAACAACATGGAATGAAATTTGTTTTAAAAGGCACCTTTAATTTTGATGTATCCCAAAGTACTTTTCAAAGCAGTGAACATGTCCTATCTGTATGTCTCTTTCCCCCAGCTCACCACCTCCACCGTATCAAGTTTAGACCTCTCATACTTGCCTTGTCTAAAAAAAAGACTCAGAACAACACTGTCTCCCTTCTCCCTCATCTGCAAAATGTCAAATGACCTTGTCTTTCTTTGCATTGCTCTTTAGTCCCTCCTCTCTGCCAATGATGCCAGCATGATACCCCACTATTCAGCTCTTCCATGCTGGACTGACACACAACTAAAGCCCTTCCTGAGCTACTCTGCCACACTGTAGCACTGCTCAGCTAGAGCAGCCTGATCCACAAGTGGAGTGAGAGAGAGCACCTGGTGGGTTACATTGCTGTCTGAGACTTCTTTAAATTGCAACAGCAGTTCAATCTCTGCCCCTCTCAGCTTCTGCCACTATCTGTCCTCTCCCACCCAAGCCCAGCATCTCTTCTACTCTCGCATGTAATTTTGATTCAGGCAGCGGTGTAGCCAGACCCGATTTTCTGGTTGGGCCTGAGAGTTACTCAGGTGGGCCTGGGCCACTTCCTTCTTCTGATCATGTGACCAGAAGCAGGAAGTTTGGAAACTGCAGATGTTCCAGTTGCTAGGCAGCAAATGGAGCCAGAGCTAGGGCAACAGCTGCGCTTTCACTTGTTTTTTGGCCAGTTGAATTTCTGCCGGCAGAAAAACAAACGAGAGCTGAAGCTCCAGGGGAACATCTGCTCTCACTTGCTTTTTGGCTTGGGGGGGGAGGGGGAGAGTTCAACTGGCCAAAACACACCCGAAAGCATGGCAAACAAACAAACAAAAAACCCACCAAGCAAAAGCGAAGCGCTCCGGCTCCACTTGCTACCTAGCAATTGGAGCATCGTCAGACAGCTTCTTCAATCGGTCACTTCCTGAACGATTGGCTTCTAGTCATGTGGATGAAAGCAGGACTTTCATGCAAGCAACCAGCCGAAAGCTGCCTGAGATGTTCTGGTTGCTAGGTACAGCAAGCAGAGCCAGAGTGGCTGCCAACTGGGTGGGCCCTGGCCCACCAGCTCCAGGACAAGGGAAATAGTGCTGCACGAAGACTTGGAGCAGGCTTTACAGCCCATAAGAACTATGATTCCTCAGCCCTGGAGCTGAGCGCTGTTCAGACAGGCAGAATGGGAGAAGTCCCACTTTACCTCACAGCAGCACCACAATCCCCATCCTTCTTGCATTTTTGGATCTGACACACAAACAGATCCAAAACTAATGAATTACTCAAATGCTTCTGCACTAGAAAGATTGTGGGATATGGTGAACCACAGAAAGATTTTTCAGCCAACATGTGATTCATGGGCCAGAAAAGCTTGAGAATTCCTGCTATCAGGTATATTAAAAAAACCCAACAAAAAACTACTACAAGTTCTAGGGTGCAGCTGGATCTAGTGAGTCTTATTAGTTCTAACTGAGAAGTATGAAAGGGTTACAGTTTTCTCAAAAGCAAAAAACAGCAGAGCCGAGGTTAGCATGGCTCTGCAGGAAGAAAATCTATATACAGGCAAGGTTAGAAGCAGCTCAGGCTAAAGCTTGCATTTAAGTAAACAATAAAGGAAACACCAAGAAGGGAGTAAATTTTCAACGTATCTACAGTAGTCTGTGTTTATCATGTAAGGAGCAGGTTAGCAATGCCATCTGTTTTCAGTGTCTGAATACAAACTGAACATTAAAAATAGCATCAATAAAAGGTAAACTATTGCACCCTTTCCCACTGCTAGCTCTGCATGTTAGAGCAGGGGCATAGTTCTTTAAGTTCCCAAAAGAAAGTTCAGTACTACCAGCTGAACTATAGACTATTAACATTATGCTAATTTTAATCTTTTAATTTTTAACATAGTAGTGTAAGAGCCATACAGGATCTTCTCTCTGAATTTTTCCTTACCTTTCCCCACCTTTGTTGACAGTATTTAGTTCTGCTACATTGTACATAATAGATGGCTCTAATGAAACCTTCTCCATGAACATTGGGGAAGTTGTAATATTCTGAATCTGAGCTTCCAGAAACACTTCATCTGTCTGAAAAAGCAGAGGACCAGATTTATAAAGATGTTACAAGAATTTTAAATAAAGTGCAGTCTCTTATTGTTTGAAAAATATTAAATCACAAATGTGATTAGTTCATGCCTGCAAATTAAAGCTACAGTAATTAACGCAAGAAAGAAATCTCCATCCCAATGTAATTAATGGGAGCAAAAGCGTTAGTTAACTTATCTTGCCAAACAATGGATGTGGGATAGCTGCACTACATTTTTCTACCTAGTCTTTTAAAAGATTTTGAATGGTAACTTTCCAAGGTTTTCTTCAAGTCAGCAACAACTTAGGTTTTATCGAAGGTAATTTTTGAAGTAACAGAACAAAAGTTAGGGAATTACAATGCAACATTAAAGACATGCCATGCCAGATTACTGGTGCATCAAGCTAAATACAAGAAAAATTATTATAAGAAGGTAGTTTATTGAACTGAAATACAAGAGATTAGATATATGCTCTCAGCTTTTCGTATTACTTTAAAAGAACATTGATATGTACTAGCTAGAAAGCAATCCAATCCCTTCCCTCCTCTCAGCTACATCATATGCAACAGAAACTATTATGTAAATCCATCATTTCATTGTCTATCTCCAAAAATAGTACATGAAGGGTGTTCTAGAACGGGAATTAGGCTGCACACTGTTTAAACTGTGGGAGTTCAGATGGAGGCTGGAGGGCTGGGTTTACCCTTCAGCACAGAAAGCAAGGAACTGGGAGTGTGCATAATTTATGGCTCAGCTAGAATCCTGTGCAAGTGACAATACCTTGCAGTTCTAAAAATCTTAAAGATAAAATGATTGCTGGAAAGTCCAGGTTATCAGAAGTAAAAAGCACTGAGAGAACTGAAAAGAATTTCCTGTTGTAATTAATTAGGGAACCAATCCTGCATCAACTAAAGTCAATAGGACTTGTCATTGACTTCAGTAGAAATTAATTTTGGCCCCTTGTTAGGGCAAAAGTAAATTTTTCTCTTATGTTTATGGTTTGTTTTATTTGACTTTTCTTATTACCTATAATAGGTCTTATTTTATGTTAGGCAACAGAGTTCTTGCATGTAAATTGAAGGGGACAAAATAGGATAAACATTCTACTGTGATTTACCCTCAAAAGATGCTATATTAAAAACAGAAACATGCAAGGGTTTTGAAGACCTCCATTACGTCCTAAAAATACAAAACACACAAACTAATTAATGGTAACAGCATATATGCAGTAATGAAAGCCGACCAAATCTACATGTTATGGAAAGGTCCTACATGTGTGGGACAAGGAGGAGATGCATGCATACAATGCTCATAAATAATATTTCTCAATTAATATAGTCTGTCAATTTAACAATTAAAACTATCATCCAAGTATCCCTATGGACTTGCTTAAACTGTTACTGTTTGAAACAAGAAAAATATATCCCATAAATCCATTGCTTAAAATCTCCATTTACCCAAATTTTACATCAGTTATTTTTAATGCAGCAACCACCAGCAAAAATTTAGAAAGAGCTAAGTTGAAGGGGAAAAGAAAAAAAGCAGCATAATGAAAAAGCAAGTTAGTTTAATAAGGCCAAGACTGATTAGTTTTAATAATAAGGTTAAATTCAAGTGCTTATCAAGAATTCAATTCATTTTAACATTGCGCAAACCTTAACACCTGAGGTAAAATAATACTGCAGAAATACCATACTAAATCAACACTGCATGCAATCAAAAGTTTGAAAGCATAGTTCTAACTAGCATGGAGGAGGATATAAGATACATGAGGTGCTCTCTCCTCAAACCCACTGTCTTCACATGCTGCAAATAGGAAAGGATCTATTACAGCTTGAACAAGTAGATTATCTTGTAGCTGAATCTAGATATTATAAATAGTTCATTACTACAGTTCTACATTCTCCCAAAAGAGCAAATGTAAAACTGAATTAATTTAGAGTTTCCACAAACAAGATAGAACCATTATAAATTTCTTTGTTTTGTTATAAAATAAAAAGTGAGGTAAATACATATGCCTGCTAAAATTATGGTAAATTAATTTGTCAAATGACCATCACAAAAAAAGTCTCATCTTTTGGATTCAACAATGGGTATTAAAGAAAGAGCTAACATTTTAAAAGAATTGTATATAGCTGCATACATTAAAAAAGAATGCATGTGAAAGTACCAGTTAATTTTATACAGAACATTGCTTTTCCATTATGTTTTTAAAATAAATAACCTTAACAGGCACAGAGATAAGTAGAAGACAATTTTAAAAAGCATACATATTTATAAAAAAAAATAAATAAAAATTACCACAGAACTGAGGTCACTCTAATGGGAAAATAAAAAAAAAAAAAAAGACAGCATTAGAGAAATTAGGGTTAAATATTAAAGAAAAAGGAAGCTAACTTTCAAACAAAATGCATTTCTGCATTTTTTATTCCTTCTAAAGAAGACAGCATTAGTAAGAGAGGAATATAAATAGAAATGGACACAAACATGTGACATCTATATTGTTAAATAGTTAACTAGCATTGCTTATAATCATGCTTCAAATGTTTTTGAATGGTGAAGAAGAAATCCAATATGGGGAGGGTTTGGAATGTAAGGTGCACGAGCAGATAATGATATGGTGGGATAAGCTAACCAAATCAAAAGGTGACTGACTACTCCTGGGGCAAGATTGATTGCATCCCTAATGCAATTTTTTTTCTGAGATGGAAGATGATCCTTGTAATCTTTCAGGAGAATGGAACTGTTGATATATTAAGTCAAGAAGAAGTGATTTTCACCCCCCCCCCCCCCCCCCCTTACTTACTGTTGGAAATGGCAAAACTCAGTATAGCATGTTCCTAGGAAAAGCCCATTACTATACAGAAGTTTCTCAATAAGGCTAACTGAAATTGTAAGCTTTTTTTAAAAAATAGGTCCAATGCTGCAAATACTTAGGCAAGAGAGTACTTTTACTTATATGACTGCAGTTTTTTCATGACCAGGGCCCTTCGGACCAGACCCAAGGCCCACTGGAACCTTTCCACTGATTTCACTGGCTCCTGGTTCAGGCCCTAAAATTGTGAGTGTTAGCGTCTTCCTGTGTGTTTATATAGCATACAGCAAACCCTGATTCTGATTGTGATTTGGGACTTAGTGCTACTACAATACAAAGACCTTACATTTGATCTTTTCTCTTATCTCAATAGGAAACATAACGTTTTTTTTTTTGGAGAGTGGCAATCCAATTTTTTTAGTGGTACACCTTATCCACAGTAGTCATTGCAAAACTGCTTTTGATCTCTTCATTTTGCTTTGGCTTTCCAATTATCACACACACAAGTGCTAATTATACTTTAATTAATGCAATTACAAACCATACAAATTCATTACTTGTATCTGCTACGCAAATCAAGTTCTTAAATTTGGCTATATATTCTAAAAAAATAACTGTTCCTAGTTAACACTTGGCATAAGGGTTCATATTTAAGAAATGTTTTATATTGTTATATAATTCAGAAAAAAATTATCTGCTCTTTAAAAATTCACGGTAGAGAACTGGTTTCCATTCTTCATGAAAGTATTTCAATACAATAAGACATTCCACTTATGGAGTTAGAGGACAATGACATTTGTGTTCAGAGATCCATGACTTACCCTGGGCTCTTTCCAACTGGAATACCACCACCAAACAATAGTATATCCATGATACAAAGTGGCAACATTTTATTTTGCCCCTGGAGAACTGCTTATTATCTTGAAGTTATGTTTTACTAATGGTACAAATATTTGCCTTGCCAGAGTATACTGTCAAATACTACTTTTACTGAAAATTAAAAGAATATAATGCCAATTCTCAAACAATCCATTCCATCTACTCAGATCCTGATACTGTTTAAATAACTCACTCTTAGAGAGCTTAGTTAAAGTAGGACTCAGTCTTGCAAGATTAGAATAATTTAAGTCTTTTAAAGCTTTTTCTTTAATTCTTCATTTTCAACTTCTTATACATCCTTTCTGAATTTTAATCCGAGTAAAAGCCTTATAATTAGTATGCTATTTATTTAGCTCAGGGGAAACATTTATAGACTTCCTGTGTGACCTTGGTAAAATGACACAATCTGTGCCTCAAGTACTCATCTGAAAAACAGAAATAATAATTTTCCCCTTCTCTTTATCTGTCTTGTATATTTAGACTGCCAGCTCTTTGGGACATGGAAAGTCTCTTATTATATGCATGTACAATGCCTAGCACAGTGGAGCCCAGATTTTATTTGCAGTTTTTAGATTCCAGTGGAGTACAAGTAAGTGATCTGAGTGCTAGAAAGTCTATAGTTTTCTTTGAGCAAATCCATGCATACCACATATGAATAAATACATTTAGGATTCATATGTTAAATAGTTTCAATAAGTTTCACACAGAGTGGTTTATTTTTTGTTTTTTTAAAAAAAAATATTCAAATCTTCTCCAGCTCAGTTTATTTTCAGTTCCTCTACCCCCTTCCTCCATCCTATGCTGAGGACCTAAAATGAATGAAGTATCTTCAAAATTATTCTTGTGGCATTTCCTTTCAAATAACTCCCTTCAGACTGGGTGAGCATGTTAGGTAGTTGTTTCTGAAGAAATGATAAGCAGAGAAGTCACTTTATTTAGTAACTCAAAACATAATTTAACACCCACTTTGCAACAGAATATCTTCAATCGCTTGCGAGCATAGATTATCTGTACAACATTGCTCTGAGGATAATACTAAATCCATATCAGAGATGGGGAAAAATTAAGCATAAAGAAATTAAATCACTTTCCCAACAAATGCACTGAAATTCCATTTGCAAAAGTTTCCAGTGTCCATAAAGTTTCCAATAAAAAGTAAAGTGAAATATTCTATAAAACTCTCTAAAAATAAGAATAAGAATCCAAAGGATGCATAAATAAAGTGTGTATACATAATGTCTTTCATTTTTTAAGTGCTTTGTGTATGTACTTGTTATATAAATAACACAGACATAATACATTTACTTTACAGAAGAACCATGTTTATGTCAGACCTAAACAAAATTTTCCTGAAGTCAGCCAAATTAGTACTTTGATACTGAGCAAAAGTAATCCTGGTAATGGAAGTTTATAAGTATTCTTTAAGTCAGCCTCAGGTTGTTTTATAAGAAATAATAATACAAGGAATTGTGACTACAGTTATTAAACGTCATAAGGAAAAGACAGGTCCTGCACATTTTGTTACTGGATCAAAATAAATGTATTCTTTAAATCTGAACTTATTTCTCTCCTTTCCATCCCAACCACTGAAAATGGATGATGAAATTGATCTCCGGTATCTAGTTTGTTTGAACACAAGGATGAAATCAAAGTGAATCATTCATTTTTCATATAAAATATAAAAAAGGCTGATTCAACTAGCACCTCAAAGTACTACGTTTTTTAAAAGAAACTTCATATTTAAGTGAAAAACAACTTACTATGCAGTAAAATTTAAAAACCTCACACTTACCTCAGCATTATAGAACTTTGTTTTCACATCTAGTGGTTTGAGAACCTGATTGAAAAAGAATACAGATTCAAGAGAACTTTCTCAGATTTCTCTGCCATTATTAAAAAAAATATTACTGGTACTTAGATTCTTAAATAGTGAGATATCTACTCAAATCACAAAAGTGTTGTTCTTTCTGATTTAGCAGGAAAGCAACACATATTAGTGTAATGCTAAGAGCTAGCTCCCAGGATCTTTTCAGTTAAGAGACCTACAGCACTACTGTTTTATACAATTGCTACTTCTTAGATACATATTTCACTGCTTTGCTAAATGCATTAATGATTTGACAAGGTGTCAGCAAATGCTCCATATATGAGAAGTCCTTTTACACTGGAAGAAAAATCTTGTTCATGCAGTTGATCAGTCTCTTTAAAGTAATGATACATTCCTCCACTATTCAAAAAAAGTTGTGGGGTTTTTTGTTTGCTTGTTTTAAAAAAAAGGAACAAAAAAAGTGAAAAAATTGCGCCAAATTTCTCCCACAGTTTTACAACAAATGCAGCTTGCCTAGGGACTCAAGCACTGAGGGCAAACCAAGCACTGAAATATCAGCTGTATGCAATTAACTAATCAAACAATTTCAGGCTCAGTCTTCTAATTTAAAAAACACAACTGCTATAACTCCTGATGGTGGGGAGAGAGAGATTATTAGAAACAAACTGATAAGCATTAATCATATAAGATCAGTCATTATATATACAATCAGAAGATACACTTCTCAATTAAAAATAAAGATACAGAGTGCTGGTGCCAAAACCCACAAATGTTAAGTGAAATTCATAACAAGCCACACACAGTTTAGTTGTGAAAAGTTATATTTCCTCCTAATTCATTACAGTTAATGAATTCAGGCCTGGAATTTGTATCCACTCTCCAGTTAAGGACAAACAGAGCAAGAAAAAATGTACTTCTTTTAAATCAGAGTTTTGAGAATTTTGTATTACATAAAATGTTTGACACAAACTTTTTTTAAAAAATACAAAAAAAGTTTCAACTGATCTAATTACAGTTCTAACATTATAAAAATCAACTACAATTTATTCAGGAAATGATCACAGTCTCATTCTTTGCCAACACCTATATATATATATATATATATATATATATATATATATATATATAAGCAGCCCAAGTGAAAAATCTGAAATTCTCATTTTCAAAGATTTCACTATTATTTGTGTCACATTCCTTTTATTGTTTGCATTTATTCAGATACTCTCTTCCTCAACTCCCTTATAATTCTCCCCATGCAGCTGCTTATAAGAACCATGTATTACATAAATATACATCCTACAGTTAGTGCAATGTTTAAACAAGAAAGCCTAGAGCCACCCCAATTCTAATACTCCTTAAAAAGGTATAAAACATAAAAGTATCACATCTGAAAATCCCAGGAATCTTGTAGGCATAGCCAATTAGTTTAAAAAAGAGGCCTGCCTATAAACTGTTTACCAACATAGCTCACCTATTATACTCACATTGATACATGCTTACATATACTCAGGGGTCACATGGCAGGCATTCTAATACATATTTAAAAGTTCAAACATCACATTTTGAACATTAAGCTATTTTTATACCGTAAAGTCAGCATGCTACTTTCTGTTGTAATGTGCTCTTCAATATCTCATGTGTTGGATACTGAGAAACGGGACCATTTCTTGAGCCTTATCTACATGTTGGAAAAAGGTTAAAAAAAAACCCCAAAACCCTTTAACTATAGAACTATCGCTGCTTCTTGTAACATGTTTTGGGACCAATTAGTTCCTAAAATTAATCCACCTGTTCCTAATGAAGCCCTCAAGACTTTCCTGTCAATAGCAGAAGTTAGGTGAAGTTGATGTTACAACAACACTACAATCATAAAATATTCTCTCTCTATATTCTGTGTCCTCAAAGGCATAAGGAGCACATTTAAATTCCCAGTCAGATGTTCATTTTGATAAGTATATCTTCTGTAAAGTAAATATTGTGTAGCTTTTAATGTTTGTGTTTCTGACATTTATATTTTAATTGAGACAAGCAATATCAGATTATTGTGTATAAAATGGCTGTGATTATGTGTGATGATTAAAACTAAGAATGTAATATAATCACCAGTAGCTGTTTAACAGTTGTGTGTATTTAAGGAAAAAAATAAGATAGCAACAGTCTGACTGACTGACTACATACAGCTGATGTTCCACTACCTTGTTTGTAGATCTCTTTCTTTTGCTGTAAAATGTGTTTTATTTTGTGAAAATTTTGGACAATTTCCCCTCCCAAATAAAAATCCCCAAATACTGGACAATAGAGAAACATACTATATACCAAGGCTGACTTCCTATGTACATTTTCTTTGTTCTCTTTTATGTACTTTTTGTTGGAATTCCACCACTTCAGCCATAGCCTGGAAGACTGATTTTGGTGTTAAGATCTGTTCCTATTCTGCTTTATTTAACAATCAATGAACACTTTTAAGGTTTTTCTGTCCAAATTTCACTTCCCTTGAAATTACAATAACTCTCACTGATCTGGAGAACGAAAGACAGAAAAGACTTATGAGGTAACCTATTACATTTCCAGGAACTAGTCAGTTTTGTCTCCTTCAATATTTTCACCAGTTCCATTTTAAATAATTGAGGAAAAAATGGAGGAAGCTCATTCACAGGAGACTATTTCAAAAGATAAAAGGTTTTATGTTAATCTGGCTCTCCAAACAAAATTTCTGTTGTTTAATTTAATCACATTACATCTATGTATGCGATATCTTGGGCCTCCCTAAATAGTTTATTTCCCTTCTTAAGGCTACAATCAATCCCAGATTCAAAACGAGCCCATGTAGGTCTGACTGTACAATTGGGTCCATGCCATTCACATCTTTCAAATATCGCTCTTTAGTCAAGGACAGCCAAAATATGTTTTTTCTTTCAAATATTTCCTCATAAATTGGTTCCTTAATCATTTTTCTTTTTTTCTTCTAATTTTCTATTAGACATCAGAAGGAGGTTAGAAAGTCTTTCATTTTCCATGTAACATTTCAATAAACAACAAAAAAGTGACTGCAAAGTAAACAAAGAGAACAAACAGGCCCCCAATAAACCCACAATACACTAGTGTTCCAATATTCCCTCTCTTTTTGCTGTTAACAGACACATTATTACATAGTATCAATTGATAAATGGGTTTGGAAATGTGTTTGTTTTCAAACAATCATGGTAACAGCAGGTCCATTAAAAAAGAAAACAAAAAACCAAACCAAATGGGAAAGGGTTCATTATTTGTCAATGGAAAGAGAACATGCATGATGTATTATAGAGTGGGATTCCTATTATTAAGGATGCCCAACATTTCCCATTTTAACACATTATTTTCAGTTGGTTATAATTTTGCCAAACTTTAACCATTCAAGGTGAAATATTAGATGCTGCGTTTCTTCCTCAGGCAGAATTTTTTTCTAAAATTTTCACCCAAAATGGTTCAGCCATTTCTGAGACCAGGTTAGAGAAAAATATGTTATTTTGCACACGCTAAAAATTATCAATAACCTTTTCTTTGAGAAATTCTAATGTCCCCTTGCTTTGAGGCAGGGGACTTGAAATCTGATATGGGGAAAGGATTTTGCTTCAGAGATGGCCTTTTGCTGTTCTGGTGAAAGTCATGCATATTAAGCCAGCTAAGACACAGGCATTGGTTCTCACTCCAATGCTCTCGACCACCCCTGCTGGCACTCAAGCATTGAGAAAATGGAAGCTGCCCAGTTTGATTCAAAAAGGGACAAGAGCCTTCTGGGAGATGGACAGAAGTAGATTTAGACAAGGAGTTGGGTAGATTGGGACTGGGGGAATGGGAGGGGAGGAGGCATGGCAATGAATCTAGGAATGGGAGCCAGGGAAAGAAACAGTGGGAGAATGATATTGGATGAAGAGCTAGAGGGAGATTGGGACTAGTAATCAGTGAAGCAGCTGGAAGGAGAGAGACCTAATGAGTAATCAGAATAGAGGGCAAGGAAGACAAGGAAACTGAGACAAAGAGCTGGGATGGAGGGAGATGTTGAGATTGAATGCAGAGCAAAGAGAGAGCCAGACAGACAGAAACATGAATATGGGGAGAAAAGAGAGATTTGACAAAGGATGAGAGGTGGGGGACTGGCTGGACAAGGAGTCTGGGGACAATAAGTGGGATGGAGGATTGGAAATGGTTGGGCAAAGAGACCAGGAGTGGGATGAGAAGCCAGAAGACTGGAGAAGATTGGGACACACTGGAAGGGATAAGAATGAAGAGGGTCCAAACTTAGGAGGAAATAGGCAGATGAGCCTGTGCCCTCTAGGAATGCACATTTCCCCCCCAGAATGTGGAATGGAACCCAAGATTCCAGAATCTCACCTTTCCTTTCCTGTCAGCAAATATCTGTTCAACACACTGGCAAATTGTCTCATCTTCCTCTAGTGCTAATCCACAGAGGGTGACAATTTACTACTATTGGTTACTTCAGTAGTTCACAGGTCTGCGTGGTGGAATGACCCATGTAGGTGTCAATTGGGAATTTGGTATTTTTCTCTAGTTTGCGTTTTTAAAACTCCAAGAGCACTATTAAGGTTGAAAAGTAAAGCACTCAAGAGCTGGGAAATGCCAGAATTAAGTTTACCAGTGCATCGTTAATTTAACTTCCTTGTGTGCCTATATTATGATACAGTCGTTAATTATAGGTCATATACTATTTTTCTCAAAAGGACGACTGCCCCATTCAGTGGATAGAATAGAGATGTTTCAGGGTTGTGTAATGAAGAAGACTGTTGTCTCTGCTCAGCCTGGTTCATTTGTTGTAGAAATTGGAAGGTATGGTAGTGATTGTAAATGAGGCAGGGGACTGCAGGAAGAAAAGAAGAGACTCTCATGCTCAAGGCAGTTGAATGCTGCTCTGGAGTAAAGGGATTCTATCCCTGCTTCTGCCACAGAGATCCTATGTAATATTGAACAAATCACTAAAACTATACTCTTTACAGGTGGACAGTAATTGTGTATTTCTCATTTTCTGACTGCTAGACATGAGCCCCTGAATTTACTGAAATGCTGAGCACTCACCAGTGCAGCTGAAGTCAGTGGGAACATATAAAGTGCTATACAATGATAAGTATTCTGAAAAATCAGGTTCTAAGTAACCCAAATTGGGCAACCAAAATTAGTGGATACTTTTCACCTTAAGCTCAGTTCTCAATCTGTAAAAAGGCTACAACAGGCCCTCATCTGATGGGAGCGCTGTGAAATAAATGAATGTTTGTGAAGCACTTGGATACTATAGCGATAAGCGCCATAGGAAATAAATGCAGAATTCAATTATTCTTTTTTTCTTAGCAAGGTCTGAACAGCAACCAACAAGGCATGGGGCCACACAATGAACAATGAGGAGAAAACAAAATACTGAATAGTTGTTCATCAAATAAGCATTGTCTATACTGTGCAATAAATCAGGCAGGAGTCCTAGAGAAAAAATTAGTATGGTATCATGCAGTTAAAAATGCTATCATAATGCATATGCACAATGGCCTGAATTAAATTAAACTAGACAGGCATCCTTTATTCTGGTATTTTTTAGCTTCTGAATGCTTGACTTTGCAACTTTAATAATGCTATTTTGACACTGCTCTTTAAAAAAAAAAAAAAAAAAAACACTGTCCCATCTTTTAGATTTTTTTTCAATGTTGAACTCCATCACCCACAAAAAAAATCTGCATCTCATAACAAATACAGAAAAATATTTAGTGTTAAATGTCTTATAAAAGCAAGTTCTATAACACTACAGACCAGCCCTATAGACACAGAATAGCTAGTATAACAAAACAGGTCTTTTTTAATTTTCAAATGCTCCAAGAAAACAAATAGTACCTATTAGCTACAAATATTGCATACTCTTATATACAGTACCTGGAATTTGAAGAACTTTCTGAAGTACATCTTCTCTCCTGTCTGTGTAGTATAACTTACTGCACACACTAAGCTGAAAGAGATAGGCATTTTAATAGTTTTGAACCATTTTCAATCTTTTATTTGTAATTAAGAAACAGAACAATGCATGTGTGCAATGCTTCTATTTAAGCTTTACCGTAATTGCTATGATTAAAAATAGAGGTAATTTAGATTTACACCAGTGGCATACTAGCTTTTTACTATGTGAACAATTTCAGAGATATGTGCAAGAATATGCATAAGTTAGGAGGAGATATAAAATCTTACATGTGTGTTCCTATTTCCTTTACTTCATGGTGAATAACATCATCAATGCAACAGTCAGATTTAAGTTCTGCCACTGCAGCACTGGAAGCCGAAAGGTTCAATCTCTGAGAACTTGTCTGAAGATCAGCCTTTGAATTGGAAAATAAACACAGAGTTTAGAATACTTTCAAGTCAGTAGTGAGTTTAAAGAGCAAAGCATTAAAAACATACCTTGTGTGGCACTATATTTAATTCTTATTAGGTACAGGAAACTATGAAAGTTAGATGATCAGAATTGCATTTACTTTTTAAAGCCTGTTTGGGGTTTTTGTTTTTTAACTCTATCTACGGGCAGATAAATTACATGTTTTTTAATTAATTAAAATGTAAAGACAACTCTTGCAATATCTGCAGCAATATCAATGCATGAGAATGACCCACATACTAGAAATTAGTTATCATTTCTATTTATGGCCCAACAATTTTTTATTTGGAGCGTAATTAGATCCACGGCATCAGCAATATTATAGTACAGGAGCTTTTTCCTTAAATACTGATAAATGAACAAGTTGGTAAAGTGTGATTACCAGAAAATATTTTTAATTTGGTGATAGATGGACTAAATGCATCTGTACCTGCAACAGGATTAACATATTGTAGGAGAGTAATTAAACGCCTGGACATTGGGATACTGCTTGAGTCCTGGGTCTTTCTCAGGGGTCACAGTTGTTATGGTAATGAGGTCAGGCTCTGCTTCTTGCAATTAGAAGTTATTGAAAGATATATTATCTTCCCTTTTCCCACTCTCTTTCTCATGTTTTCAGCAAAAAATGTAAGCAGCAGAAACTATCCTCCCTCTCACCTGTGTAAGAACCTTGAAAAGAACGTATCTATCAACTTTCTCACCCCCTCCTCCCTTGCCAAATGCTTGGTCAGTAATATTATAGGCATTGCTGTAACAAAAGTAACATGTAAGTTAAACGCCTGCGCACTATTAACTAAACCAGTAAACAGTAAACAGGGGCGTGGATAATTAGATTAATTATGTAGGTGTTAATGTAATCATATAAGGCTCCGGGAAACGTTGTCAATCATGTATGCATTTCCATACTGTTTTGGGATAAAAGAGTTGTAATGCCCCCTCCTCCTCACTCACTCAAGACATTGAGGTGGAACTAGTAATAAAGGGTAATGTTTGACCCAATCAACCCCAGACTAGCCTGCTTGTTTATGAAACTAACACCACAAACATATAGCTTTTCAAAGCAAAGGATGATATAGCGTATACAGACAGAAGGTCTACTTCTGTGTGGCCTTGGCTCACAGCATTGCCACCAATGTCAACCAGCGATCCAAATGTAGAGGGCTTCCAGGATCCAGATTTTAGACCATTTTTTGTTCAACACAAGAGCAGTCATTACTTGCTAAGATTATACTTGTTTGAAGTGGATTTGAATTTTCTGTATATAGTCATAGGCTCCAAGGCAAGAACAGATCATTGAGATCATCTAGTCTGACCCCCTGTATTACACAGAACTTCACCAAAATAATTCTCAGAGCATGTACTCTAGAAAAACATCCAGTTTTGATTGAAAATGTATTAGTAATAGAGAGCCACCGCAATCTTTGCTAAGCAAGTTCAGTATATAATGTTCCCTCTTTTGACCCAAGCAGCTGGCCAAATATTCAGTCAGAAGGCTGCTCCAGTTTGTCACTAATTTCTCTTCTTGTCAGGTTTTTCTTTGATGCAGTTTTGTTTATTAACAAAGAATGAACAAAGCTGTACGTCTCTGAACGCAGAAGCAATTAAGTAGAAGGAAACAGCTTCTTTTGCTTAGAGAGCCAAGAGCACACTTTTTAGCCTGCACCCCGGCCCAAAAATCTCTCCCCAGGTTCTTCCTGGGTCAGCCTTCGTTCTTTCAGCTGCTCTTTCCAACTGTCTCACTCCTGTTGTGTCTTTTGTCAGTTTTGCCCTCAAGACATTCCCCTCCCCTAAAATACACATACCACTCCACTGAAAATAATACTCAGCAAAAGTTTCTTGATGGATTCAGACACTCCTCTTGTCTTAGGTGGGTGCTTTAGATGCATATGCTTACAGATATGCTACCAGAAGCATAAGTTCACACCTTTCAATCTCAACGGTGGTTTTAGTTTAACCCACAATAAGGTTTTACCCAGCTAGTTACTGCACATACTAAGCTGAAAGGAACAAGCAATATAGTAATTATGAACCATATTCAATCTTCCATCTGTACTTAAGAAACAGAACAATGTATGTGTGAAATGCTTCCAATTCAACTTTACCATACTTGCTATGGTTAAAAATAGAAGCAATTTGTATTTGAAGACCACTTGGAAGCTACAGTTAATGCAGAATACAGTTCCCGCTTGTCATGGCTGTGAAAAATCATGCTACACTGTTACTACAAAGACTTTCTTCCTATTTGCTTCTGGAAGCTCTTTATGATTTCATTCCAGACCACTTGAGGATTTTTTCCTCTTTTGGGAAATATTTAATGGATATTTCTTATTATGTATTATATTAAAATCATATTATTAATTATATTAAATATATTAATTAATTATATTAAATTGCACAGTTATTATGGATTTAACACGTTATAAATTCAATATATAGATGCTTTTCACTTACCTTTACCAATATATCCTTGACAACTTGATTACTATCATTATGTACGCTAATGTAACTGGAAAAGGTTTCTCCCAGAAATATATTTCTGTTCATAGAAAATAATACTTTTAAACAATGCAATTCTCAAAAACACAAGTCAACATACTCAAATCCATTAGAGTCCATCTTTAATTATTGTAAATATTTTTATTTTAAAACTCTAAAATGATCTTGTCTATGCTATGATCTGCTCAGTTCCCTCAGTTGCAGCAATATCAAGAGCCAGGGATCACATTTGGGCCACTGATATTTTTAAAACTGTGTCTCACCTAACCTTGCTCAGAGCATATCTAAATAACATTGTATTCTGATGCTGGCCTTGCTCTACCCTACAAATCTCAACATTACCACCACTAGTGGAGCTGAACCAGACATCGCAATAATGGCAAACTTTGCAGTGTCTATTGTTGTCAAGATCAATGAGATCGAGCATATGAATAAAACTACTCACATGCTTAAGTGTCTGTAGATCACTCTGAAAACCCTTAACATATATGTCCTGCGTAAGTGTAAAGTGATGCTTACACCTATGCAACTTAATATAATAAATAACAGGAGTAACTATGTTGCCTGTTTTTCATTGGTGCAACATATCTACATTAGGGGTCTATACCTGAATATAAAGTTTCTCTAATGCAGGAACATTTCTAAGGGACTGTCTGGTATAAAAAGTTATGTTTCATCTGGAAGGGCTCTACATAGAGCTCTACACAGTGCCATACTCTCTTCTGTCTCCCCTAGATCCTACTAAACACAGAGGAAGGTACCTATCGCAGAGGCAACAGTGAATACACTCCGCTATATTGTAACAGTATCAGTATTATGTATTTATATTTCATAGATAATCTCTTGTTAATTAAACAAAGAAGTTGTGCTCAGTCACCACTGAAATACTGCAATGTATGTTCATTAAAAATAAAAAGAGAAAGGGAGGTAATAACACAAGTAATCCAAGTTTCAGGATTAATGTAACAATAACCTTTATACATTACAGCTGCGTATTTGATTCTTACCCAAAGTTCTGAGGCAAAGTCAACATTTCTCCTAGCATTAATGTTTCTGCTCCTTTTACAGTGGAAGGATCATCTTTCATGAGCTGATTAAACAGCTCTCCTGTAGTAATATAAAATTACATGAATCAAAAACATTTGCATAAACTAGACCCTCATCTACATACAAATGAAATGTTTACTTTCCATGTAGTTGGAATTTGATAACACAATTCTACCTGCTTTTGGATATTATCTTGTGCTTTTATAAAATTAAATATAAATAAAAGGGCATCTGCATTCAAGGAAACCTTAACTACAGTTTTTGCCATTGCAAAAGTGGTAATAATTATAGTCATTATACACTAACCCTAATATTGCTCAGTCTTTCATATTAGACATAATAGTTTCTCTGACATATATAATTCAGCAAAAAGAATCTTTCAAACTTACATAAAATATCAGACTTCCTTAGAGAATGAAAAACAAAACTGGATTTTGGCTGAATAGCTATAGATTAAAGAAAAAAACAAAACAAAACACCATTCTCTGGGTGACCAAGGCTTTGAAAATTGACTTGTCTCTACCATATTTTCCTCACTGAGTTGGGTGGAATTTTCAAAAACATTCAGTGTTGGTCAAACTCCACGCCCCTCAACATCAGTGTGAATTTCTGAAAATCCCACCTGTTGGGTTTAATGCTTCAGTCAACAGATACACAAAAGGGCTCAGTCTTGAAGATACTGCTCAGGATAAGCATTAACTTCAATGGGCGTTTTGCCTGAATGAGGCCTATCACACAGCACATCAGAAATAACTGACCCATTTATCCTTCTTTACTTTATTCTCTTTGCATTCCTGTACAATTTTCTTTATTTTGCCTTTTTATCCTGGTTTTTTTTTTTTTTTTAAAGATACATTCCAATTTCACTGGAAGGAGCTAAGGAGATGGATAATGCCAGTGGCTGGGAGGGCATGGGGGGAAAAAGTCTATAGGCTATATGGTCCCTCTCTTTACCCTACTCCAAGAATGTAATCATTACCTGGAAAGAACCCAGCAATTTCAAGGGAAGAACTAAAGGCTGTCCTGGCACCAAAAGCGAAGGGAATTTACCAGGCAGCTTTCTCTACTGCCCATTGAGTTACGGTGCTATGTACTCTAATGAGGGAGTAACATAGGATGTCATGTCTCCGAGTTAAGGACAGTAAATCATGCTTCTCTTTTCTACCCAGTGGGCACTTGGTTCTCTGAAAGCTTCCCTTCTCCTTTAACCATTTTTAAATAACAAAAAAAAGTTTCCACTGGATGTTATGATTTTCCTAATTGCTCAGATTTTAGGGCACTTGTTTATAGCTTGTCCTCTAAGCTTCCAAAGCATTGGGGTGAGAAAGATGGCGGTGAACTTTGCTAGTTTTCTATGACCATTATAGAGGGAATGTTCACTTCATATATTTTAGCATCTCTGACTACAGAGCCTACAGTGTCATGGAACATCTGTGGAGTAGAAGTTTCAGATACTCATTGTGGGTTGCTTTAACCCTTTTCCCCTGTGTGCGCAATGACCAAACCCCAGTTTATGTTGCTTACTGAATTAGTCTAAACATTCTCAGGTGTTCTTCCCTTTCCAGTACTATCCACCTTTTTCGTGTTATAAATGGATTAGATTGTAACTTGTCAGGAGATGAACCTACTTTTCTTTTTAAAACTGTGTTAGGTAGAGAACACCCCATGGTGATAATTAATTATTTAAGCAAAAGATCTTCATATACCTGGCAAGTCTCTCTCTTCACACGTCACTGGAATATTGGTGAATAGTGTAGGTTTGGTTAATCTCATCACTGTGAATTCAGAAAGTAAAGGAAAAGTTAATGCAAATACAGTATTTAAAAGATCCAAAATATTTAATAGTTTTGTTTTTTTAAAAGTGTATTTTCATTTTCTTGTTTTCAAATCAGTTTGAAAGAATGATTGATAAAAGAAATTACATTATCAGCACTTTGTACTAACCAAAAAGCAAGGAAAAAAATTAATAGAGATTGAAGGTCATTGCACACAAATTGGTTTCTTGTAGTCACAAAGTTTAAGTCAGCCTTGCAAAATGATCCTGAAAATGTAATAGGCTAGACACAAACTCTATACTACCAATAATGAGAAAACAAAATGAATGAGTTTTTACTCACCTGTCAAATCAACCAACCTTGCCCCAGGAAAGTGGACAAGTAGAATTTTGCAAGGCTGTTGTAAACCATCTTACTCAACTTATGTATCCTCATCTATATCATGGTGCCTGGGATTTATCCTCAAGAGAGATTATGTTCCAATTGGAGAATTAGGAAAAAAACCCTAGCCAAACAACAGCCCCCCTACCTCCCGCCCCCAACAACAAAAAACAATGTCCCTGATTCTGCAACATTTACATAAGACTGTAGCTCCACCGAGTTCCATGGGGCTACTTGTGTACATAGCTAGGATAGAGCTTCTTCCAAGACAACTAGCAATTACTGTAAAATTCCTAGAAAGGTCTCCTAGAAAAAATACTCATGAATATTTATAGGGTCCCAAGATACAGTTTATAAACAGACCCTTTGAAGAGGACAGGAATATACTCAACATTCATATTGAAGTTGGGTCTCTTCTTTGCCATGCTGCATTCAAACAGCGTAACCTACCAATGCATGGTACCATTACATAAATATATACAATTTCACAAGCTAGTCAGACTAGTTTTCCAATATGCTGTTGGTTTAATAGCTACTACCTAACACTTTCTTTTTGTTCATCACTATAATTATGAGGCTCAAATGTAGGACTGAGATTCAAAAACAGGGACACCAGAAAAATATCAGCGCAAAAGGCATAAAGTAATGGAGGTGAAAGAGTCATTACTACAATATATGCAACTTTTTCCTCTAATATTTGTTTTTTATTATTCATTATTTTACAGCAAATAATTCAAAATAAGCGCACTGTAACAAGATTTCTGTGGAATAGAAGTCAGTTTACATTTTAAATGTCAGCTATTCATGAGAGCTGTTCCTGATAATCAATCTCTGGAACTCCAGGACAATACCAAAATCCATCATGGGGACAATGATAATTCACTTCAAAAAATAAGTTGTGCTTTTATTCTCCTAATTTCACCTAGAGTCAAAACAGGAAGGAAGTCCTCTACCTGACAGAAGTAAAGATTTAATTTTCCTAACACAGGGTACCTGCAAGAGTCACTTGACAATAGACTTGGACTCTATGCATGGAAGGAGAAAAAAAATGTTATACAAAGGCTATTTTAATGTTCATAACAACTACAAAAATACACTGATATAATTCATGGTCCACAAAATTACACATAAGCAATCCTATTCAAACTAATGTTAAAATAGTTTCCTAACAGTGAATTCATCATTTGTTTTCAAATCCTTCTGTATATATTGCACATTTCCAATCTATTTTTTTTAAAAAATCCCTAATATTCCAGACAGTAATATTATTGTTTTCTTTGGTTTTAAAGTTACAAGCTAAATATAATTCCGTATTTATGTACACATAAGTTCATTCTTCCAGTAAGAAGTAACCTTTCTTTAAGGAGATTTCCAACATATTCACTGTATAATATGTCACAGAAAACCCATATCTGGTCTACACATCTCTGGATTGTAGCATTGCAAGATGGCAATTCATTATGTTTGATCATTGTGTTCAATTTTATCCAAATGTCCTCTAGAGTTAGATTATTACAAATAGATTGTTCAATTGTCCACTTTGCTCTATAAAATGCATGTAGCTTCAGTCTTTCTAAATTAGTCTGCAGTTCTTTAGATAAAGGAAGAATTTTTTCTTTACTTTTTGGACTAGGGACAGAAATGCTCCAAGACCTTCTTAATTTTGGTTTTTCATTTGCTGATTGTTTTTCCAGATTGTTTATATGAATTTGTGCATGCACTGTTTGTGCCTGGATTAAACTTTCATGAGTTTTCAAGTTAGACTGAAACTCCAGAAGGTTTACTGTGCAGTCATAACATTGAGAGCCAATAAAAGGTTCTGAAGCTGTAACAAGTTGTTTCACTTCTTCTGCTTTCTCACCAGAAATAAAAGGTGGTTGTCTTTTAGGCTTCAGGGGAAGTTTGTGTGAATCATTTGGAAACCAGGGAATAAATCTCGGTAACTGCTGAATGGGAAACTCCTTCAGCGTTTCTTCTGCAAGTTTCTGCAATTTTGTGAGGTCATTCTGAAATGGTCGATAGTGCAAAACTACTTCCATGCTGGTACTGTAGGAATCCAGTTATTCTTAATAAAAGAAAGTCTCTTGATTAGGATCCTCAACTCTAGAGCGTAAGACATCTTATTTACAAGAATCTTTTCTTGTATGTGCTGCACAGATCAGAAGAAAACAGGACCTAAAGCAGAAGTATTGTAAAGAAGAAGATACCACCATGTTAAGAAAGTCATATATTGCTAGAATATTTTGCAGTAAAACAAAATGCTGTAAAGATAAACTAGCAATATTTATAAATCAGAATGCTTTATACTTTACAACACTGACTAATTACTGGTGTTTCATCACTGCTAGTGTTTTATAACACCAGATAAGTACACTTTAAACTTTCACAAAAAACACATACATAAACTTACATGATCTGCTCTTCATGGAAAAACCTACATTGTCCCCCTGAACCGTACTCTCCTCCATGTCTCCCATTATGCCCTGTCATTTCCACTGTCATACGAAAATGATGCAAAAGAGTTAAGCGTGCCTTTGGATTTACCCCAAATTACCATGCCTCTATGGTGCTATGTTACTAACAAATCTATCTAATGCGGTCCACTAAAAGGATCAGGATTTAATTTAAAACACCAATAGCATGATGCTAAAATCTATTATATCCTTTCCAATTATCAGGCCCCCAAAATATGGAAAAAATCATATTATAGCATCTCAAATTATCAAGCCACCCCCACACCCCAAATAAAGAAAATATTAATTTTAAATACAAAATAGTATCTTTCTTCTTCTCCCATGAAGGAAACTGAATAATATACTGCAGATTACAGTAACTGATGATGAAAACAATATTCTCTGAAATAGGACTGACAAAAATACACAATTTAAAATAAAAGATACAGTCCAGAACAGCTTCCTTACTAAGTGTGCCAGACAATATATAATCAAGATTTCCTTATTTCCATTCCATATCATACCTATACATCAACCACGCTACTATGAAAACTTTAATTATGGTATTTCTTAATTTCCAAAATTCAACATTTTTATATCTCAGATAAAGGTTAAATTGCATGTTAGATAGTGGATACAAAAAGCATTAGCAATAATGGTATAAATTCAGAGCATCCTTTATGCTCTAGTCTCACATTTTCAGTCATTTGTGTGTGTTCTAACAGAGACCAACACTAGACAATATTACTACAAATGCTAGACTCTGATCATTTAGCTACTGCATTGCAATGATCCAATTCTGGGAGTTGAAAAGGATACAAGATAGAAAGGACATAAAACAAATCTAAATTCCATTTTTCCTTCTCATTACAAAGTCTATGGCCTTGATGCTGCATTGACTTCTCTGCAGGCCCAGGGATCTACTTACACCTCCTATCAGTCTCCTGTGCCTCAAACAAAAGCATATTAATAAAAGATTTTGCTTTGAGTAGTAAGTTGTTACAATAGCAGAACTGTTTTTATTACGTAAAAGAAGCTTGAGGTTGTCATTTGAAACCTCATTTAACTACTTTAGACAGCAATAACCTAACAACATTAAAACCAACATATTGCCTGTGGAATGTTTTAAAAGAGAACATATTGACTTGAGGTGGACTCAATAAAATCCTAATTCTGCAATTACTTATGCATCAGAATAGCCTCATTGTGTTTACCTGTTTGCAGAATTGTGGATTTCATCTTAAACTACTCATTATTGCTATTTAATGTGAACACCAAAGTACAATGCAAGACAAACAATGCCAGAAGCAATATCATTTTTACTGACTGAGAAAAAGTAAAGTATTTAGTACTCTGCTCTCTTGTTGTGACAGGTCCCAATTTATTACTGGCAAAAATGATCAGCTTTCAACTGTGGAGTTGTGCTTACTTACAAATTAGATTCAAAGTCTGTAGAAAACATATGAATTAATCAGACCTGGACTCTAGAGGTAAGGAATCAGTTAAGTCTGCAGTTGTCCACTGAGCAAAAAAGAGTTAGAAGACAAAAAAATATAGTACACTATATATTATAAGCCAGATGGATAGAAAATGTAAGGACTCTGGTACTTGCTGAAACTCAGCTGGAAACTGCAGATATTGCAGAATACAGGTTTTTCATCCCCATAACTCAATGGTGTTTATATGCTCTGTGACTTTCAAAAGCTTTCTAACCTTTCCCTCTTCAACCCATGCAGAACACTACCACTAAGATAGTCTTTCTTTTCCAGACCTGATCTTTTATCACTATGTCTTTTTCTTAACAAAGTTCAAGCTTCTCCACCTTCAAAGCATTGCACAGCCGTTCCATCACCCATACCTTTGCGCTTCTTCTAATCTGTCTGGCTAGGACTGTAAACACCTCGGTCTCCAATAATAAAACATTATTCTGTTCTTGTATATTTTTTCATTCAAAGTACTATATAAAGATAAGTTATTATTCCTGCTTTACAGCTGGAGGAAGTGAAGCACAGAAGGTAAGGAGCTACAGAAAGATATCTTGACAGTACAAGGGACAGAATCCAAGTTTCCTGATTACATAGTGTTAATGACCAGCGGTTCTCTAACTGCAGCCTACAGGCTGCTTGTGCCCCAAATAGGACACAACTGCCGTTCATGTGGCATCCTGAAAGACTATAGTGGTACTATTGTTACTGGATGCAGCCCACAATGGTAAAGAGGTTGAGAACCAGTGCTCTTTCTAGACCAAGGGTTGTCCATGTCTAACTGTGAAAGTGACCTGTGAACCACTTCTCCCTTTACTACCGCATGGCATTTCTAGGACAACTCGAGCAAACGCTTCTGTGGACAGGCAGCACCAGGAGATACATGTATTTTGTCTTTACTCCACTCAGCATTCCGTTCTTCCTTGAAAGGCACGAATTGCACCAGCCCACTGTCACCCAACTCTGTGCAGGGAGCCCCACTCCACCCCAGCAGCGCAGGCTCCGAGAGAGCTCACGGGCATGGTGAGGCGGGGGGTCGACCCTGGGCCTGAGGGGCGGCTTTTGGGGTAGAAGCAGGCACATGCCTAGCACCCCAAGCAGTAAGGGGCCCCGAAGCCTGCTTCGCCTACCCCCAAAGCTGCATCTGCCTCAGTCAGCAGCTAGAAGAGGAGCCGGCTCTAGGGCTGGGGGCCGGCAGGAGCTGGAGCTGCAGGGAGGGGGGGGGGGACTGAGGCCACATGGGGGGCTGGCGGCGGGGAACTGGGGCTGCAAAGGGGGGGCGTGGGAGCCTATAGGGAGCCCCGCAATGGGCCTTTGCCTAGGACCCCCGATTGCCTAAGGCCGACAGTCGTGCCCACCCCACGCAGGGCACGCTCACTCGCCCGGCCTGCGCCCGTGCCCTATCCTTGGCCTACACTCCCTCCTGCACTGACACGCCGGAGCCTCGGTTCTCCTTCCCCCTTCACTGAGGCGGGGGCAGCCCAAGATTTTCAGCCCGCACCGGCGGAGAGACCCGGCCTGAGGGCCGAGCTGCATCTGCCGGAGCCTCCCGCGGCACCTCAGAACCGGGACCACCCAGGCTGGGGAGAAACGGTGGGTCCAGGCGGAGGGAGGGGAAGGCTGAGGGGGGAAGATGGTAGATACCTTTCAAGGCCAGCAGATGCTCCTGCTTCGGCTGATTCACATCCATTGCCTCGGCCTCCTCTCTCTGGACTTCTTCGTCTACGGGGCTCCAACCAGGCCAAGATTCCTCTAACGGCGAAAAGAAAACGATACAGGTCTGCTGCCACCAGAGCCAAACTCTTCAGCCAGCGAACCCGGAGGTATGCTTCCCAGCATGCAACGCGTCATTCGAGACGCTCGATCAGAATACGGGAAGAAACTACATGTCCCAGCACGCACCGCTCTCCTGAATCCCAGCTGCTCAAAGACGATCTGGACGAAGACGAATCCGGGCGTGCCGGGGGCTGTAGTCTTCTGGGGAGGGAATGTCTAATCGCTTTGCCTCCTGGGATTTTAAATCTTCACAGGGTGACTGAGACGATATTAGAGCGTTACATGCTGGAACCTGTAGTTTTCGCGAGCCGCTGAGCGACAAAGCGACCCATTGCATGATGGGAACCGAAATCTTTCGTGCGTCCCGAAGGTGAAACGCTGACAGGGAGACGCATGCGCAGTAGTGATCGTGGTGGCCGGCCGGATTATTCGCGGCTGCTCCGTGTGGTGACGTTATAGCGGAAGGCGGGTGCGCGTGGCCCGGCCCGGCCCGGCCCGGCCCGGCCCGGCCCCCTCTCCCGGCTGGCTGGTCTGCTGCGAGTTGGCGGCTTGTTCCTCCTCCCCTTTCCAAGATGGCGGCCATGGGTGTAAACAAGGCTGGGTGCGGGGCAGGGCTGGATGCCGGCCCACGGCACAGCGGCAACCGGGGGCCGGCCGGGGCTGCCGTCAAGGTGAGAGAAGCTGCGGGTGCTCGTCCGCCCGGCTCACACAAGGGCTCCTGCCGGGGGGCTGGCGGTTGTGGGTCGGCTAATGGTCGCCCCTACTCGGGGGCTTGGCTGGTGACCCGCTGGCGGTCCGCGAGCTGTTTCCAAAAGCATCAAAAGCCCTGTGTAGCTGCCCCCTTGGCTTCGGAGCGGCCGCCAGTGGGGACAGGCCGCAGAGAGCAGTCTTGGGCCGCCGTGGGTCTCCTGAGTCTGTGGCTGGCGTGGGGGGTGCGCAGGCCCTGGGGTGCCCTGAGTCAGCTGGGCTATGGAGCGGCTATCTAGGGGAAGCCCGTGGTCAGGAGTGGATCTCGGAGGCTCGCGGTAAGTGGATTCACACCTTGCATCTGACGAAGTGGGTTGGAGGCCACGAAAGCTTATGCCCAAAGAAATTTGTTAGTCTTTAAGGTGCCACGGGACTCTTGTTGTTTTTGCTGTACACAGACTAACAGGGTTACCCCTCTGGAAACTGACACCATGACAGGCAATCATGCTTCAGTCACCTTCTTTACAGAGAGGGCTGTGGCAGGGGTTGCTTTTAAAAACAAAATCCGTTAAGGAAGAGCTGTCAAACGGGAGAATTGGTGAGGTTAGCTGGGTTGAGTGTGCAACTGGCACAGTAGTTTCCTTTAAACAAGAGCTACCAGTGTAGCAGGGTCACTCACTTCTCAATAAAACAAGGGGTCTTGTGGCACTTTTAAAGAATTACAGATTTATTTATCGCATGAGCATTCATGGGAGAAAATCCCACATTGTCAGACACTTGGAAGACTATATGCTGTTCCCCAGTGTTTGAATCCCAGCACCTATTCTGATTTGCTGTTACAGCCTTCCTGAACCTGTGTCATACATTTCCCTGCATTTCATTTACTCCCATTCTGTAAATTCCCCATCTTCAAAGTGTCTGATGAAGTGGGATTTTCTCCTACAAAAGCTCATGTGATAAATAAATTTGCTAGTCTTTAAAAGTGCCACAGGACTCCTTGTTTGTTTGGCTGACTTAGACTAACACGGCTACTCCTTTGGAACTTGTCACCTTTCAATGTATGGTTGCTTCTGATCAGCTCAAAATACTTTCTTGATTTATAGGTTCTTGAGTGCGGAGTCTGTGAAGATGTATTTTCTCTGCAAGGTGATAAAGTTCCCAGGCTGCTTTTGTGTGGTCATACTGTCTGCCATGACTGTCTTACCCGGCTTCCTCTCCATGGCAGAGCAGTTCGCTGTCCTTTTGATCGACAAGTTACTGAACTAGGTAAAAATGAAAATTATACATATAAGTATATGTATATAAAATGATGTCTTTTTAGTAAGATTAGTGTCATTTAAGAATGACAAGAACATGACTAATTTAGCAAAACCTTTCATTTCTGTTTGTATGATAGTGGGCTCCATTGGTGCTAAGCCTGGTTTACAATTTACAGGATAAATCTAACTGGTTGACAGTCCTGGAAGAAGTAAGATGTTAAAAACAAAGAGTATTGTTAGGTGATTCCAAAACACTTAATATGCTGATGCATATGCTAACAATGTATAAAAAGCATTAATACGATGATGGATATGACAAAATCACTCCTTTTATGGGATACTCCTGTAATATTATTTTAATGAACAGAGTCCTGTGGCACTTTTAAAGACTAACAGATTTATTTATCGC
>ML685768.1:7944538-8004708 GCA_007922175.1 Pelusios castaneus
CTTTGGCCTGGATGCTGCAGATGTATCTATATGTGTTTGGCCAAAGGCCTTGTTAAAAAAAAAAAAAAAAAACCCCAAAAAACCCCGTAACACTAAAATCCTGTTAGATGTAAATTTAATTTATATTGATGCCTCCAACAGGAGTTCAGTGTCCCATTGTACTAGATACTGTATGAACCATATAGTTTAATAGAATAGACAGTCCTTATTCTGAAGAGGTTACAATCTATGTTGATGACAAGATGCAACAGATGGATCAGATAAACTTGTAGACATGGATGTGTAGGATATAGTTTGTCACCTATCCCAGGGCTGACAAAAGGGAGGACAGTTGTCCTGGAGGGCTGACCTGAATGTGGCACCCAAAACATCTGTGCAAATAAAGTTAAAATTGGGGGGAGTGGGGCCCCAGCAAACATGTGTAACATGACTCACCGTGGGCTTGCACCTACTTAGCTGTTATTGGGCTCTAGCATTGCTATGGAGGCATTGTGGCAGAAGTGTGTCTCCAAAAGGATACAGTAGAGTTTTTACAAATTTTTATTGGGGAATTTATTCAATACATAAGGAATGGTAGAAGAGGTAGACTAATAGTTGGCAAAACTTTGAACATTGATAGAACAAAGGCAGTAGAAGATGATACAATAAGGTAAGAGTTCTGAGTCCTTGTCGTTGTTGAGAAAAGTGTTTCTACCCTGTGTTAGCTTGGCTTGCTAATGTAAAAACTACCAACTGCTTTGTCTTCACCAAGACTTTACTTCATATTACCTACCTGATGTGGTAACATGCTTTTTCCTTGAGAAGATGCACCTTGAGGTGTGGTGGTGGTAATTTAGATGGACCCACAGAGTCAAAGGTGTTCAGGTGACTCTATCACTGTCCAACATTAATAGTGTTAAACAAAGTTTGGGGCTTGATATATGGAGATCTCAGCCTGCTTAGTACTCTGTCAAAAACACCGTGAAACGTTCTTTGCATCTTTTATTGAAGATACAGAAAAAGGAAAACTAGCAAGAACATTTGAAATGCAAGGGGTTAGATAAGACTTTCCTTTTAACAAATTCCTTTTCCCCTTCAGCTGGAGAGAACCATTGTTTGACACTCTCTTAGATTATATTAAAGATGGTAACTGTCTTTTTTGGGGGAAAGAGAAGTTAGTTGAACTGAGCTGGAGCTGCTGCTGTTGAAGTCTGATCTTGTTTCCTCGTAGACAAAAAAAGACAAACACGCACAAAAGGGGACAGAAAAGAAACAGCAACAATAAGAAAGGTAGTTTCTGTCTTTGGTGTTGACTTTCACTTGCAGCCTTACTTCTGGAAAAACACAGACATGGTGGTTGATCTTATTAGCCACTCTAAGACCTTGCAAACTTGTACCCGAATTGGGCTGTTCAGGGCACATCTTTTAGTTGTCTCCTTGGTCACATGCTTACAGCAGTGTTGCAGTTATACACTTTTGGCCAGCTAAGCCAGGCTCGTATGTCACAGAAGACAAAAGGAGAGAAGTTGGAAAGAGCAGAAATAAAGTGAAGGGAAAGAAAAGAACACACAGTCTCACATCCCAGGTGGTATTAAGGATTAAGCTGGTGAAGATGTCATCTGGGTCCTTCCATCTGGCCAGACCTGGTCAGAACATCCTTCAGGATCAGGATGACAAGGCCAAACAGTGTCACAGTACATCCAGGGTCCTAAGATGGTGGGAGTGTTAGCCATGGTGGCGAAGCTTACTCCATCTGTACTGTTGACTTCCAGCAAACCAGCATCTGCGACTGTCAATTTTATTTCCAGAATCGCTTTTGGTGGATCCGGCCCCCCCCCCAAAAAAAAAAAAAGCGTATGGCAAACTAACCTGTCCTCTCATTGTTTTGTCCACCATTAAGCCAAATTTTTGACACACCTATTTTGATTCATAGTAAGATAGTAAGAGCGATGATGAAATGCTAAGGGAAATTAGGGAGGTTATCAAATTTAAAAACCCAATAATGGTGGGGGATTTCAACTATCCCCATATTGACTGGGAACATTTCACTTCAGGACATATTGCAGAGATAAAATTTCTCGATACTTCGAATGACTGCTTCATGGAGCAGCTGGTATGGGAACCCACAAGGGGAGAGGCAACTCTAGATTTAATCCTGAGTGGAGCGCAGGAGCTGGTCCGAGAGGTAACTGTAGCAGGACCGCTTGGAACTAGTGACCATAATACAATAGCATTCACCATCCCTGTGGGGGAAGAACACCTCAACAGCCCAACACTGGCATTTAATTTCAAAAGGGGGAACTATACAAAAATGAGGGGGATAGTTAAACAAAAGCTAAAAGGTAGAGTGACTAAAGTGAAATCTCTGAAAACTGCATGGGCGCTTTTTAAAGACACCATAATAGAGGCCCAACTTCACTGTATACCCCAAATTAAGAAACACTGTAAAAAAACCAAAAAAGAGCCACCATGGCTCACCAACCATGTAAAAGAAGCACTGAGAGGTAAAAAGACTTCCTTTAAAAAGTGGAAGTCAAATCCTAGTGAGGCAAACAGAAAGGTGCACAAACAGTGCCAGCTTAAGTGCAAGAGTGTAATAAGAAGAGCCAAAGAGGAGTTTGAAGAACGGCTAGCCAAAAACTCCAAAGGTAATAACAAATTGTTTTTTAAGTATATCAGAAGCAGGAAGCCTGCCAAACAACCAGTCGGGCCCCTTGATGATGATGATACAAAAGGAGCGCTTAAAGATGATAGAGTCATTGCAGAGAAACTAAATGGATTCTTTGCTTCGGTTTTTACGGCTGAAGATGTTAGTGAGATTCCCAAACCTGAGCCGGCTTTTGTAGGTGACAGATCTGAGGAACTGTCACAGATTGAAGTGTCACTAGAGGAAGTTTTGGAATTAATTGATAAACTCAACATTAACAAGTCACCGGGACCAGATGGCATTCACCCAAGAGTTCTGAAAGAACTCAAATGTGAAGTCGCGGAACTGTTAACTAAGATTTGTAACCTGTCCCTTAAAATGGCTTCGGTACCCAAAGACTGGAAGTCGGCTAATGTAACGCCAATATTTAAAAAGGGCCCTAGAGGGGATCCCAGCAATTACAGACCGGTAAGTCTAACGTCGGTACCGGGCAAATTAGTTGAAACAATAGTTAAGAATAAAATTGTCAGTCACATAGAAAAACATAAACTGTTGAGCAATAGCCAACATGGTTTCTGTAAGGGGAAATCGTGTCTTACTAATCTATTAGAGTTCTTTGAAGGGGTTAACAAACATGTGGACAGGGGGGATCCAGTGGACATAGTGTACTTAGATTTCCAGAAAGCATTTGACAAGGTCCCTCACCAAAGGCTGTTATGTAAGTTAAGTTGTCATGGGATAAAAGGGAAGGTCCTTTCATGGATTGAGAACTGGTTAAAAGACAGGGAACAAAGGGTAGGAATAAATGGTAAATTCTCAGATTGGAAAAGGGTAGCTAGTGGTGTTCCCCAAGGGTCGGTCCTAGGACCAGTCCTATTCAATTTATTCATAAATGATCTGGAGAAAGGGGTAAATAGTGAGGTAGCTAAGTTTGCAGACGATACTAAACTACTCAAGATAGTCAAGACCAAAGCAGATTGTGAAGAACTTCAAAAAGATCTCACAAAACTAAGTGATTGGGCATCCAAATGGCAAATGAAATTTAATGTGGATAAGTGTAAAGTAATGCACATTGGAAAAAATAACCCCAACTATACCTATAATATGACGGGGGCTAATTTGGCTACAACGAGTCAAGAAAAAGATCTTGGAGTCATTGTGGATAGTTCTCTGAAGATGTCCGTACAGTGTGCGGAGGCGGTCAAAAAAAGCAAACAGGATGTTAGGGATCATTAAAAAGGGGATAGAAAATAAGACTGCAAATGTATTATTGCCCTTATATAAATCCATGGTACGCCCACATCTCGAATACTGTGTACAGATGTGGTCTCCTCATCTCAAAAAAGATATTCTAGCACTAGAAAAGGTTCAGAAAAGGGCAACTAAAATGATTAGGGGTTTGGAGAGTGCCTCGTATGAGGAACGATTGAAAAGGCTGGGCCTCTTCAGCTTGGAAAAGAGGAGACTGAGGGGGGACATGATAGAAGTATATAAAATTATGACTGATGTGGAAAAAGTGGACAAGGAAAAGTTGTTTAAATACTCCCATAATACAAGAACCAGGGGTCACCAAATGAAACTGATAGGTAGCAGGTTCAAAACAAATAAAAGGAAGTTCTTCACACAACGCACAGTCAACTTGTGGAACTCCTTACCTGAGGAGGTTGTGAAGGCTGGGACTATAACAATATTTAAAAGGGAACTGGATAAGTTCATGGTGGCTAAGTCCATAAATGGCTATTAGCCAGAAAGGGGTTAAGAATGGTGCCCCTAGCCTCTGTTTATCAGAGGATGGAGACGGATGGCAGGAGAGTGATCACTTGATCATTGCCTGTTAGGTTCACTCCCTCTGGGGCACCTGGGCACTGGCCACTGTCGGTAGACAGATACTGGGCTAGATGAACCTCTGGTCTGACCCAGTACGGCCTTTCTTATGTTCATTAATTCCAAGTCCTACGCTTCACTTGTTTAGTTGGGGAGATCTTAATACAGTCCTTGTTTTATATTAGTTGGCCTTTGTGTTTGGACTAGTTAAGTCTTTTTGTCTCTCTTTTGCTCCTTTTCCTGCCAGTGTTTGTTACAGGGTTTTTTGGAGTATTTGTAAACTTCTATCTTCTTTCCCACAGTTGAGCTCACAGTTGCATTAAATTTGTAGGCTCAGTTCTTACAACAGGTCAGAGGAAGACAGCAAGTGAAACATAGAAGATCTCAATGAGAGAGAGGAGAAAAATCAGAAAAGCCAACGTATGTCAGATTTTTAAGAAATAGGGAGAGTTGATGGTGTCAGAAGCCGTTGGGCTCAAGAAAAGTGAGGATGGAGTAGAAGATTTGGTCATGTGATCAGCAGTGGGCCTATCCTATACCTATAACTTTGGTTGACCTACCTGTATCACTCAGTGCTGTGAGGAATGTGCCCTGTGTTAGGTAGCTGGTTGATCTAACCCCCGCTGTAAATGCAGCCAGGTGGATGGAAGAATTTTTCTGTTGACATAGCAGCTGCTCCTCAGAAAGGTAGACTAACTAGGTTGACTGAAAAACCCCTTCCACCAACATAGGAAGGGTCTACGCTACAGCAGTGCAGCAGCTATGCCTCTATCGCATAGACATACCCAAAGTCAGTAGTTACAGTGGAGTGATGAGGGTTGGTGTGGAAGGGTTCAACGATGGGTTTGGAGGACTAGGAACTCAGTGTGGAAGTTATAAATGACACCCACAATCTGAAAGTGTTATGGATGTTAGTTGAAAAGGCAGGTCACAGTGAAGTCAAATGGGAAAACCAGAGCATGCTTATGGGGGGACAAACCCCCTTTGGGGTAAAAAGTTTGGAGGGAAGGAGGGGGAGGCAATGAACATGGTGGCAAGGAAGATCAGAAGTCAGGCATATGGAAGAATTGGAGAGGAAAAGCGTCAGTATTAATGATGGGAGGTGAGAGGTGTTATCAGATCTTGCCAGTCTTTTGAGGCTTGGGGGGGAAGAAATCTCATGTCAAGGGAGGAGGTAGCAGGAGTGGGGGAGGTTTAAGGAGGAAGTCAAAGGCAAAAAATATGTGGTTGAGAATATGGGATTCAGTGAAGTTGAAGACATAGAAATGTCTGACTAGGAAGGTAATAGAACTGAAGGAGAAAGTGAATTTATAGTGGATGGGACTCTGACACATATTACAGTCACAAGCAATATATCCGGGGGAATGTATTTTATTAAATTTATGTATCATTGTGTATATATGATTGTGTTCTACTCTCTGAGGGTGTTTGTCACAGCTCCTTTAGGAACGAAAGCAATGGGAGTTATTAAGGTGAATCTCTTGTGTAAATATCTCCAGAGAAATACAGCTTCCTGGGGAGATTTCCATACTGTGGTTCATATTGGGTTTCCAGAAACTGGGAAGACGAAGAAAGGGCATTTGGCTTAAGAAGGTTGCACTTATACTGACTCAGAGCCTTCTTTCTGACCCATCAGAGACAGCATTCTGTCCGAGGGCTGCAGTCTTTGCAAAAGGTGGGAAAAACATTGGCCTACCAGGTTCCCATAAGATTGATGGGGGCCTCAGGTAAGGTTTGAATGTAAGCATTGGAAACTATTGCTTTTTATATGTCTTCTCCATAATGCTTTTGCCACAAGAATAAAGGTCCTTGCTTAACAAAACCTCTATGATGACTTGTAACTGCTAGCAATACACTTTTTGTAGCTCTCAAAGAGACAGCAATGCCCAGGTGCTCTCCTTTAGACACACTGGCTTGCTGGAGAAATTACCATCTAAGGTCAGTGCAGCCTTAAAAGCTCCGGTCAGTAAGAGGAGAGGCACAGGTCTGTGGCCAAGAGAGGTGATGGCTGGGAGCTGGAAAACTTAAAGGCTATGTCTACACTTACTAAAGTTAGTTCAAATTAGTTCATTCGAACTAACTAATTCGAACTAATTTTAGTCAATTAGTCAAACTAGTCGAATTAGTCAATTGCATTAAGGTCAATGTGCTGGTTAGTTCGAACTAAGTGCTTAGTTCGAACTAACATGGCCACATTGGGTTAATTCGAACTAACTTAGTTCGAATTAACCATTAGTTCGAAAAGTATAAGCGAATTTATTAGTTCGAATTAAGGAAGCCCTTAATTTGAACTAATGAAAGCCTAGTGTAGCCAAGGCTTAAGTTAGTTCGAATTAAGCTTCCTTAATTTGAACCAACTTGCCAGTGTACACATAGCCAAAGTGACTACCCTCAAGAGACCATGGGAAGGATAGGGAAGGGAAATATAGGTGCAGTTACTTTGTAATCCTGTGACAAGGACTTCTGCCATAAATGTTAAGCTGTGCAAAAGTGTAGGAAGCATATTTTGGAGTTGAAGAGGTGAGTGAGGACATGTGGTTGCTAGGCTGAACCTTATGAAGGCAGAGAGGGACAAATGAGTCAAGAGTGGTGAAAAGAGCCAAACAATGAATCAGTAGAGGAAAGAAGTGAGAATAGGTAGAAGGAAGAGTGAGAGTGTGGAGGAGAAATGGTGGATGTTGATGGACTGGTAGCAGCAGGAAGGGGGCAGTTGAAAAGTTTAAGGAGACAAGCTAGTGGTCAGAACAGGAATTGAGCAACTCAGAGTTAAAAGAGGGATGTGTTTTCATATTAGATGAAATGAGTGACTATTTCACTGAGTAGGAGAGTTGATATGAGTTCAGGAGAGATAAGTATGTGACTGTAAGGAAACCTGAAGCTAGTGTCAGCTGGGACACCAAGTTGGAAATTGTAATTATTGAGGGTATTGTAAGGAAAGGAGGAGAGAGAATCATAGAAACTAGAAGGAACCATGGGAGGTCATTGAGTCCAGTCCCCTGCACTCACAGCAGGACCAAATACCCTCTTAAACCATTCCTGATAGGTTTTTGTGTAATGACCTGCTCTTAAAAACTTCCAATGATGGAGATTCCACAGTCTGCCTAGGCAACTCATTCCACTGGTTAATCACCCTGATAGTTAGGAATTTTTTTCCTAATGTCCAACCTAAACCTTCCTTGCCATCATTTAAGCCCATTGCTTCTTGTCCTATCAGCAGTTAAGGAGAATAATTTTTCTCCCTGGACTTTCTCCAATTTCTCCACATCTTTCCTGAAATGAGACACCCAGTACTGGACACAGTACTCCAGTTGAGGCCTGATCAGTGCGGAGTAAAGTGGAAGAATTACTTCTCATGTCTTTCTTACAGTACTCCTGTTAATGCATCCCAGAATGCTGTTTGCTTTTTTTGCAACAGTGTTAAACTGTTGACTCATATTTAGCTTGTGGGCCACTATGACACCCAGATCCCATTCCACAATACTCCTTCCTAGGCAGTCATTGCCCATTTTGTATATGTGCAATGGATTGTTCTTTCCTAAGTGGAGTACTTTGCACTTGTCTTTATTGAATTTCATTCTATTTACCTCAAACCGTTGAAGAAAGTAGATTGTAAAGGGTAGGTAGTTCAGGTGGATTATAAATCACAGCACAAAGTAGGTGTGGATGACATAGTGGTTCAAACATTCATGGCTGGTCTACACTGCATAAATTGCACTATGGGCATATGGTAGTCTTGGAAATATGCTTGTATTGGATGAAATCTTAGCATATAGGTTTCATAAGACACAGGTTTGACCCCTGTCTATATTAGATATCACTTCTTGTATTTTATACTCACAATTGTAAGCTGAAACATAAGGATGGCCATATCAGTCAGACCAGTGATCCATCTAGCTCTGTATTCTGTTTTCTGACAGTGGCAAGTGCAAGACGCTTCAGAGGGAATGAACCAAACAGGGCAATTTATCAAGTGATCCATTCCCTATCATCCAGTCCCAAGTTCTGGGCAGTTAGAGGTTTAGGAATACCCAGACCATTGGGTTGCATCCCTCACCATATTACCCGTCGATGGACCTATCCTCCCTGAATTTATATAGCTCTTTTGAACCTAGTTATATCTTTGGTCTTCACAACATCCCCTGGCAACAAGTTCCACAAGCTGATGGTGCATTGTGTGAAGAATTGCTTCCTTATATTTGTTTTAAATCTGCTGCTTGTTAATTTCATTGATTGATCCCTAGTTCCTGTGTTATGTGAAGAGGTAAATAACTCTTTCTTATTCACTCTTTCCACATCATTCATGGTTTTATAGGCCTTTATCCCCCTTAGTCATCTCTTTTCTCAGCTAATAGTCCCAGTCTTCTTAATTTGTCCTCATTTAAAAGCTTTCTGTACCCCTTATCATTTTTGTTGCCCTTCTCTTTACTTTTTCTAATTCTAATACATCTTCTTTTGAAATAAGGCAATCAGCAATGCATGTTGTATTCAGGGTGTGGACATACCATGGATTTATGTAGTGACAATATGCAATTGTCTTTTTAGCTATTCCCTCCCTAATGGCTCCTAACATTTTGTTATCTTTTTCTCACTGCCACTTGCATATTGGTCTGATGTTTTCCAAGAACAACCCGGAATGACTCCAGGTTCTCTTTCTTAAGTGGTAACAGCTGATTTAGACTTAATTCTTTCATATATATAGCTGGGATTGTATTTTCCAATTTGCATTACTTCGCACTTATCAACATTTAATTTCCATTTTGTTGCTCAGTCACTCAGGTTTGTGAGATCCCTTTGCTACACTTCACAGTCTGCTTTGGAATTAACTACCTTGAGTAATTTTGTATTGTCTGCAAACTTTGTCACCTCGCTGTTCACCTCTTTTTGCAGATCATTTATGAATATGCTCAATAGCACTGGTCCAGTACAAATAGGTGGTGGACCCCACTATTTACCTGTCTCCACTTTGAAAACTGACCATTTACCCCTACTATGTTTCTTGTTTTGTAACCAGTAACACAGGGGTTGGCAACCCCCGGCACGCATGCTAAATGTGGCATGCAGGCTGAGCAGAAGTGGCACATGGTGCCACTCAGGCTCCCCCCACTGGCCCTGCCCCCCAGTGTGGCCTGGGGCCACAAGAGCTGCGTGCCGTGGTTCCATGCCACGCTGGTCACACTTCACTGCTGGGGAGCATGGCCAGCAGTAAAAAAAAATGCTGGGCAGGGCCGTCCCTTGGGGGGAGCGGTGGGGCCCAGGGTCAGTTGGCCTGAGGGAGCCTTCCCGCCATCCTCCATGCTGGAGAGGAGCGGGGCGGGTCAGCCCCGGCTGGGAACTGGAGGCCGCCCACCAGCGCGAGCTGGTCTCGGTCCTGGTTCCGGCCCCAGCTCCAGCCCCGGCCGGGAATCGGAGGCCACCCACCAGCACAAGTCGGCCCCGCCCGGGAACCGGAGGCCACCCGCCAGCAGGAGCTGGCCCCGGCCCCAGCTGGGAACCGGAGGCCTGGCCCTGCCCCCTTTTGGCCCTGCCCCCGGCACCTGCTGAGGGTGCGGTGCGTGGGGCTGGCAAAGGTTGCCGACTCCTACAGTAACAGATTCAGGACAGGACCTTCTCTCTTATCCCATAACTGCCAACTTTGCTTAAGAGCTTTTGGTAAAGGACCTTGTCAAAGGCTTTTAAGAAATTTAAGTACACTATATCCCCTGGATCATCCTTGTCCACATGGTTGTTGATCCCCTCAAAGAATTCAATTAGATTCAAAAGCCTCATGGATAGAGCCCTGCAGATCCATGGGTATCCGCTTCAGATCCACGAGTAACTGCATCTGTGGGTGCAGGTGTGGATATCTGTAGCCCCACTGTTGCGGATTGGCCGCTGCTGCAGATTCTATTTTTATGATCAATCCCTACAGCTGCTGCTATGATCTGCCTCAGCAGCACGCAGGGGAGCAAGGAGGCACTCCAGCCAATCCCAGTTGAGCTGTGATTGGTGGTCTGCTAGCCAATTAGACTCTCAGTCACAACAGGCTGGGGCTTGGAGAGACACCCCTCACCATCAGTCAGTTAGCATGGTGGTCTTTGATTGGCTCATTCCACATGCCTTCCCTGCCCACTTCTTCATTTTCTTGTTTGTGGTTTGTATGCCATGCTGTCAATCAGAAATTTCATTGGTGGCCAAGGAAATCTGATGGACAGCACAGCATGCAAATCACGAAGAAAAGGAAAAAAATGGGTGGGACCCATATGGCGAATGAACCAATCAAATGCTAAAATGCTGAGTGTGCGCCCAAGTTCGGTTGTGTATGCTGTTCCAGATCCACACAAAACATGGCATGCAGATCGTGGCTCAGATAGAGAGTGACGTTGGGCGGGTGTGGTCCGGTTCCAGATACACATTTTTGTATCCGCACAGGGCTCTATTCATGGACTTTTCCCCCAAATATCTTGTTTGTTTGTCTGATCATTCTGTTCTTTACTATAGATTCAACCAGTTTTCCTTCTACTGAAATTAGGCTCACTGGCCTTAAGCAAACTAAAATCCCATACCTAGCAACTGGCTATTTTGAGGGAGGAGGAGGAGGACCAGGTCCATTACAGAGCCTAGAGTTTGTGTGGTCATATGAAGAAACTTGTGTATTACCCCGTGGGACAAGAGATTTGGCTAGCCTATGGACCTGGTAAAACTTGAGTTTTGTGTGGGATACTTTTCTTGCTTTTTCACCTCCTTGATTACTAGAAATGAAGAGATCTGCCACTTCTGTTACCTTGCCCTCATCCACTTCAATTTTTCTGCTTTTGGAGGCAGCATGCTTATTGAGCTGCTTAAGTATTTCTCTCCCATTTCCTTGACTGACCTTAGGTACAGAACTTTTCAGCCAGTGAGATTTCTTTAGGATCTGTGTCCCAGTCCAAAGTTTTATTTTGTCTAACTGTTTTTCAGACAATGAGTAATCCAGCTTAGTGAATACCCCATTTCTATTACCATGATTGCTATAGGTGGCAATTGGGCTTTCTGCCCTTGTAATGAGGTGGTCTCAGGCAGTTGCTTAATGACTAAATGTATATCACAGGTTCACTGTCAGGGAGAAGTATTATCATGTACACACTCCAGTCTCGCTCTCCCAACTCCCCTGAGTTTGAGACAAAATAAAACCATTTTGACAACAGTTGTAGAGCTTTTTGTGTCAACCTCTTAGGGACAAAGCATCACTGTAGATACTATGCTTGTTTATGTTGTGGTAAATGGCCTCCAGGAGGTGTCCCACGTTGCCTCGTTTGACTGCTCTGGCCATCAGTTTGAATTCTGCTGCCTTTCAGTCATCCGTCTCTCCCTCATGAATTTTTGAAATTCCACTTCCTGCTTGGTTGGCATGGAGAACTCACATCACGTGTTCCCAGTTGATCATGATGGCACCACATACCAAATACTCTCCTGGATGGAGCACCCAGGAGCTCCTGAATCTGATCAGCATTTGGGCAGAGGAGGCTGTGCAGTCCCAGCTCTGCTCTAGCCGAAGGAACTTTAATTCCTGTGGTCAGATTTCTTGTGGAATCGGGGAGAAGGGCTATGAATGGAACATGTTTTAGTGCTGTGTGAAAATCAGGGAGCCCAGGGATGCCAAACGGCTAGGGAGGCAAACCATCATTCTGGTGCAGAGTCAAAGACCTGCTGCTTTTTTTAAGAAGCTGGAAGCCATCCTCGGTGGTGACCCACCTCTGCTGCCAAGAGACCCATGGATACCTCTGCAGGCCTGGAGACAGCAGACAGTGGGCTCAATCCTGATGAAGAAGTCATGGATAAAGAGGTTAAGTTGGAGGACAAAATGGATCAGGAGACTGGGGGCTTTGGTGACACGGAGAGCAAGGACTTCTTCTCAACTCCGTAGGGTTTGAGCCAGTCCCAGTGTAACCCATATGCCTGAAAAGGCTATCTCAGAGACCTGCTGAGGGTGGGTTACTGTTGTTGGGCAGATTAGCGACCCACAACTGGAAACTTCCAGAAGCAGGGAGTGGTAGCAATTTGAGCATGCTCCACAGTGTACCCTGCTGGTGTGATGTGATGTTGTCAGTCAGATGACTGGAGAGCAGCAGTCTGTGCAGACAGCAGGCAGGAGCTGCCTTGAGGGGAGACCATGTGCTCAGTGTTCTGGAGAGGAGCTGAGCCAGGAGTGAACAAGATGTTTTCTCCATGTAAAGGAGTCATTTGCGACAGACCTTGCAGACATGCATATGGGACTGAGGGCTGGTTGCAGAGGAGAAGAGAAAGCCTGCATGTAATGCTACAGAGGATCCCAGCAAAGAAAGAAGAGGACAGCTATTTCTTGCCACTCAAGCTTCCACACTGGAACAGAGACTGTAGCTGAGAGTTGGGTGAACTCCACACAGACTTTGGGACTCTTGGGTATCTTTCGTGCAAGGGATTGTTCTTGGTTAATTGTAGTTTGTTTTCTTAGGATAAGGTTCATTTAGTTAGTAGTTAATAAAGTTCATTGTTATGTTTATTGTAGTAGTATTTTAATGTGTGAGTCTAGCTCTGAGCAAGCTTCGCTGTGAGTCCTGTACAGACTGGATCCTGGGTCTCCAGCTGCTTTTCTCCACAGGGGTTGGGGTGTATTTCTGTGGGGCACTGGAGAAGGGCAATTAAATGAATTTAGCCCACCCGAAGGTTACACCAGCCCTTCAGTTCTGGCATGCAGGGTTGGAGCTCTGATAAGTGGTTTTTTGGGTTTTTTTTTAACTGCTGCTGCTGCTTAGTCATATGAGGTACAATTGTCCTTTCGTTTGTTGCATCATTCAGCTGGTTGAAGAAATAGAAATGCACAAGAGTAGATGTTTGCATGTATTTCCCATTCCCCTGTGCAGCTAGGCAGTGCAGCGGGAAAGTGTGTGAATTCACACCGAGATTTCACAGGAATCCTCCAGAACACTCTTTAGAAATCTTTCCTGGAGTTATCATCAATGCCTTTTGGAGATTCCTTGGCAGATCTGCTTTGTTTCTCTCCTGTTGCAGGAAACTTTCCCATGCCAATTGGCAATCACTTGTGCAGGGACCTATGTTCCCACACAGCCACGTACCCCCGCACCTATCAGACACCCCGCGCGCAGTGCGCACAGTTTGTAACTTGGTCTCTCTGCTTCTCTGCCCGACCCTCCGCTTCTCTGCCCGACCCCTCCTCTCTCCGCTTCTCTGCTCGATCCCACCTCTCTCCTCTTCTCTGCCCGCCCATCTGCTTCTCTGCCCGACCCCACCTCTCTCCTCTTCTCCGCCCGCCCATCCGCTTCTCTGCCTGACCCCTCTCCTCTTCTCTGCCCGACCCCACCTCTCTCCTCTTCTCTGCCCGCCCATCCGCTTCTCTGTCCGACCCCTCCTCTCTCCGCTTCTCTGCCTGATCCCACCTCCCTCCGCTTCTCTGTCTGCCCCCTCCTCTCTCTGCTTCTCTGGGGTGGAACTCGGCAACTGTTTAATAGCACACAACAATGCTACACAATAGCTTTAGATGCAACATGAAAGAAACTTTACCCAGTTGAAATTTCAAAGGGCGGATTTAAATATGAAGAATGTCACTTAAATGTGTTATCAACAGCGATACAGAAGTAAGGATGACATGGCATGGAGGGGCTTATAACTTTGGGGGAGAATCATCACAGCCTAAAATATTTTCAAAGGTGAGCCCAGAAAAAAATAATTTGAGAACCCCTGGTTTAATGGTCAGACTGGATGTGGCAATATTGTGAATATAATTCTTACTGTGGAAAGGCTTTAAACTTTACCCATCTTTATGGATTTGGTGCCTAATGCTTTTAAATTTAGTATTTTTTGGTTAATTATAAGCCATTGATTATAAAGACACTTCTTCAACCTGCAGAGACTTCACAAAGTAGGGAGCTTTAGGAAGAAGGTGAGTCTTGTGGTTAATGGAACTGAAAGTCAAATATAGTCAATCCAAGTAGAGCTTCTTGAAATGAGGGAAGGGAGAAAAGAAGAAAATGACACTATGTAGTCCATTACCGGCCTCATGCAGCAGTTCTAATTGAGCTGGGTAGATCATAGATAACACAGCGATAGGTGCTTTGCAGAATATAAATCAGAGGGAGACAGGTGGGTTCAGATCCCGGTTCTGTCACAGACTTCCTGTGTGATCCCGGGCAAGTCACTTAGCCTTTCTTTGCCTCTGTTTCCTTATCTAAAAAACCAAGGATAATACTTCCTTCCCCTGTTTGCCACCCCGTCCCCTGGTTGGAGCAGGGCCAGGGTGGGGGAGTGCCCTCGCCCTCCCAGCGATGGACGGGGAGCGGGGGCCTGGCCCCTGCGATAGGGAGCCCAGGCTGGGGGCCCCACAGTGGGGGCAGGGAGCAAAATGATTATTGACTTTAACAAGAGCAAAATTGGACCTTTCCAGTGTCCCACCCCTTTTAGCATGCTGCCAAGACATTTTAGCACACAGAGCGCATTGAGATCTTAGGGTAGAAAGGGCTGTCATGAAGAGTACAAACATAAAGGGCTAATAGCACCAACTCATGAAAACTCTCCTACCAAAAGCAACACTTGCCAATTTACTAAAATTTTTCTCAAACAGAAAAACAAAAAATCCTCCTCAGTTTGTCATTTGCTTTTTTGACCATAAGTAAAAGGCAGATTCCCTTTCCCTTTCTTCACCCTACCCCAGTAAATATGGCGTGTTCATTTTGCTTTGCAAAATAGAAAGCACTATGACATTTTCATCATTGTAGTGGCCATCATATGCCTGAAAATTCAGGAAACAGCCCTGAAATTCACAGCCTATTTTGGCACTTGAAAAAGTTTTCAGCCAACTTTGCTACCTTGAGAACTAATGTGTTGTGTATACCTGGGGGAGAGGTGTAGGGACGGCAAGCATCTATCATGGTGTACATGTGAGGCAGGAGCAAGTGTGTACTAGGGTGCATGTGATTGTGAGCAGACAAGCATGTACAACAGGGGACTGGGGAGACGGGCAACGTGTACAGTGTGTAAGGAGGCTTTTGGCCCCTTACTGAAACAATGGGATTTTTCTTTGCCCTCTCCCAATCCCAGCAAGGGGAAGGACTAAAGAGTAGTCGGTTCCTGGCACTGAGAAGTGCCCTGCGCCATCAGGGAGAGGCCAGCATGCAAAGTCAGCTGATTTGCAGGGCAGGTAGGCTAATGAGGAAGTTGAGAGGCCAGGGCCCATTCTCTGCATCACTTGGGGCTGCCCGAGCAGAGCCAGGGAGCGGCCCATGCTCTTCCCAATTTTAAATAACAACTTTATTAATTTTTTATTGTTTTATATTTTTCAATGGTTTCTATCACTTGAGTTTGCACAAAAATTTTATTCAGAAAAAGTTTTGCACACGGGTTGAAAATTTTGCACACAAGCTGCCAAACCTTAGAGGGAACATTGTCAGGGACTGAATTGACACACAGGTGAGCAACATAGGGACCTGGTTTGAAGGATGCATCTCCATGAGAGCAGCTAGCATTCCCTGCTTACTCTGCGGTGTGAGATAATCAGTTCTATGGCCCCTGCCTGTGAAAATGGTAGACAAAATTTCAAATTGTACCGTATCTACCTTCATCAGTACCCCAAATAAATATCCAGAACCTTTTCCCCAGCTGGAGTGCCTCCTCCCCCTGGGCACAACTCATCAAGCTCTGGTCAATCACTGAGCTGTGCGCTTGCCAGGGGACAGTGAGAAAGAAGTGTGTAATTTATTCATGATTACAGTAATGAATAAATGCCGTTAATGCACTGACAGTCATGCTTCGGTTCACTGCTGCTTGTGCTTCTTCAGATATGCCTTTGAAGGGAAACCTCTCCATACCTGCCAGCACCTTCAGTCGATAAGAAAATGACTGCTGAGAAGTAAAGAGAAGAAGTTCTAAGAATTCTTCATCATCTGAGGTGGAAAAAAAAAAAAGAGAAAGGAAAAAAGGGCATAGTGTGACTGAAAATCAAAAAATTGGTAGGCAGGAGTGATTGATAGCAGGTCATATGTTCATGATAAAAGCCATGGAGGAGCAAACTGAGCTGCTAATGTGGCTTCTGACCCTGCCAACTAAATTCATGCGTGCTCACCCCATTGCAGCCAATACAGAACTTCTATCCATGCCCTCCTAAACTCCACTTACACATTCCTACGAAACTCCCGGCCTTCTCAGTATACCATTCACTCCAACCTTTCAGACAGTTTCCAGAAAGATAGCTGGATTTACACCCAGCTGTGATAGCCCACGCTGTCCCCTGATTTCTCCTCTCCAGCCCAGCATTTTGAGTGTGTTGTGAATATTTGTTGTTTAATAAAGATATTTGGTGAAGGATAAGCAATCTTTATTTGTCTCTTGCACACAGTGGTTGCAGCTTACATTGATACACAGTGCAAGCTGACTAGCAGTCACAGCATGGCACAGTGCTGTTTACAAAGATATCTTATTGTTGTTTGTTGTCAAAATGGTTCTTCAAGGTCTTCCAATTCAAATGAGCCCCCCCCCCCCCCCATGATGCGCTTCTAATAACCTTGATATCTGGTTTTTCATAGTCTGCCATAAAATGATCTGCCACTGCACTCCACCCATGGGAAAACTTTTCACACTTAGCTTCACAAATATTTTGAAACACACAGCAGTCAGATATAACCATAGGAATATTTTCCTTGTTTAGATCAAAGCTGCCATAAAGATATAATCAGCGAGCTTTTAATCTACCAAGGACACATTCAAGAGTCATTTGGAACCTGCTCAACTTGCTATTGAAGTGTTCCTTGCTGCTATACAGGTCGTTCTTATAAGGCTTTATGAGCCATGTCAGTAAGGAGTAGGTTGGGTCTCCTGGATCACTATGGGCATTTCAACATCTCCCATTGGAATCTTTTGGTTTAGCAAGAAAGTCACTGCTTACAGCTTTCCATAGTGGCCAGTGTTTCTGAAGATGCATATATCATGCACCTTCCCTGATCAGCTCCTGCTGATGTCAGTGAAATGCCCATGGCGATCCACAAGTGCCTGCAGTACCATAGAGAAGTACATATTGATGTACTCAATTGAAAGATGGTACAGGGCCAAAATTGGGATATGCGTGCCACCTATCTCCTTGCCACAAGTAGGGATTCCCATTGCTGCAAAGCCATCCACTATTTCATGCACATTTCCAAGACTCAGTCCTTCATAGCAGAATGCGATTAATGGCCCTGCACTTTTGTGATAATGCAGTGCCAATAGCAGACTTCCCAACTCAAAACTGATTAGCAACTGACCAGTAGCAGTCTGGAGTGGCCAGTTTCCTCACAGCAATTGCCACCCACTTCTCCATCGAGAGGGCATCTCTCATTGTGGTATCCTTGTGGCACAGGATAGGGGCAAGCTCTGCACAGTGTTCCATGAAGGTAGCTTTGCTCATTTGAAACTTCTACTGCCACTGGTCATCATCTCAGACCTGCATAGTGATGTGTTCTCGCTGCTCCGGGTTCGTTTCATACACCCAAAAGCAGCAGTGCACCATGTGTGGATGCTCCTATATCCATATGTGCTTGCAGGTGGCCTCAGGCTGACTTCTGAAAACGGTGACGATGTAGTAGGAATGAACATCTCCTGCTCTGTTCCTCCAGTGTTTTTGGCCATGTGGATCAGTATTGTATGTGGTCTCTTATTTGTGGATGACATGTCTACTGCTACTCTGACATTTTCCCGGTTTGAGGTCTGTTGCAGTTTTCACATCTGTGTCATGCAACAAAGCATTAAGTTGTTCTTAAATTTTCCACTACGGAACACACTAGTGCAGCAAATATTTTTTTTTAATTTATTTATTTTTTGGGGGGCTGTTTTTGGGTCATTTGTAGACATGCCAGGATCATAGCTGGGTGAAAAGTGTATTTCCCTGGAAAGAGTTTGATGATAGTATATTTATAATGGGAGGTCGGGGAAAAAGCTTTTTGTTGTACACACAGATTTGTGGCAGTCATAAATATAAGCTATTGGTTGTTACTTTTTTGCTTAAAATATTTCAGGTCCTTAGCAGCTGGTTTTGCTAAATTACTGTAAATTCTTAGTTATCTTGCCAACTTCCATGCAGTGGAAACGTGCACGAGCACTGAAGAGTCCTGTGTTTACATTTGAAATAATGGGCAGGCTTGTGTGATTTTGAATGGAAATTTGATACTACAGAAACTATCCTGAATTGTTTTTATAATTGATTCCAGTTTTAGCTATTTAGAAAGAATATTTTTGTTCCTTTTAACTTCCAGCTGGTAGAAACTCAAATGCAGTTTATGTGTTGGTGTTTTTTAAACCAGCTTTTTTCTTTCCAAAACAGGAGATTCAGGCGTCTGGGGCTTGAAAAAAAACTTCGCATTGCTGGAGCTTTTGGAACGACTGCAAAACGGCCCTGCTGGCCAATGTGGGACAACAGACGAAGCTATCAGCCAGTCTGGAGAGGTACTGATTCAGGAATGTTTGTTACCTTTGCTAAAAAGTGCGAAGAGGAGAGAGGTTTTTTCTTCCACTTAACTAAAATTAAAACCAATCACCTACTAAATTAATAGTTTGTATAATTGCAGAATGTACATATTTTATCTGTACAAATCCTAGATCTCACCCAGAGAATAAACCAATTGCAGTTTAATTATTTGCATTTTCTTCAGAATATAGGAGTACTAAAAATCTGAATATTTGTGCCATGGTTATGGTCCAATACATGTAGACTCAAGTAGAGGCAAACCAAAATTACCACTTAATTCAGGGGTTCCCAGCCTACAGCCCATAGGCCAAAAGTGGCTTACGGAGGCTTTCAAAGTGGCCTGCCACTCCCCTCCGACTAGCTGCTGAAGGAAGCTGCTGCCTAAGGACCCAGGTGGAGCCTGTTGCCTTGCAGCTAAAACACCTGTGCAGGTTCCTGGCTGTAGCCAAGGGATTGGGAGACCAGAGTTCCCCTCCCCGTCTGTAGCAGGGCCCACGGCAAAGCATCCTGCCTGGGTCCCTAGGCGCTGTTGTCCCTGCTGGAGCCAAAGGGAGGGGAAACACTGAACTATCCCCCTGTCTTTAGAAAGGAGCCACTGCCGAGCTCCTGTCTGGCTGGGAGATGTGGGGGGAGGAACATGGATGAACAAGGGAAGGGCTGACTGATTACCCTTTAGAATTGTAATAATGATATCTGTGGCCCTCGATTCAAAAAGGTTGGGAACCACTGACTTAACCTAAATACTTATGTTCATTGAAAAAGTTCATCAGATTCTTCTGGAGAATACCGCTCTTTATGAATGTCTCTTTGGTGCAGGATGGCAGCTTTTCTTTACCTCCTTAAAAGTCTGAAAATAACATTTTTTTCCCTGAATTTCATCATTGATTTGGTAAATACATTAATTAGCCGTGTTGAGCATTTCCTGAGGGCTGTTGTTACACCAATATAATTGCAGTGAGATCATGACTGAGCTATTATATAATCAATCCTAGAAACAGTATATTATCTTAAAGAGGGGTCCACCCATTGATGTCCATTTTGGGGTTTTTTTTGAAGAGGCATTGGAGAAAGATCTGGGATCTGACTTTAATTGGTTTTGATCTTCTTCGTCATCTGTTGAATTTAATTTGAGTTGTGGGTACTCAGTACCTGTGAAAATCAGAGATTCAGTGGTTCACTCAAATGATGAATATTTTTACTATATTTATTTTATGTTATGTAATTTTTTTTTTAAGAAGAGCTTGGTGAGAATACAGAATTTAAGATCTCCCATTTGGAAGAAAGTGAATGTTAATCAAAAATTAGTGGTTTTAAGAAGAGTGAAATTTTTAGGCTCGAACAAGTTGAAAGAATCTAATCTAACTTATTTTCAGTTATTGGAATTAAATATTAACACATTAGGGTTTTCGTTTTTTTGTTAGAGCATCATTCGTTGTGATGAAGATGAAGCTCATGTTGCATCTGTATATTGCACTGTTTGTGCCACTCATTTGTGTGCAGAGTGTTCACAGCTTACCCATTCTACGAAGACACTAGCAAAACATAGGCGCGTACCTCTTGCCGATAAACCTCATGAGAAGACAATGTGTTCCCAGCACCAGGTGCATGCTATTGAATTTGTTTGTTTAGAAGAAGGTTGTCAGACCAGTCCTCTTATGTGCTGTGTTTGCAAAGAATATGGAAAGCATCAAGGTCACAAGGTACTGTTATTTTTCTTTCATACTCATGCTGTTGCGTGGTTTAAGAAAATAATATTTTTTCCATTGTTAAGCGCACAAGACTACTAGAAAAGGGGAGGGTGTGTCTGATCTTTGAGCCTTTTATCGATAATGTCACTGCCTTTTTGTTCCTTTCCTTCACTTCAGACTACTGCAGTGGTAACCATGAATAATAATAAATAAAATAAGTACTATTGGTCATCCATGTATTAAGGCAGAAAGACCCATCATCTAGTGCTGTTCTAAACTTGAGGGTGTGTGACTGTTGTGTGAGCTATCAGTTTTGATAGTTGTTAGCTGTTCATGATGAAATAGCAGCATCACCCAACCAAGGTAGGGTTGTCCAAAAACATTTTTTCCTTTTTCTCTTTTCATTTTATTAAAAATAGGAGAGAAGACAAATGTGTACATGTAGTTATTAGTGCAATTGCTAGAGCCCTATTTCAATCTTAAACCAAAATGAACAATAATTAATTTATCCAAGATTAAGTTTAGTCCAAATTTTTTCTCTCCTAATTGTTTTGCATAGCATGGGGGAAAAAATCTTCTTTTAGGTAGGCCGAAGGTGACTTGAGGGAAACTTAGAGCTGACCGTTGCTATGTGTTACTTTTGATTGTAGCATTCTGTTTTGGAACCAGAAGCAAACCAGATCCGTGCATCCATTTTAGATATGGCACACTGTATAAGAACCTTCACAGAAGAAATCTCAGACTATTCCAGAAAACTAGTTGGAATTGTTCAACAAATTGAAGGAGGAGAACAAATAGTGGAAGATGGAGTTGGAATGGCCCATACAGAACATGTAAGAAATGTTTTTTCTCAAACACAGATTAATTATCTCTACAGTACCTGAAGTCTTTTGAGTATTGTATTTAAATTATACATGAGTTCATTTAGAGCTCAGTCCTGCAAGTTACTGAACACCCTCAGCGCTGCAAAGTCAGTGGAAGTAGGGGGTGCTCAGCACATTGAAAGACTGAGCCCCAGGAGAGAGCATATGTCAGGAGAACTTGTATCACATAGTTTGTCTCTTTGATTTTACTGAAATTAGAGGGGCTGTGGGGAGAGCTATATACTCATACAGCATTTAGGTGTTCTGGCAAGTAGTTTGTCTGTGTCTTCATATGCTATTGTTGTTTTTTCAAGTTAGTTCTCCCTGGTAGAATTTTGTTCATACACTGTACACATATAATAAAATAAACATTTATTGGAATAACTTGTGCAAGGTCCTTAGTCCTGGAAGCATATATACAACCCTCACCAAAACAGTGCCTGTCAGGATCTGAATCTGCTAGCCAAACTTATTTTAAAATTAGGAGTTGGAATATAACACAGCATTAAGCACTACGCTGTTTGGATAAATTGATTTTTGGTTAATAAGTCAGTTTTCTCTCTTTGATTTCATGATTGAAACACTGCAGGTCCCTGGTACCGCTGAAAATGCCCGTTCGTGTGTCCGAGCCTATTTTTCAGATCTTCATGAAACCCTTTGTCGCCAGGAAGAAATGGCACTCAGTGTGGTTGATGCACATGTGCGGGAGAAATTGATCTGGCTCAGACAACAGCAAGAAGACATGACTATCTTGTTGTCACAGGTTTCAACTGCTTGCCTTCACTGTGAAAAGACTTTACAGCAGGTGGGTGATTAAATGAGCTATAACATGGAGCAAGTGCGTAATTGGATCCATAAACAAAGCCTAGGTTGTATACTGCAAAATTGGAGAATATTCTGCTTTTAGATTATCTTGTTAGAAATGCACTTATAGAAAATGAGACTGAAATGATAACTGTTATTTGTGGGGTAAATATGGAGACACAGGTATGTAGCACAGGATAAAAATAAAGGTTTTGTAGAGGAAAGATTTTACAATTGCTTTTACTAATATGAATGTTTTATTGGAAATATAATGATGGTAGAAAAATGTTTGCTTGGAGTTAAGTGTTTTTCCGTAGGGTTTGCAACCTAAACATTGCAGCGTTGTGCTAAGTATGAGAACAAGGAAGTGATTATACAAAAGATAAAGCTGAACAGTCTGTTTTCATTGTCCAAGATGAGCGAAGAACATAGAGTAAATAAACGACATATTTAGTGAAAAATAAATTCTCTTTTTAAAATTCAGTTTTATGAATTTAATACACTATTAGTAAGAAAGCTTTTTATTTTTAAAACATGATTTTAACTTGCTTTTATCTCTTTAAGCCATTGGGAATTAGCTCCGGTCAGATTTCACCTTAAATACTGATATTTTACATACCTACATTTTCCAGTTTTTATTATAGGATCTAGTTTTTCTATGTTGTTGTGTGCTGTTAACCAGTTGCCATATTCTAAGCCTGAGGAAGCTACACTTCTATGAATGGTATAGATATTGTTCTTTCACATCACTGGGGGTATTACGAGTAAGAAAGAGAGGGGGCTTTTTTAAAAAAAAATTGCAAACCTCTTTGAGATCCATTAGGATTAGATTTACCATATAGAAGTTGAAATTTTTATCATTATAATTTCTTAAATGCATTTTTGTAAATATAAACTTTGTCCTATTAAATTATTCAAGATAAAAAGAAAACAGTTTTATTGTCAGACATAATTACCTCCCCACACCCCCTTTTAGTTGTTTTTTTGTTGTTGTTGTTCTTTGCATTAAATGAGTTACTAATGGAAAGATTGCTTCTGCCTTTTGTCTGTTTTAGGATGACTGCAGGGTAGTGTCAGCCAAACAGGAGATTACAAGGCTACTAGAAACATTACAAAAACAGCAGCAGCAATTTACAGAACTTGCAGATCACATACAGCTGGATGCTAGCATTCCTGTCACTTTTACAAAGGTATAGTCTTCAATCCCTTTTTATGTCTTCAGGATTCTAGTGAAAATAGAACTATCTGTTTTCTAATATTCAGAATGTGTATTAAAGATAAACTACAATAATTTTCATCAGACTTCTCATATATATATATATATACCTTTTTACAATTTTTCTGATTGTGACTGACTCTGATCCAGGAATATGGAAGCTGCCATCTTGCACTATGACACAAGATACTTGCTCTCTTTTGGAACTGATGGGGAAAACCAGTCAGTTTCAATGGTATTTCTATGTCAGTTTGAATTTATAATTATATGTTTGCTATATGATTGCTGTGTATTTACCTCAGCTGGTATATTTTTCACTATCTTTTTTTAAAATATATTTTAATGCTCAGAATTTTAATGTATGAAATTAATTCATTAATTTTAATTTAATCAATTACGTTGAATGTATTAAATTAAAATGTATTTTAATACTCAAGATTTAATGATCAGGAGTTCTAAAAACCAACAGATATTCACCAGAATCTAGCCACCTTCCCTGCCCCTGGATATGGAAACTTGGACAAACACCACGTCTGGTTATTGAATTTTTTATCTGCCTATTAAAAAAAATATTGCCCCCAAAATTACATTACATATTCCAATTTACAGCATTCAACTTGATGTGTTTTTACCATTGATTCTAATGGTGAATTTGTTTCTCACATAACTTGGCATTTGGTACCAACTTGGCAGCCTTCATTTACTGAGTAGACTTCATTGTTTAGTTTCCATGTGTATCTCAATATGTAGGTTTTTGTGAAAAAAGGTCAAAATGATTGTTAAATGTTGGTAATACACTGTAGTTTCCTCTAAGTGATTTATTTCCTAATTCTATAATTAAATCATTTTAAAATGGGCTTTGGATCATAACTGAACAAGAGGACAAGAAGTTTGAGAAAACTGAAAGATGTTGTTTGGTTTGTGTTTTATATTTGTCTGTATCCCCATCTTTTCATTGTTAATGAGGGGAAAGGTATAGAGTCCTTTTAGTCCTTAGAAAAGGAGACACTGTCATTTGGAGTGACCTGCTGCTGTTTTCATTATGAAGCAGCAAGAACAGGTGCTTGCCAATGAATTGCTTTCCTACAGGGAAAAAGGCTTCAATCTGTAGACCATCCCAGTAGTACTGTACATTGTGAGTAGTGTTACTGTCAAAATCAGTACTTTTGTACTGCTTTTAATTTACTAACAGTAAATACCTCATGAGGAATCTTTACTGCTTTCTGCAAGATATTCATATGAACTTGCATGAAGGAGTCAAGAAACCAATAGTATGTATTTTCTGGTATATTCCTATTGTGACCGGGGCCTCCTGGGATACCCTCCTGGACGTGCAAAAATCAGGGCAAGCTGCAAAACCGGGAGCCAAACTCCCCACACACTGATGGGTGGTACTTAAACCAGTCTCCCTATCAGTCACAAACAGGCTTCTGGTTCCCCACACCGGGTACCAAGAAATCTGCCCAAAATAGAAACAGCTTCCTTTATTGCACTCCAGCTCCTCCGGCTCCCACCTAGCCACACGGTCCCTTAAAGATATAGGTTCTCCTGACCCCAAAGGGCCAGCCACAGCACACAGAACAATATAGGTTTGGATCTTACCCAAAATACCACACTGGTAGCCAATCCTTTAGCAACTACAACTAAAGGTTTAATATAAGAAGAAGAAAAGCAAAATATGAGAGATGTTAAAGGGTCAAAGTGAATCACATACATACAAATGATTTAAAGTTCATGAAAAGCAGTTTGCAGGCTTGTTCCTCTGGTGTTTGCAGGCTTGTTCCTCTGGTAAACACCCAGCATCAGGGTGGGCCTCAATCCTTTGTTCAGTCTCAGAGGAATAGTTCCAGAGATGGGTGTTGGCTGTAGACTGGGGACTTGAGAGCAATATGGAGTCAGGGCTGCTGCCTTTTATCCCCTCTGGCCTTCTCCATGCTGTGTGCAGTTCTCTCCAATCAAACTGGAGTTGAGTCACATGTTCAAGGCCTAGTGGCTCAACAGGTTTTCTCCTTCGGCCCATTATACTGGGGACCTTCCTTAATGGGCCATTGAGGGGACAATGGCTGGGTAGACATTCAGTCTGGGGAGTTTCCCCAGACTCACACAAGTTAAAATATAAATATGACAATCATATTCCTAACTTCCAATACCAACACAATTCCTGCACATAAACTACACAATCATTCCCAACAAATCACCACCTTTCCACTGACACCAAACATGGCATAGTTACCATGAATCATAACAATTATAAAATATTAATACAAAATAACATAAATGGTTCCCTAAATCCAGACAGTGTCACACCTATTATTTTTGCAGTAAGGTCAGTGATTCAGTAGTGGAACATACACTTTTTGTGGCACAGCTTCTCTGTTTGTTGATCACTGATGGGTTAATGCCCCTCACTGGTAGCATTTGGAAACTTTTCAGGGTAATTGTGATTGGAGATTCTAAGATGAAGCCTTACCTTTGAGCTCAAGCCACCAGATTTTTCTGCTCAGAAGGATTGTCTCCTGCTGCCTTCTGTTAGAGATTGGTCTTTGGCTGAGACACAAGGGAGACACTTTTGGAGAGCAACCAGATGTCAGAGTAATGTGGCCAATTGAAATGATGTCCTGGGCAGAGCAGAATCTGCTGCTGTTCAAGAAAGTTGACATAAAGGGTACAGAAGAGAGGAAAAAGGAGAGATGAAGTCCTCTTACTCTTCCACTAGCCTAGAACCCATAATGGACTTGCTAGATAGCCAAAGGCACTCACGTTGCACCCGCAGAAAAGACCAGACCTCCTGAAGCAAGGACTTTTCCATCCAAACTGAATATATTTTGGAATCCACACAGAACTCAACCCGGGAATTTCATTCATTGATCTGATCAAATTTATATTCATGGTGTGAGGACAAACAGAAACTTTGGGGCAGAAACTGCCCCTTTCTTAGAGAGCCCAGCATGGTGAGGCCCTAAGTGCTCCCATAATACAAATAAAATAACAATTACAAAGTTTGTTCTTCAAGATGGCTGATTAGATTTCTGTACATTCAAGTACTATAGAAATGTGGGCACTAGCAGCAGTGGCGTGTTGTAGGTGGACACATCAAACTTGGTATCATCAGAATGAGATTAGATAAGCCTGTGGCTGGCTTCTACTTGCCATTACAGCTCCAGAAATGTTTCTGTTTAAAGAACATTCCTTTTTCTGTGGTTCCTGGCAAATGCTCCTTCCTCTTCTCCCCCACCCACCCATCATTTTATTCTAATCCATTGCCAGCAGATCGAGGGATGTGATAATTCCCCTCTATTCGACACTGGTCAGGCCGCATCTGGAATACTGTGTCCAGTTTTGGGCTTCCCACTACAGAAAGGATGTGGACAAATTAGAAAGAGTCCAACGGAGGGCAACAAAAATGATTAGGGGGCTGGGGCACATGACTTATGAGGAGAGACTGAAGGAACTAGGCTTATTTAGTCTACAGAAGAGAAGACTGAGGGGAGATTTAATAGCAACCTTCAACTACTTGAAGGGGTGCTCCAAAGAAGAGGGAGGTAGGCTGTTCTCAGTGGTAACAGAGGACAGAACAAGGAGCAATGGTTTCAAATTACAGCTAGGGAGGTCAAGGTTGGATATTAGGAAAAACTTTCTCATTAGAAGGGTGGTGAAACATTGGAATGGGTTACCTAGGGAGGCGGTAGAATCTCCATCTTTGGAGATTTTTAAGGCCCGGTTAGACAAAACCCTGGCTGGGGTGATTTAGTGGGAATGGTCCTGCTTTTTAGCAGGGGGTTGGACTAGATGACCTCGTGAGGTCCCTTCCAACCCTATTATTCTATGATTCTATGATAACATTCCTTTGAAAGGTTGTGGCATAAATGGGCATTCTTAATGCTCTAAAGATAAATCTCAAGCATATGGAGTACACATGCCAGTTGTACTCCTTTCATCTTATGCTGTGCAAAATGCCATGGCCTTAGGGCCTCAAAGTTGTTGCAAGTAAGGTGTTAAAATCGTGCACCAGTTGGCATGCTAGGCATCTGGGAAACTATTCGCAGAAGTCCCATGGGTACATTGGGTAAAAAGCATTTGAGACTCCTCTAAGGAAGTTCTACAAAGTAAATTTCTGTTCATTTGCAGAGCCATGCAGAGGTGCAATTGATTTGGTCCCAACATTATTCCTTGCTTCGTGTGGGGGGGGAACTTCCATTACCGCCTGTTGTTTTGCTATAATTAAAATTCTGCTTATCCTTTCGCTCCCTACTTCTTTGATTCACTGCTCACTACTTTCTAGTAGTAATAAAAGAGGAAAGAGGCTGTGCAACAGAATGAGAAATTTCTTATCTGATAATTTGCTTTCTGTTAGCAGTTTCTCTCCTTATTTAACCTACCCAGGTAATTTGGTAAATGCCAAGAATACAAAATGATTATTTTTTTCCCCTAATGGGAGACTTACATTTTGCGGTTAATATATCAAGTTATTGTCTTGAAGCATATAATCCATTGCTGGACTGTTTTTATAGCTGTGGAAGAAGTTTTCCGGTGTCCTAAACTGATGCATGGGGCTCAATCCTGGAGCCTCCAGCAACAACATTGGACCACTACGGTACTTGAATTTCTCAGGTGGAGATACTTAACCTGTTATTTATGAATGAAGAAAGAAGCTGATCAGAAGATATTATCAGGAGAGAAATTTCTCTTTTTTCCCCATGTATTAATTGCTCTTTCCATTAACGTGCAAAGAATGAGAGATTAAATGGAATTTGAAGCTGTGTTTATCACAGATGTTACATTAACACTGACCAGATCTCTTCCTAACAAAAGACTGAATTCTCCCTCTAAAAGATATACTAGAGTTCAACAGAAGTTGGTTAATGCAGAAATTAGAGTGAGTTCTGTGGTCTATGCAGAAGGTCATACTAGATGCGTATAATGGTTTCTTCTGGGCTTAAAAACTATTAATCTATAACTTTAAATAGCACTGTACAAATTGGCAGGTTGCATGTCATAGAGAGTCTAGAGTTTCCTATAATCACAGTGAAGATAGATCTTTTAGGCTTGTTTTCAGTATTTATATATCTGTTTTCCCCCCAGGACAACAGGGTACATATTGGGCCAAAAATGGAGATTCGAGTTGTGACTCTAGGATTAGATGGAGCTGGCAAAACAACTATTTTATTTAAGTTAAAGCAGGATGAGTTCATGCAACCCATTCCGACAATAGGTACGTAACTGAGTGATTTAAAAGTGTTGGCTGTTTCATTGCTAGGAACAAGAGTATAAAAAGTGAACTCTTTTTTTTTTTTTAGGTTTTAATGTTGAAACTGTAGAATATAAAAATCTGAAGTTTACTATTTGGGATGTAGGAGGAAAGCACAAACTGAGGCCTTTGTGGAAGCATTATTACCTCAATACACAAGGTAGGATTGCTAAAACATTTAGACTGTGTTTGGTTTTGTAGTTTATGTACTCATTGGTGCCAAAAATAATTATGATTAGAAATCATTTAATCATAAATTCCAGAGGAGTAGCTGTGTTAGTTTGTATATAGCAAAAACAACAAAAGTCCTGTGGCACCTTAAAAAAACAAACACATTTCTTCAGGCATAAGCTTTTGTGGGCTCCAACCTGCTTCGTCTGATGAAGTGGGTTGCAGCCCACGAAAACTTATGCCCAAAGAAATGTGTTAGTCTTTAAGGTGCCACAGGACTTTTCATTTAATTTAATCCTAGAAAATGGACATAAAATAAGTAATTATGTGTAAGGTAAAGTACAAGTGCTAGATTAATGGCCTAAGAAAATATTTTGATCCGGTTGATTTTGATGGCTGCTGGGAAGAGGTGCATTCTTCATATATTCATCAGGCTGTTCATGGAGCCATAACAAAATTAGAACCTTAATTTGGTCTTAGCTGATAGTGGACGAAATTGCAGCATTCCAGAAGTTCACATGGTGATAATATTTAGTATTTGATAACATCTGAAGTTAAAACACTCATTTTTTCGGAATCTCTTACTAACAGCTCTACCAAGTGACAAAATTTCTGACCCTTTCATAACTTCTGCATAATATACAATCATAGACCAGTTTTTGTCCTCATTAATGTAACTATCAGAACAGCAGTGCTGTCTTCACAATAAAATATTCTTCACAATGTTACTGGCATGAAAGTGCCTACTATACTCTTGACCATTGAATTATAGAGATGTCCTAAGTGCTCTGGAATTAAGTTTAATTTTCATTTAGAATGGGGTGCAGATTCCTGAATTAAATAGTTCATGAAATCAACCTGAAACACAAAGATTCGTTCAAAGAAAACAAACATCAGTTTTCTAAGTGCATTCTTCAGAGCCTCCTTTGTAGAATTCTATAATATTTCAAATCACCCTTTTTAAGAAAAAATCATTTTCAGAAATTAACATGATCTCAAAAGTCAAAATGTAGAGCTCACCAAAGTAGGGTTTTTTCTTCTATGAGAGAAGAGGAGAGGGACATTGTTAGGATGAGAACTGAAAATACAATACAAACTAAATACAAATAGCTAATTTGTTTCTTTGCTATAACTGTTTTATTTTTCCACAGTAAAAGCTGGGGAGCACTGAAATTTACACAGAGAATTTCTGTTCTCAATCTGTGCCTCCCTATGTCATTAATTTTTCACCCACATCTCTCATCTATAACTCTTACGACTTCCTAATAATGGGTTACTCTATACCTACCTCTTCAGTCATGACAGCCTCCTTTGCATGTAAAACTCTCCCCACAAGTGTATATAATATTAAGGCTTATCTGCATGAGAAAATTGCACTGGTTCCCCTAAGATGCGATTTTTAAGCTGATTTATTAAAACTGGACACTATTAATTTGATTTAGCATAAATGGATTAGGAATTGCTTTAAGCTAAATGGAAGTAAGTGTCCAGACAGGGCTTTGAGTCAGTTTGATTAAATGGGTTTAAAAACCAAATTTCAGTTAAACTATTGCAACTTCCTTCTATAAGTAAGGTTTAAGATTCTGGCTTTTGGGGAGTTTTTTTTTCAAAAAGAGATGTAAATCTATACAATATCTTAATAATGCTGAGACTGGAGCTAATGTGCAGTTCTGAGAAACAATGTGTACAGCGTTGGAGGTTCTATGTTGGAAATAGAGCAGAATTTAGGGAGTGGAATCAATGCATTTGGGTATTATGTTTGAGTGACTTGAGAAGTCTGTGTGAACGTAACATGTCTTGATGTTCTTTTTTCATAGCAGTGGTATTTGTTGTTGATAGCAGTCACAGAGACAGAGTTAGTGAAGCACACAGTGAACTTGCAAAGTTATTAACAGAGAAGGAATTGCGGGATGCCTTGCTGCTGATCTTTGCCAATAAACAGGTATTGGTGAATTTTTTCTACCTTCTACTTCTCTTTTTAAAACTTTGTGTAATAAACACAAACTTTTTTGGTCTGCCATAATTTAAAAAGTGGAGAGAGGGCAGGAATACGTTTTAGAAATTTTTCCTTAATGTTTAGTGACAATATTATAAAAGCAGAGTAGCCACTGATTGAGTGACTCTAGCAGCTGTTTGGTTGACAAGGTCAGTAAAGACTTTTGCACATCCTTAAGATTATTCATTTGGTCTGCAGTTAAGATGATGTGTGACATCTTCTAGTAGTTCTAAATAATCTATATTCTTATCAGTAAATGTGAAATCTCTAGGAACTTTTCCATAGTGAATAAATGTGCCTGTTTCTCTCTTGCAGGATGTAGCAGGGGCTCTTTCAGTAGAAGAAATCACAGAAATGCTGAGTCTCCATAAACTTTGCTGTGGCCATAGCTGGTATATTCAGGGTTGTGATGCCCGAAGTGGCATGGGACTATATGAAGGATTGGACTGGCTTTCAAGGCAACTCGTGGCTGCAGGTGTACTGGATGTGGCTTAATTTCACAGCAGTTGCAAATTAAGTTTTAAATTTGTAATTCATTTTTTGCATGAGTTAGGATGTTGTAAAAATGTCTGCACTGTAAAGATGGAGATTTACCTAGTGCTCTAGTTACAGAAAAATATATATGGTGTCTGCTTATCAAAGATTGTGGAATTGGTACAGTAAACATTTTGTGCAGTTGCTACAGTTTTTAAACTTGGTAATGCAACAGACTGATACAGTGGGCTGGCTGCAACAGTGCCTTGATTTTTCTTTTATTTTGTGGTGAAGCTAGGTTGTTGTTTCCAATTTAAACAAAGTTTTTCTGCTAAAACTCTGTGCACCTAAATTGGTCAAATATTCACCATGAGGTCACAGAAGTTACCTATTAGAATAAAATTCTTAGTGACTTAAAAATATTTATCCAAAAAGCAACTTAAAAAAACCCAATAAAATCTTGAGCTATTTAGAAAGCAACCAAAACTCTTGATGCTCTTTGTAACACCCATAGTACATTTAAAAATGCATTAGCGTAAACTTGGCATTGAAAAGTATATATGGATACTCAAGAAGGAAGGTTATTCCCCGTAATTTATTTATTAGCCTTACTGGAGACTATGGGGATGCGCTGGACTAGAAGGTGGTAAGAACCTAGTAACATTCCTAGGATATTGCAGGTCTAGTGAGTGTTGACATTGACTACATTAATGATAAAAGATGTAAAGAAAAGAAAAGCAAAATTATACATATTGAAATGTCATTCTTTCTATGAATAATACGAACCATATTGATTATGGATGGGAGTTGCACAGCATATCCAACAACATAATCTGATTTAGAGATTTGAACCTCACCTTTAGGAAATCAAGTGAAGCTAAGAAATTCCTAAAGAAAGCAGGGTATTGAAATATTTTTTACATGAATTATGCTCCCAGAAAAAGGTGGCAGCCTTGAAGTAACCTACTGTAAAAGCAAAGCACATTTAATAACTCTGACTCAGAACAGCCGAGGTTAAAATCTGATCTAACCTTTAGTTAGAGTCTGATTCCAATTTTCTTCATTCTTTGCATACTTGTAACTAGCACCAGTGCTTCTGTTTTCAAAGATTATTCATTCATAAACTCACAGAATGTTGGGATTGTAGCTGTTTAAATTTAGAGAAGATTGGAATAATTTATTGATGTCTCTTTGCTGTGCACAGCTATGATCACCATGAATCATGAGCACGTGTAGCTTGACTCTTGTGACTCTTTCTGTAACTGCATGATGCCTGGGAAGTGATGAGGTCATGCAGGATTCGCAGACCTCTTATGATATTAGCACATGTTTTGTAGTATTTTCCTCCACTACATACAGGAGTTAAAGCAAAGAATATATAAACAAATTATTTTAATCCATTTGCATTTCAGGAGGAAGCAATTGTGGTAATTGCTCCCTCCTGGTGACACTGGTTTATAATCACATCTAGTCTCTAAATTTCATACTAATGGTGTTTATATGCATGTTCATTTTCAGCAAGCTTAATGATTTGAGTTGTAGCTCAAATGACAATAAGCTTCACTATCTTCAAAGATGTGGATACAAATTAAGATTTCCTTCACGTTTTGAAATGTTTTAAAAATCCCTGCACCCACACTAGAATGCAGAGCAAGAGAAGGATTTTATAGACACTAAGTTCAGGCTGTCAATGAAAGTTATGCTCTCCTTCAAAATTCTTGATAGTATTGTATGCAATTTACATGGGCTGAAGGCTATTCGCTGCCCAAATCAAACTGAAAATTGTTCACCCTTTCCAGCCTGTAATCTCTTGCACAATAGACATTTTGCTGTCCCTCTGACTACCTGCTCAGCATATATTGCAGACCCAGCATAGACCTAGTTAAGTCTTTGGCCTGGTCTACTTTGCTGTACTGGATCGAAGGGAGATACGCAAACTTTGTACTGTAGAATGCACATCTCCCATCAGCTTACCCTTCCTTACCATGGCATCTTCTCTGTGCTGCAGCAGCAGGATATGCTCTCCATTTGATGCAGTGTTATTCTTTTCTGCGGGGTGGAGTTACTGCATCAAATGGAAAGCACTTCCATAGTTGATTCAGTGGGTCTTCACTGGCCACTCAATCGATCCTGGTGCATTAATCCATGGAGACTGATGTAGCGGTTTTGGTGTAGACAAGCTCTTTGACTGCCCTTTTCATAGTTTTATTTTCAAATACAAATAAATTATAATTTAACAGACACTTTAGCTGGAAGATTAATGAATAAAACATGAATTGGTTGGATGATCTAATACAAAATGTCATTTTCTACAGTTAAATAATTTCTAGCCCTATTCCTTTTGGCACTAATGAATTTTACATCTACAGCCTGCATCTTCAATGGGTTCAATTGTACGTGCTCTCCTACTTAGGTGTTGTTTAGTTTTCTGTGGTTATTGTTTTAAAGCAATCAGCAAAACCAGTCAATAGTTTGGAAGGGCTTGTGGAGAAGTGTGAATTTTTTTTTTTCCAAAAACAATCTTTTACTTTCAGTAAAACAGCAAGTTCTGCAGCAAATGCAATATACTCGCATAAAACTATTACTTTTTAAATGGAACTAATATGTAACTGATTCAAGTAACTGTGAAAGTAGGTGTTGTCTGTGAACTCTTCAGGTGTTAGAGATTTATTTGTATTATAAGTTAATTATTAAAAATAAATTACTTCACTTGGAAATTTTAAATGTGATGAACTTTAATTCATTTTTAGTGTACTAACTTATGCAAGTTATGATTGGGATGTGTATCTCACATATAATTAGAATTTCTTAAAAACAAATTATAACTATTGCAAAGAATTGTCTGGATAAGGCTAAAGCCTACATTGTTTGAAAATAGTTAACCATAGCAGTTAGCTATCATGTCTAGATTTTGGCTTAAATGTGAAACTGAGTAAAAATAACATGTGCAGTGACTGAAGAAAAGTGTTTTTAAATTAATTTTGGCTCAATATAGTAAACAATAGCTAAGCTATTTGAACAGTAATGCCTGACTTCTTGATATCATTTAACTTTCACTGTATATAGTTGAACTTATTCTGTTTGTGGACTGAATGATGACTGAAGTTCCTTCTGCAGGAAGATCTTCACCAACATAGTTCTTGTTCTGGGCTACTGGAACAGGGTTGGGTTTGAGAGTACTCACAAAGGAACAGCTCTTACTTAATGGAAAAATGATTTTGCTGACGGAGTTTCTGAACTGCCTTGAAAACTTAAGTTTTGTCCAATAAAGAGAATACTTTAACCCTTTGACTTAGGGTACTGTCTTTCTTTTGAGCACTTTCATTTAAACTACTGTTTGTTGCAGGTTAAGCTCAGAACAGGTGTGTGACTATTTCCATAGAAAAGTTCCAAAGAGGTAGCTGTGTTAGTCTAGTTCAGCAAAACAAATGAGTCCAGTGGTACTTTTAAAGACTGACAAATTTATTTATTGCAAGAGCTTTCATGGGAGAAAATCCCACTTTGTCAGATGCTTTGAACATGGGGAATTTACAAGCACCTGACGAAGTGGGATTTTCTCCCACGAAAGCTCATGCAATAAATCTGTTAGTCTTTAAAAGTGCCACAGGACTCCTTGTTTATTTCCATGGAGAACCTAAATGCTAGAATTTGAAAGTGGGTCACAGTGAAGATTTTAGGTCTGAAGGATTAATACCTTTCTTCATTTAACTGTGGTATCAAAAAAAAAAAAAAAAAGAAAGGGGGGAAAAAAAAAATAGGTCTCAGGGACTTCACTACTAATACTAGCAAAGAAACATGTAGCCCTACATTAGGTTATTGTGACCATCAGGCACAAATCTCAAATTTAAAGTGCAGCTGTGCTCAGAAGAACAGCAGAAGCTGTTAGTGAGGTGTGTGCGTGTGTGTACATTCATGTCTGCTTGACTTCAGTGACAAATCATATCTCTGTTTTAATACAGATCCTGCAACACTGGATTTGTATTCCTACACATACATCGCCAGTTAGCCCCAACCATTCTGGTTCTGTTTCTCATGATTGATCCTATCATAACTCTCATCAGAGGAACCTCAAAGATTTCAAGACTGCAGGTATGTTAGTTAAAAAAAACTTGACAGTGAAAATAGGTTGTATGCAGTGTTGTAAACGTATCAGGTCTAGGATATTAGAGACAAGGTCAGTGAAGTAGTATCTGGACCAAAATTCAGTTCAAAACTCAGCTACTGAAGCTTGTCCACCAAAAGATAATACCTCCCCCCACCTTTTCCTAACTGAAAATAATGGCAGAGTAAAAACATTCTGTATAAATACTGAGAGTTGATTATTCTCCTAATGTAATTAATGCATTACTATTGAGACAGAATTTACATGCAGGGTGCCGTGAGGCACCCGCTACACTAGGCTTTTGCTTTGAATTTAGTCTAAACTATGGAGTTCCTCTGGACATTGTTTTAGGCATAAGAGGAGGAAGAGAAAGTGAGCAAACATATTGGTTATTTTATATGAATGCCACCTGCAAAAATTATTCATCTCAAAATTATTGTACCATTTTCTGACAAGAGTTCCTGTGAGGAATACATACTAGATCTGCCCACAGTAACGTTTTAAATCCAAACACTTTTTTAAAAACACACTATCTGAAAAATTCTCAAATGCAGCTAAACTGAAATTATTGACTAGACCGTCCATAATTTGCCTTGCTACAGAAGCCAGCATGCCATTTTTAAAAGGAAAATTGGAAGCCAAAATGGGGGAGGAGGCTTAGATTAACTTAATTCTGGGAGTATTAATGTCACTATAATAGACCTTGTTTTCCTTTAGAAGCTGGAAGAAATGAGATCTATTTAATCTTGTAGAGAGTAGAGGGAAAACATTGTCTGACTGCTTTACACCATGCTGTGCGTCCCAAAGAGGTTGAAGCTCTGTATGCATAGAACAGCTTGGGGTTCCCAGCGTATCCACATGCTGCCTGCATAGGAAGGAAAAGGCTGTAGATGGGTGTGGGAGTTCCATAACAATTGTGGAACTTTAGAAGGTGACTTTTAAGACTGGTCCACACACCTGACCTTCTGACCTGTAATCCCTGTAGATCAGCCCCAACCATCTACATTTTTGTACAAAATGTGATGTCTTAATCAGGTTTCTGGGGAACTGAAACTCAGACTTTCCATTCATCTCTGCTTATCCAACTGAACTAGGGAATGTACCTTCTTTGTCTCACAATCTAATTCAATATGCCGACTACAGCACTAATCTCTTGTACTAAAAGCAAGGAGTCCTGTGGCACTTCTAAAAACTAATACATTTATTTTTCGCATGAGCTTTTGTGGATGAAGTCCCACTTTGTCAGATGCTAGAAAATAGAAAACTTAGAGAATGGAAGGGAAAGATAAATCCTGTGATTAATTTTGACTGCATCAGATCAGATTACTTCAGCAAATCGAACAAGTTGTATAGATTCAAAGTGTGGAACAACATATCAAAGTGGTGAGTTTGAGAGAGGTAAGAATCACTGTTTAATTTAAAAAAAAAAAAAAAAGCAAGCCTGGGGCACTTTTAAAGACTTTGTAATGAGAAAGCCAGTTCATGTCTATTCAAACCCAAATTGGTGTCAAATTTGTGTATGAATTCTAACTCTGGTTTCTCTTTGAAGCTTTGATTTAGAATTAGTCTGTTTAAGAATTGTTAAGACATATATTTTATGGAGTGACCAGGGAGAAAGGATATGTATATATCGAAAGTTTTTTTAAAAAATCTAAATCACCAGTAATTCAGTATTCTGTCTGATTCACCCCAAAAGTCATTCTTAAGTATAATGGCTGCTAACAGGTTATTATTCCAAAACCCTGCAACCCAAAAGGAGCTGATCAACGGTAGGGATGCAGAGTTCAGCCACCCAAAATAATTGGGAAAGTACAAATCTTCATAAGGAGTGGAAGCTGAGATTACATGCAGCACTCACTCCTAAAGACCTTCAGAGGAAAAATATGTGCTAATCTGGGGTGAAGAGGTATTTTAGTTAGACTCATAGAGTATGTCTACACCGGAGACTCTGTTAAATCAACCTAACAAGGTCAATTTAGAGAGTCCACACTGAAAACTCCTGTTGACTGCCTGCATCCACACTGGCAGGTGCTAGGTTGATGGCGGAGTGGTGTGTTGTGGACAGATGGGAAGGGGCCTGGAGGCCAATTAGGTCGATATAAGGGCTTTCCCCGTCTACATTGGCTTAAGTCGACTTATGTGTTAAGTCAACTGTAAGAGGTGGTGTTAGTAAGTCGACGTAAGGAAGTGCTTAAATTGAATTAATAAAAGCCCAATGTGGACGCAGGAGTCTGTAGGTCAACTTAACCTTCCTTAAGTCGACCTAAGGCTCCAGGGAAGACATACCCATAGACTCCAAGGTCAGAAGGGACCAGTATGATCATCTAGTCTGACCTCCTGCACAATGCAGGCCTCAAAACCTCACCCACCCACTCCAGCAATAAGCCTCCAACCTATGACAGTTATTTACCTCCTCAAATCATGGTTTAAAGATTTTAAGATACAGAGAATTCACCGGTAGGTGAGCCATGCCCCGTGCTACAGAAGGCGGCAAAAAGCCAGCTTCAAAGCAAGGCGCCTAGCTTGGATACCCTTTGCTGCTGAACAGACTGCCCCCTGCCTTTTTTGGGGGGGGGGGTCACGAGAGTGTGCTGCTCTGTTGCATTTTCCCTAGGCTGCCTAGCTCCGCATTGAAAATGCAGTGGAGGAGTGCCCTCTAGTGACTAAAAATAAAACAGCCGGCTCCTAAATTAAAAAGCAAAAAAACCCAACATACAGCTGGCTCCTAGGCACCAGCTTGCAACTTTTAGGTGCCATCGCGACCTGGTGTCCAGATTCTGTCAAGCCCTGTTTTAAGCAAGTTGGAAACAAGCTTTGAGAGAGAAATAGAATGAGAATGCTGAGCGTTCTATTACAGCCCCAAATCAAGCGGCTCATGTCAAGCTAAATGGGATCTTATGCATTGGGATTTCAGTAACTGACCTTGTGTCACCCTAGTGATACTTAACCCGATGCAGATACAGTCTTTAAAGGACAGAGGCAAATCCATGTATTATGTCACAATATCAGTTTTTTTCTAATTTGGGGATGGATGTGTGTGCATGTGACAGAAGTAGCTGTACTGAGACTGTATTTATTGACAGACTAGGAACTCCTCTGCAAATTATATGCAATGCTCACTTTACTCTTCCAAAAAACTCAAATCTTGATATGGAAAGAACCAATTTTTGACAGGAAACACACTCAGTAAAGAGGACATTAGCAAGCATGGTGGGATGTCAGGTTAATGTTTAAACTCATGATTATGGCAGCAACACCCTTGAGACATTTTGAACATACACTTCTATAAAACAAAAGAAGAAACAAAAAACCTTTTAATAAACATGTTCACATTTTATTTTAAAATATAAAGTTATTAAAAATACAGTTTTGAGCATTTCAGGTACAAGATTGGTGGAAAGGTCGGCTTTTTCCAATCCTGGGACTTTTCAGAGCAGAAAGGTATTGAAAACAAAGTCCATTTCTCAATTTGGTTGGTTTTGGGTCCCACAACATTACTTTTTAAAGATAGGATTTTTCAAATGCTGTGTTACTTCACAGTGATATTAATGATGCTGACATCTTCATATGGTTTGTCAGTTTTGGGATTTACTTTCACATTTGAGATTCTCTGAACAACTTCCATTCCTTTAGTTACTCGTCCAAACACACTGTGCTTGTTATCCAGCCAAGGCTGTTTAGGGGGGTGGGAATAAAAGGAGGAGACAGAATTTTTGTTAAAATAGAATTGTGTAGGTTAAAAAGTAAAACAGGAAGAAATTGAGTGCTAGAGTAAGAACACAAATGGATTTGTATTTCAAGGTTATTAAATTTTAAGCTTTGCACTTTAAAATGTATTCACTGTTAATTATCCTGACAGGTATACAATGAAACCATATAAAAGTATCTAAGTTATACTGTTCAACAACTCCTGTGAAGGTGGTTATCTTTTATACAGTAAATGCTTGAGTTGTTTATACCTAAAGCATTAATAAAATGCCTTGCAAGGCAAAAACGCCAGGTATTCAAATAATCTTAATCCATAGACCTTCATTATTGAAAAAATATTTCTAAATGGAATATCAGTTTGCCTAAATTCCATTCTAGTCTATTCATATATGAAGACCAATAGTTTTCACATGGTTGAAACTCAGGGCACCTCTATGCATACGGCAGCAAATTCACCACTGTCAGATCAAACTTCCTGGTGGACTGAGCTGGTCTGTAAGGACCTGCTCAGTTGGTCAGGAAGTCGATCCATGAAGACCACCCCCACGCCTGTAGCCCTGAGTAGACCATTTCCTATCAACTCAGCACTCTGAAGACACAGTGGTAAATAGGCATTAGGCAGTCGAAGGGAGACAGGCAAGTTATTTTAAGTAACTTGCATATCTCCCTTCGACTACCGCCAAAAAGTGCCTGTATTGTGGACCAGGAAGTAAATCGTATCATACAATTTCCCTGCGAGTACAGCTCCCTGCATACCATTGCAGCTACCTCAACATCTGCTATTATACTTTTTATAAATACTCCTAAAACAGCTCTCATTAAAAACATGGGAAGACTAAAATTGTAAAGTTATGGTGCATATGCGGAGTGGTTGAAGGACATCCATAGGTTACAGCATTTTGAAGGAGTTTGAGTGGTTTTTTAAATTTGGCTTTTTAAAGACTCCCATACCAAAGTTTCCTACTTCTAGTAATATAGTGAATTAAATCAGAGATATTAAAATATTAATGGAGAAACCCTGGAACCAAATCTTGACCCCCACACAAAGCCAGAGTACAACACGCCGTAAGTAGTGTCCATACCTCAAACCCTCCACCCTCCCATGTAAGTTTTGGCCAGTCTTAGTGAAAGGGGTATTTTTTATGAACTAAAATTCCGATGTCACTAGCAGAAAATTTAATATGTGCCTTTTACTCAGATTCTCAAGTCAAAAGCCTTTCATAATCACAAGTTTAATCACTCTTTCTAAAGGTCACTTTTCACAATAACTTAAGCATTGTGCTTTTATCACATCATCATTACCCAGTGCTTATATTTTCACGTGTGGTATATAGTTCCCAAATAACTATAAAATTAGTTGGACAGTGGCAACCTCTTCACTAGAGAACTGGCCCAATTGTTTCATTACACGGTACTATCATTGTTCTACAAATTGGACCTTAAACTGAGTTTTAAATATTACTTACAGTTGGTACCACTGTTATGAAGAACTGGGAACCATTGGTATTTGATCCTGCATTAGCCATACTAAGTGTGTAGGGTCTGTCATGTCGTAAAGTTGAATGAAACTCGTCTTCAAATTCTCCTCCCCAAATGCTTTCACCTCCCATTCCTGTACCAGTCGGATCACCAGTCTGAATCATAAAACCCTACATAGGAATTAAACAACATCATCATCTCGTGCTGTAAAACATACAAATCGACAAGGGTGTGAAATTCCAGACAAGATTTGTTTTTAAAGATGAGAGTATATACAAGATATGACAGTGTTAGAATAAAATCCAGTTCCCCAAATAGTATTTTTTTTAAAAAAGTGATGTCCATCTCATCAGTACAAGAGTCTCTAATGTATCTTGTTGATGACACTAGATATGAGTCCATACCTTCTGCAACATTGTTCAGTTTTATCAGTTAATTTTCTATTCCATAGAGCAGAAATTTAACACTTTACAAGCTATCCATTCCTTCAGAAACCACAGGCTTACCTAACCGCAATGGGCCAACTTTGAGTTCTCAGTCATGTCTCATCAGCCTGTTGCATGGCACAGCTAATGAAATGGAAGGAACATCTGGGATGCCTCTTGGCCTTTCACTTGCACCATCTAGCCTCCTGTAATTTTTCTTTGCTTTTCTTCTGTCCTTTAGAAGGAGGGGGTTCACCCCACCCCCAACTAGAGATTAGTCCCTGTCCCTAGGCCAGGGGTCAGCAACCTTTGCTGGCCTCCATGCCAGCCCCACACACCGCACCCTCAGCAGGTGCCGGGGTGGGGCTAGGCCTCCGGTTCTGGGCCGGGGCCGGCTCACGCTGGCTGGCAGGCGGCCTCTGGTTCCCGGCCAGGACCGGCTCATGCTGGTGGACGGCCTCCTGTTCCCGGTCGGAGCTAGGACCAGCTCACACTGGTGGGCGGCATCCAGTTCACGGCTGGGGCTGGCTCCCACTGGCAGGCCAACCTGCCCTGCTCCCCATCAGCATGGGGGGTGACCCCCAGGCCGATTGGCCCTGGACCCCCACCACTTCCCCACCAAAGGATGGCCCTGCCCAGTGGGGGTGGGCCGTGCTTCCCAGCAGAGAAGTGCAAGCAGCGGGGGTATGGAACCGCAGCACGCAGCTCTTGTGGCCTTGTCTGGAGGGAGGGAATTAAGCACCTACTTCTCATTGTCAAATATATGTGTAATAACTAGAAGTTAGCACAAGGAAACATCCCAGAGGGAGTCCACATCCTCTTCTCGAAGAGGATGATGCCAGACTACTTACTAAGAGACTATTACTTGACAGCTTTTCTTCAGAGGACAAGAGCTAGGGAAGTTTAGGATGTTCTCTCAAAGAACTCTGAATATTTGAAGACAGACTCCCCTGTTGGATTTCAAATGGCGAAGAGGTGTGACCTAACATTGCAAAGGGTCTCAGGGGGTGGAGTGTGGGGAAAGTGCCACAGAACTGTCCAGACTCTGAACTCATTCTCCGGGTAAAGCAAGTATTCAAGATCTATGAACACTGTGGCAGAGCTTCCCTTTTGTGTTTCCTGAGAAATTTCCTCAAAGACAAAGCAACTCCTGGCCTTCAGTTTGCTCTTTTGGGCCAACTCCGCCATACTGGAAATAAAGGGGAGACGGCTGGTAGTGGTCACATTCAGGGACCAATCTCTGAAAATATTTAATCCTTTACAAGAAAAATGGCTGGGTAACATTGGAGCCTCCATAGACATGTCAGAGCTTCTGTATTTGCAGGAAAAGTGAAGCAGTCCAAATTATTTAGACTAGGGGATGGATCAGGATCCAGAAAAAAAAGTGTCTCTTGCAAAATCTTGACAAATCCTAGTTCCCAAAAGATCTCAATGTGTCATCACAAATATCCAAAGTCTCATTGCGTCTATGTCACAGGATGCACTCAGTGACATCTTCAATGAACCAAGCACAATTCAGACTTCAGCAAGGGCTTGTTTGGTTGGTTTTTGTCCTGGTTAGTGAGACTATTTGTGCTTAACTCAACATCTCAGTTTTCAAGTCTGCTCTGCAGTTTACTGGCAAGACTTCTAGTTTCAATCTGAACCATAACCTTACTAAGTCATAAAACTCTTAAAAATCTAAAAGATTCCTCGACGGGCTGAGGGGCTCTATGAAACAATTCCAAAACAAGACCATTTAGTTGATTTAAGTATAAAAATTCAGCATGCTTAACTAAAATAGAAAAAGCAACATAAATTACAAACTCAGACAGAACTGGCACAGAAGTTTAATGCTCGTTAGTTTGTATGACACAAACTAACAGGAAAAGTCTTCTGTAAATTACCTTGATGATGCGGTGAAACGTGTGCCCATTGTAGTAACCATTCCTGCTGTGTACACAGAAATTCTCCACTGTTTTGGGGCACCTGCAGTTGCATAACAAATTTAAGGCAAGATTCAAAAGATTATTATTGTATTTCAGTGGTATCCTACAGGCTCTTCCTGAGATTGGGACTCTCTGTACTAGGCACTACACAAATAGACAATAAACAGTCCCTGCCCCAAATAATTTATAAGCTAAGCAGGTAACAGACAGAAAGCAGGGAATGTAGATGGGTTCAGTGTTTTGCACAAAGGCACACACCTAGTCAACAGCAGGGCCAGAAGAAAAAGCCAATTTTCTGAAGATCTAGTTTAGTGTCCTAGCTACTAGACAGCAGATCCCCTCAACATTTATATATATACACACCAGAGATAAAATCACCTAGTGTTAACAAACTGAACCAATGTTCACAACAGCAGTAGTATTTAACTCATAAGTGGAAAAATAAATTAGCATTCCTTTTTCTAAACCAAGGCAATTCTGTCAAACTGTAACCTGCAGCAGGAGTGGGTATGGCAAGTGTTCAATACCATCTAACGGAAGTAAAGAATTTGAGGAGTAAGTGCACTAGTGCTAAAAGGAACTTCTCTATCAGCACAGATCCAGTTACCCTTTCTTTAAAACCGAAACTGCTGATTGTCTGCATACAGATACTGTTTGGATCACGCAGGGATGAGATTGCACATTACTGCTAATAGAATAAAAAAACCTTTCCCCTTCATGGCTTGAATTTCTTACAGACAAAATAGTTACCAGAGTTACAGTATCTGATAGCATTGCATGATCTACACAAAAACTTGGTTGTAAAGTAGATAGGGTTGCTACCTGATGCAAACCCACAAAAACATGAAAGTGAAAAGTTAAGCCACTTAACTATACACACCTGGCTTATCCACCCAGAGGCATATAATTTACCATTAATCACAACTGCTGTATACTACAAACCATGCACTCCAAGCCCTAACTTTTCTCTTCAACAAACACTTTACCACACTACACACTTCTAGCATGATTAGTTGTGGATAGATGGTGTAGTAGTGTGTTTTTTCAAGCGGGTGGGGGGGCTTAGTGAAAGGAGTGATAGAAAACTAGCATCATCAGGCGACAGAGTTACGGTTGTGCTGCACACTCTATGGTATGTGACAAGTGTTGTGGTAATAAGAATCTATGTGCCTGTGGGTGGAGGAGCATAGGGTATGTGCCACTATGTGGTTTTATTTTTCATATCCATATGTTTCTGAAATTGTGCCAGGGTTGCAACACATACAACACACCGAAAGAGATTCAAAACAAGAAGTTCTGTGTACTAATTTCCTAGGGATTTTTAATGTTTAAATGGGCTTGAGAAGTTGAGATGGAGCAGACATTGCTGAGGTACAGAAGAGCAGATTCTGACAGTAAAGATTTTATCCATCAACAGCTGTACACAGAACTCTCTTCTCAGTTGTCCAGCAGCAGTTAGACATAAATGGCATAAAGTTTATGCACAGTTACCCACAAAATTTTCTTCATTGTAGGATAAAATTTTGACAGAGAAAGGTGGCAGCTCTTCAGAGAGATTCATGGCACAAGATTTATTCACAAAGCAACCGCAGAATGCGCCATCTCTCTGACTTAGAGAGCTGTTGCCAGAGCGCTCCCCTGCTACCAATCACATGTTCTTTTCTCCTAGACGGCATGAAATGGCAGGGCTCTGCGCTCTCTACACTACAGGAACATGTAACTTGCATAAAACAGTACTCTATCGAAACCATTTCCAACCTGGGGGGCAGGACTCTGCTGGAGAAGAGCACCAAAGATTATAGGGGGTCGGTGAGACTTCAGTAATATTGAGGTCATTTAGCCCCCTAAGCCCTGCATTGGCTGGGCACAGCAGCCACAGGGCCCACTTGGCCAGAGCAGAGGAGCAGCTTCCCTGAAGGAGTAGCAGCCCCAAGTGCCGTGCCAGCTGGAGTGGAAGAGCAGCCTTCCCCCCTCCCCCAACCTGACTGGCACCTGGCCAGAGCAGAGGAACAAGCTCCAAGCCAGCTGGAGCAAAAGAGCAGCCACCACCAACCCCAGGCCAGCTGAGTGCCCACCAATGAGGCCCAGAGCAACCCTGGCCAACCTGCCAGCTCCCGCCATCTCCGCTACCCTCAATCCCTGAGGGACAGGAAGATGTGGGGCCACACGGGGCATGCAGTAGCATCTATACCAGGGAAGGCATAGCTTCTTACTCAGGTAAGAGTAATTTATTAATTATTATGATGTAATTTAATGGTGCTAATATTATCATATGTGTTTATAGGAGTTGTGTGTGTTTATGGCCAGATTTGTAGGAGGTGGGGGGGAGCACAAATTTTACCTAGTGTTAACTTGTAAGGCTTTCACTCAAAAAGGTTGTGAACCACTACTCTAGCACACCAGCTGCTGAGGGAGAATCAGAGAAAACACAAGACAAAAAAAGGAAAGTAAAATCCATAAATGAGAAAATGAAAAGTAAAACAAGAACACAAAAGAAAGGAAAAATAGTAGGCGAGACTTGACAACTGAGTCAGGCATTAGATACAAGCAAACATGGGGATTACAAGTTCTAACGTCATAAGGAATATTCCAACAACAACAAACATCGAGAACCACTTGTCCTGGCTGCTACTTTAGTCTATATTTTGCCATAGTGTATTTGGCACTTGTCAAGTTAGGCAATATCATCAAAACAACTGGATTAATATAATGAATTAAGCAAATAAGTGAGCAATCATAATATGTCAAAAGAGTCCCTGGATGGAGGAAGGGAGGGAAAAAACCCCCAAACTACGAACAGTCCCTCCCATGCTGGTAATAGGCCAGAAGGCAGCCTCAAAGAAAGGAGCAATAAAAGCAAAACTCCCTCTCTCTTTCTCAAGGTACCAAATACATACTCAACAGGGAAGAGCTTCACATGAATATCTCCCATGCTTGTGTGAATAATGGCACTCTCAGAAACCCTTTTGGGACCTTCAGCTTGAGTGGCTGCCATGACCTCTTCTTTAGATGGTTTCTCATTAAACACATCTCTGTCAGAATCTGCACTCTTTGTATCTTCTGGTTCACGTTTAGTAAACTGAAAAGAGACAAAAGATTCCTATCTTTATTTTTTCTTATTTAGATACCCTATAGAGCTTCTCAGCTCAGCTCTTCTAAATCACTTAGAAAGATCGTATTATAGAAGTCTCTCTTCCTGCATGTCAGTACCTGTGAAAGAGAGACACGGACAGCCCTTCCACCTGCAGATTTAAAGGGTCACAATTTCCAGTACAGATATTTGGAAATCCAAGTAGTCCTTTGTGATCTCTCCCCTCACCTTCCCCACTGCTTTTACAATATTATTTTTTTAAGAAGGGAAGAATATAAAATGTGTACAGGTGGGCTACACTCCTGCTCAGGCAGCGTCCCTTCTGCTAGCATCAGGCAGAAAAGGATGCCTTTCTTGGTTTCATTATACAAGCCTAGTAATTACTCTGTCTTCATACTAATGGAATGCTATAGAAAGATATTGACTTTAACTCAAATGGCAGTTATTATCCACAGCAATGTGACCTCTGGACCAGTCCTCAAAAGGCAAAAGACACACAAAAGTCAAACGGGAAAGTGTCAGCATACAGCACCCAGTATGCACATTAAAAAGTCTCAGATGGCAATTAGTCACTGAAATATAATGTACATTTTCTGTATATCTGTTGAATACAGAGGCTCCAGATCATCTCCAACTTTTTTCCTTGTCTCTTCTTTTGAAAGTGATGTGTTTAGTCACTATAATTGTCTTCTGACATTTTACAGGACGCATACTTGGTGCAGTATGGTACGGGTAAGTGCAAACACTTGGTGGGCAAGTGACAGTCTGAGATTCTGCAACTGTCACTGTTACTTGTCTCTACAGTGCTTAGCACACATGAGCCCTGATCCTTCATTGGAATTCCCAGGCACTATAAAATAATTATAGCTATATTTATATATAGCTTTTTAAAGAAAAAAAATTCCTAACCACACCTGAGGTTTATAACTGCCAAACACAGGGAAAAACAACTTTACTGAAATGTAAAGGAAATCAAGATTCACAATTGCTTGAGGAACTCAGTCAAAACTGGAGGACCATAAATCCACTCGGATGAATTGAAGCTAGAAATTTTTAAATGTTGTAATTTAAGGAGACTTGGGAAAGTTGCCTCATTACTAAAATTCAAAGACAAAAAGTATTAAAAAGAATGGGAGAAGAGGTTTAAAAAACAAAAAACAAAACACATAAAATAGATGAACCCAAGCTTGAGGTTAATCCAACAGAAACCAGACATACCATGTAAAACCTGTTCTTTTTGAAAGATGTGCAGATTATTGTTGGATCTGCCTGGATACTCTGGAGAACAGGATTTTCAGATGCTTTCATTTCTATTGTAGTGGCAGAATGATGTTTCTTTGCTACGCCTTGGAACAAAGCCAGCTGCATCACCCTTATATTTTCCTGTTTGCCTAAGATTCGAACACACCTATAGTACATGGTGTTTAAAAAACGAACAAGAAAAGGATAAAAGTAATAGCATGATTATTAAACTTTCATAATGTCATTCAGTCTCTCCCCTCCAGCCATAACTAGACTCGTAGAAGAATTCAAGAAGTGCTGCACATTTATATGTATATAAGGGGAGGAGGATGCTATTACAGTATTACGGGCTTAGCTACAATGTTTTCCCTTAACAAAACTACTAAACTCACTGCTCAGTCTCTCCTACCCTATATATCCCAAACCCCTTGATCCTCATTTATTTTATAGCACTGAACTATAAACAAAACTGTCATTAACTTTCACTAGTGTATCTAATTGAATTCACTTTCTATTAGCCAGAAATGGACTGTCTATACAAAATACTTATTCTAACGATTATTATGCATATTTGATCTCATTTTACCCAATTTCAAGCCATAGAATTTAATATTTGGTATATGAACAGTTTATTTTTAACCTAATTCAAACCAATGATCAATACTCCGAATAATATCTACTAACATGCAAAATTTTAAATGGAACAGGAATATTTAAAAAAAAAAATCACTGAAATGAAATTAACCATCACATGTAGGTGCATAAACACAGATAAAATAAGATTTACCGGTTAGTTTCTACATTTATGACCTTAATACCCAGCATTGTTCCATAGAGCACGAAGTGTCCAGTTTCATCAAAAATTATGTTAATCAACCTGACTGCATCCACCTTTTCCAACTCACGCTCAACAGCCATACGTCGGCCAAACTCCATATCTGGCAACTGTTGTCTCATCTGTTGCAGCTCAGTAAACATCTACAAAAAACAAGACAATCACCAATGGTATAAATTTATAATAATGTTGTGATATAGCAAACCACTGAAGCACATACTTAACTTTAACTTCAGTAGGACTACTCAACTACTCACAATCTTAAACAAATGCTTAAGTGAATCATTCAAATATTTCCCCTAGTTAAAGCAGAAACTCAAATAAATATATATATTAGAATTATTTTTCTTTTGATTACGAAATACATGAGCTGTAGTTAGCATCCAAGACCATCGGAAAAGAAAAATACATGCTTATTCTAACAGAACGATCTTTAAAAGGGTTAAATATTTTCCCTTACATTTCTTCCTGATTTTGATGAAAGCAGACTTTTTCAAATGCTTTCTAGTAAATTGGCAGTCTAGTTGCAAAAAATTATGAAATTTCCTAAATAAAAAACAGCTATTAAATTTCAAAGTATACTCAGCACAGACTACCATGTAGAAGTTAGAGACCCTAGATATATAAAATTAAAAGATGTTAATATAGAAAAATCCTTTGTGAGATAAGGTAAGCAAAACAATCCATCTTTATAGAAACTGATGATAAACCAGATAAATTTAATAAGTAAATTAATATACAAAAAAGAACAGAAGTCAGAAGATAGACACAATACTCAAACTCACACTCAGGGATTCATCAAAGACTCTCATAAGCTTCCCAGTCAAGAATCTGAATATTCTAACTTTTCTGTCAGATCCAATAGTGGCCATTTTTTTGCCATCAGGTGAGAAACATATACTGGATGGGAAAGCTTTACATTTAGCAAATTCATATAAATCTGTGTCTGTTTTATATTCCCAGTTCACATTTTTGGGGAATTTATATTCATGAGGAGGGCCAGTCCAGTATTCAATCATTCCAGACTTGTCAGAAGATACTACTACTTTGTAGGTGGGGTTTAGCCGTATTTGAGTAAGAGGGGATGTATGGAGTTTATCAAAAACATGAAGTGGCTTGTTATTTCCTCGACCATCATATATGAATATCTTTCCTGTGCTCTTCTCAGAGGATGCAACAGACGATATGGCGTCTCCAGGGCAATACACCCATTCACACTGGCCAGGGTGATAGCTGAAACAGAAAGTGGAGGAAAAAATTAAGCAGGCTTCCATTTACCTAGATAGATATGAGTAACAATTTGCTAGACAGACAAGGTGGGTGACATAATATCTTTTATTGGTCCTATTTCAACTTTTTAAAGTCAGCTGGACTATCAATTTCAAATCAAATGGCAAATTTTGGGATAGAACTGTTATTTACTAGCTTTGATACCATATGTAGTCTACAAAAATTCAGTGGTGTGTTACCAAAGGGAAGTGACTTTTCATAGCCTACAACATTACTGTCTAGGTGGACCATTTACCCAATGTATTCTTCCATACTGCTTCACAAAGCAGTTATGACAAGAAGATAGGGTTGAGAAGATAAAGTGAAAATCTATTATCACTAAATTTTTACTTCTTAATGGCACTTCTTCTCTGGTCTCAAATTGCTAATTTAGAGCCAGAGTCTGATGCGACTGAAGATAAAGGCAATTTTGCCATCAATTCAACAGGAGCAGGTCCTGCAATAAATCACTGGGGCTATATTACAGATTGATTAATAAAAAGATGAATGCACTGCAATGAACCACTTGGACCAGACTATATTCACCAAGAATTCTGAAGGAGTTTTAAAATTAAATGGTTTAGCTGCTAACAAAAACATATCCTTGATAATTAAAATGAACCAGACGACTGGAGAAGTGCCTATGTTATGATTATCTTTAAAAAGGAAGCTAACAGAGATGCTGGGAATCATAGACCAGTGAGCCTTATTTAGTATCAGGAAAGCTAGCTGAAACAATACTAAAACTAGAATTATAAAAAACAAAACCCAACATTATATAATACAAAGAAAACAGTACAGGCTCCAGGAGAAAACTGTACTATTTAGAATTACTTGACAAATCAACAAACAGATTTTTAGATACATAAGAATTGAGAGATATAATTATTTTGGATTTTCAAATACTTTTGGTAAAGAGCCTCCAAAAAAAAAAAAAAAAAAAAAGGTTATTAAGGAAACTAAGTAGTTGTGGCACGAAAGGCAAAAATCTTTCTCAGATTAAATGATGGTTAAAAGGCAAAACACAACTGAATAACTATCACGATGGAAATAGAGAGGCCAGACTGTGACTGGCTCTCCAGTTAAAAACAGTAGCTCCTACCTTAGGCTGACTTAAAAACTGGTTTGTAAGTGCACTGTTAAAGTAAGCAGCAGAACTACAGTAAAGTGAGAATAGGTTTAAAAAGAAAACAAAAACCAAACAAACCATCAGCCCGAATGGAAATACTATTAATTTCGGATATCACGGTAATAAATGTGGTACAAAATGCCTATATAAATATGATGCTTTCAGAATGAGAAATATTAAAGGCCCAACAAGAACTTACTCTTGGTTTTTCGTTGCGTTTGCTTATCATGAAATGACTACTATCATGCATCTATCCATACACCACATGACACACGTCAGATACGTCATACTGAAAAATATGGAAACTTTGCCTGCAAACTTTTTACAGCTGGAGATTACAGCCGCATATATTCTACATACATCAGTAAATCTCTAAACTGTTTGGCAGATTTCTAATACCACACTCCCTTAACTTGGTTAAATTAAGGCTAACTAAAAATCTTTTTTTTTTTTTTACATGAAATGATCAAACAGAATTTAGTCTAATTAACTCTTATTCAAAATACTCAAAACACTTTTAATCATCAAAAATGTTTTTACAGAATTACATAACTTACCCAAGTTTCAGCATGTTGATCATATCAAAGTTCACTACATCAAACACCTTCATTGCTTTGTCATCCCCAACAGAACAGAATAATGCCCCTTCTGAACTAACTGCCACACTCTCAATGACTCCTGTTACAATAAACACAACATAATATTAAAACATGGAAAAGAGAGAGACACTCTTCACACTTTGGACTGAAAGTTGTATTTATCACTTCAAAGGAGGAGGAATCCAACTATCTGAGAACATTTTAGAGCCTGCAACTGTTGTGTATATTATCTGTATTTTAAAACTGTAGTACAGAATTTTAAAAAACTTCTACATTGAATTGTTCATGTGTGCACTATCTTGGAATAGTTACCCACTGTACAGAGAATTAGTGACCCAACATAAAATTGCTTATATTTTTAACTGCTCCGCTAATCCCCATTAAGAAAATAATATGCTGGGTTTTTGGCTCAGAAAGGATCAAATTTTGTACATGTAATTGTACTTGTTGATGTCAATGGCTGTAAATAAACTTCTAGGAAGACACTAATTTTTTTTTTTTAAAGTTGATTGGCACAACTAGTTAAAAATAGCAATTTACAAGTTTTTCTGTTATGAAAAATCAGCATCAAGTGCTAAAAATATAAATGAAGCATAGAAAAATATAAATTGTTAAGAATCCTGTGAACAATACACTTAAACATTAAAGTTTATTTTCATAGTAAGTTCTAATGCCTCAGAATCTTATAGCATACCAGATGAGGACCAGACTCTTCGACTTTGGAGAACACTTGAAATGAATATTTAACTTCTACTATATATTACAAATGGAATACAGATAGTAGAGTTAAATAAAAATTGTGTTCTATTAAAAAGCAGATCAAATACAATATGATTTCTTACCTAAATGACTACGAAAATGCTTAACAAATTCAATCCCTTCTTCAACTTTCTTCCAAAATTTGACATGTCCATCATGGCTGGCAGTTATGATAAAATCTGTCCTACAAAGATATATGTATAAATTGAAATCTGACATTAAAAATTGGAGAGTGGAAAGGAAGGATCAATAATGATGCACAAGATCAATTTATTAGTACAGTGTAGCTACTGAGATACATATGCATTTTTTCCCTTTTCCTCACTCAAAAAAGTACAATATGAACATAATGTATTTGCAACTAGTGGATACTGGGTAGTATAAAGACCTTTCATATCAGTACAATATCCTTTATATCTTACTTCAAAGCAATTTAAACAATCTATGACAGTTTGTTAAAGTGTGTAGTAGCAGTTCAATCTCAGTATTAATCCTTAAAAAGCAAAATATTACTTTCCCACACCCTGACTTGATTTGTAAAGGGACTATACCAAATTAAAAAAAAAAAAAAAAATCACACTAAAGTCTGATTTTTTTTCATCCTAATACTGTTAAAATTAAAATGCAATTACTGAAAAGGTTAGAGATTTTTTTCTGTCTCTGCAGTTCTGTTTATATTATGCATTTGTTGTATAGCTTTTTCCTGTTTGTGTAATTATTTCACATAGAAAGAAGAATAAGAAAAAGTCATTTAAAAATAGGAAAGTGGGACTTTAAATCCACAAAACTAGGCAGGGGATTTGAAGAGAACAGGTACTACATGAGGCTGGTTTTACTTATCTTTTTTTTTTTTTTTAAACTGACTAGATTTCAAATTTGTATCTCTTTAAAGACACCTAATTTATTTGGATTAGCTCTGAAGAATTTAAAATCCCATCTTCAAAATCATCAAGTTCCATTAGGAAAGTTTCCATTAAAAAAACCCCCAAAACTTCCTATCATATAAACAAATTTCAGAACTGAAAGACATTGCGAAAAACAAAAGACTCACTTAGTACACACGACATGTGTAATGACATCTCTGTGCATGTAACTGCGTTCATACATTGAAGCACTTGGAAGATTTTCAAGGTAGACTTGTTCAAATTCAAGGACTGAACAAAATAAAAGAAAAGCAGATATTATATCCTTTTCACAGATACTAAATTCCATGTTCTGCCCTTTATTATTATTTATACTTAGATGAGTTTAACTGCTTTAGCTTTTGTCAAGAAGGTAGGATATCAAGGCATCATGCTAATATGATGAGATTTTTACCACTATTTTGAACCTGAATCTCCCAGCTGCTGACATGCTAGAAGCATATAATCTCTCATTTCATTAATACTTAAATAAGCACACCCTTTTAAACAGTCATACCTCAGCACTCTGAAGCGGTAAAACAACATTAACGCAAAAGGCACAAAGTCTGTCCCTAGATGCCTTATCTCCCTTCTTCCTCTCCTTGCTAATGAAGTAAACTTGAGTGTCCAAGAGAGAATTTGGCTTTCTGCAAATGCTTCTTTAAAGTACATTATTTCTCACTTAAAGGAAGCCTTTCACGAAGACGATTTGACATCAGAATATCTATAGAAAAAATCCTTTTGTTGGCCTATACCTATAATTTTCAGAATTTTGGGGACGTGTGTCTAAATAAGAGAGTTTGGCCATATAATCTGGTATCTCAGAGCTCGACAAAACCTGGGACACCAGGTCACCATGGTGACCAGGGTTTGTAGCCTGGCTCCTAGCTCTGCTGCAGAAATACACCAGAGGAGCACCCACTAGCGACCAAAATTAAAACAGTTGGTGCCTAGTTGGAAGCCAATTTTGTCAAGCCCTGTTGTATCTCCTTTGGCTTGATCCTATCATAAGCAAATAATAAAGTGTTTAGACACATCTCAGGTTGAGGATATCATAATTTATTCCAAGAAGAAATTACCCACTTCTTGATATTCATCATAAAAATATTATGATTAGCTACACACACATTTGAGGTCACATAATTATTCCCCAAGAGGAAGAACTTTATGAAAAAAGCAGTGGGATTCATTCTATAACACAGTTATCCAACATGCGGCCCGCAGGCTGCACTCCAGCTCGCCGACGGGTTTCATCTGGCTTGTTGTAACCCTCCGTCCCAGCAATCCGCCCTCCCCCTGCTGGCACAGGCACAGATCTCTACTTGCATTCTGCAGTGTCTCTGCTGAGCGGCTTCATCCTTCCCTTCCTGGATTGCAGCTCAGCTGCACAGCAGCTCCCCCTGCAGGTTTCTGGGTGGAACCACATAAAAACTCCACCAGGACAGCATCAGAAGCAGGCAGCATCAGGGAGTCAGTCACTGACTGAGGTGCCTGCTGGGGGAAAGGAGCTGCAACTCCCTTCCAGCTGACTCAGCTCAGCAGCCCCCTCTTCTTTCCCCTTTCTCCTTCTCCCCCACCAGCCAGGCACAGCACCCACTCCTCATCCATGGGCAGGGCCAGATCAAGGTCGGGTGGGGGGGGGGGGAGAAGGGCCCTGGCGGTTGCTACGGAAGGGGTTGGCAGGGGCCACAGCCATCGCTGCCCGCAGGCCAGTGCTTCTGCAGGAGGAGAGCATGGGGCTGGGCAGGCAGACTGAAGGCAAGAGGCAGCTTGCCACTCAGGTTGGCCGGGCTGGATTTCTGGGGGACCACGGGGCTCCCTTTAGGCCAGGGCCAGGGGCTGCAGCCCCTAAAGCCTCTGCCTTAATGCAGCCCTGTCCATGGGCAGAGTTTGGGAGGAAATGTGGGGGCAATGCCTCCCGAAGTTTTTAACCCCAGCCTGCACATTGTCTGGTGCTGCCCCCTGGCCAGCTTTCCCTAGCTTCAATAGTGTACGGATAGGGGGACCTCAGGCCACGTCAGCACAGCAGCAAGGGATATCACTGGGTGTTGCCTCTTCCAAAGAGGGCCCTTCCAGTGCCCATGCCAGGCCGGCGCTGGGGACGTGGATGGCCCCCACCATATGCCACTCTTCCCCCAGCTGGCAAGGCCCCCTTCCTGGCTGCGAGCACCAGCTCCCAGCCTAAGATGCAGTGGCATACTAGGGGAGGTGGAGCAATGTCCCTGGTGCTAGCCTTTGGGGCGGTGCTGGCCAGGCCTTCCTTGCAGGAACCATTGCTCCACATCCCCAATAGCCATGCTACCCCCCATTCCTGATCAGTGCTAGCCCCTCTCCTCCAGACCTGAGTGCCCCACTTCCACCCCACCTCCCCAAGCCAGCAGGACCCAGCAGCAGAAACCCTCCAAGCCATCTGGGCAAAGGACTAGCCACTCCCCTTCAGCCCCTTCCAGCTCACTGGCCCCTCAAGTGGGAAAAAAAAATTGTGATGCGGCCCTTCACCCAAAAAGGTTGGACACCTTTGTTCTTATAATGATGTTATAACACTGATCCTCTAAGATTTGCTCAGTTTCTACTTGTGGCTCTACCTAGTTACTCACAGACAATAACAGTATGCTGGTAAACCACCCACACTGGTGGACAAAAGCATAGCCAGTTAGTTATCAATGCTACCAGAGAACTTTCCCTGCCTGATGACCCAAACTTGGTAAAGAGAGAAGACAAGAGAGAAATGTTGGAAGTGTAGTATTTAGATTATAAGTTCCTTTGAATAAAGATGATGTAAAGCAACTACAAAAATGTGTATGGTATGTAAACGATGGTAGATGGTATACTGTGATGCAGGTAGAATGATGTGCTTTGGAGCGCAATGGGAGCACCAGGCTCCTTTGACTAGCTGCTACCAGCTTTGTTATTTTGATTACTGTGCCTGTAGGAGTGATGAAAAAAGATCACCATTCTGCGGAAAATACACTGCAAGTCCCTCTTACTTAATAAATCTTGTGACCAGGTTAAAGACCTGTAGAGATGAGCAAAGAATGAAGCAGTAGGTGTTTAATGTACAGCACAGGTTAAAATGGCAGACAAAAATTGGGATGCACAAGGAATGGGAATGGAAAAATACTGCAAATGCAATGCTAATCTATAAATCAAAAGTACACCCTCATCTGGATGAATGTAATCGGTTCTAACTACGCTACCTTAAAAAAATAAAATAAAGGATATAGCAGAAACAAAGAGGTTCAGAGACTGGCCAAGAAAATTACATGAAGCATGAAAAACTTCAATATGAAGAGAACTTGAAAAGATGTTTAGTTTAGTGCGATCAGATACGGTAGTTGATATGTAGCACCATGAGACGCAGTAACTTCAGATAACTATATAGCTTTTTGTGTTTGTTAACATAAGAAATGGGACAATGCTCATTACTTAGTAAACAGAATGATGCAGACTCCCCATCGAGGGACAGCACAAGTGGCTTCAAAAATAACTGAGATTAGGAAAGGTGATCTCTAACTACAGTCACGAAAGAACTCATAAAACAAAATTATTTTCAATTTTCTGTTACAAGATGACAATATCAGACAGATGAGAGATGTGTTTACTAACAGGACAGATATAATTACTGCTGGTTTTGAGCACCCAAAATTTCAGGTACTTCACAAAAGTAGCAAAATCATAGTGCCTGTGCTGAAGAGTTTATGGTCTGTTTGACATGACAAAAATATGTGGTTCATAAATTACGGGTAAGGAGAGAAAATATGATAGTATAACAGTTATTGAATAGGGCAAATACACATCTTGAAAGTTCCTTTATTTTTTTATTACTGTCTTTTTCCTTCCATTTTTGGTGGTCTTCATTAAGCAACTAAAACAGCTTCTTCATTTGTATGTCAACATTTAAAAATCTAACCATTGGCATGTCTATGGGTCCTTTCATTAACATACCACCAAAAAGAATCAGATTCTTTCTGGTCCAGCGCCTTACCTCAGTTCCAAAGGGGTAGCCGTGTTAGTCTAGGTCAGCAAAACAAACGAGTCCTGTGGCACTTTTAAAGACTAACCAATTTATTTATCCCACGAAAACTCATGCGATAAATAAATCTGTTAGTCTTTAAAAGTGCCGCAGAACTCCTTGTTTGTTTTAGATCAGAACTGTAACTATTTGTCTACCTGGAAGTCACTGCACTCAAACTGATTATCAGTAGCCAAGTGTCTATTTCTGAGATTTCAAGCCTTATAAAGAATTTGTTCATGCAGCTGCTCTCCCAGAAGCATTTCTGTTGCTTTACCCTAATCCTACACATGAAATATGATCTTCCTTGCCATAACGTTACGTTTTTCCTTTTGTGTGGAGTAGTAATGGATCATCATAAGTGAAAGCATTTCAAATGGTAGGCCTCCATCCTGCAAATGCTTATGCACATGGTTACCTCCATACCATGAACAGCAGAGTTACTCATGATAGCGAAATTAAGACTGTGCCTTTCTGCAAATCAGGGACATAATGACTGACATCTCAAAGCATCTCTTGCTATCCTTCTTTCTAAGGCCAGGAGAAGCACGTGACAGTTGGAACAAGGAAGTTTCAAGTTCTTGTGCTATACAACATTAAGAAGAAATCCGATAATGTTGCATGTTAAATATTCGTCGTTGCTCTCACAAAAGAGGAACCACTCTTGGGCAAAACTCAATCATATGCTGCTCTTAACCAGCCTACACTTAAGACAGCAGACAAACAAAGATATTCATTACTTTTCAAGAGGAGGAGGAAGAAGCAGCTACTCTCCATGGGCCCAACAAACAAGGAGTCCTGTGGCACTTTTAAAGACTAACAAATTTATCTATCACATGAGCTTTCATGGGAGGAAATCCCACTTCGTCAGATGCTCGAAGATAGGGAATTTACAGAGCACAGGAGATCACACAAGAGGCTGGATCACACAGATAAGTTTGGGGGGCAGTTTTGACTCTGTTCCCTGCTCAGAACTGCCAGGAGCACGAGTGTCTGGAAACGTTCACCATCGCTCCAGCACCCCACCCGCCCGAACCCGTCCCAGCGCCCGCCCAGACACCCCGCTCCCGGGCGCTGCTGCTGAGACAGTCTGCTGGGCCGGGCCAGGCCGCGGCTTCCCGCGTTACCTCTCCTCTTCCTGGCCTGCGCAGCCTCCCCGGGAAGGGGCCCGACCCAACGCTCCTCTTCCTCCGGCGCCTCATCTCCGTTCCCAGCTACGGTAGCCGCTGCGGCTGCGGTCTCAAGCTTCCGCCTCTTGCGCTCCGAGTCCGCGGAGGCCATGTTAGCCTGCGTCACTTGGGTGCGACACGCCGCGCCCGAAAGTGAGAGAAGCACGGGCAGTGGTGACGCATCTTGCTGCGTCAGCCGGCCGCAACCAGTGAGAGAGCAGCGCGCGCAGATTGAGGAGCGCCGGGAGGGACTCGGACGGAGGCCGCTCGGGTCCGGACCGTCTCGCCGAGAGCGGAAGCTCACCATGGTAACGGACGGCTCCCGCACCCAGAGAGCCCCCGGGCCGGAGATATCGCGCCTCAGCAGTCCCGGCGGCGAAGGAGCAAGCTGTAGGGAGTCCCCCTTAGCTCCGTAGGCGGGGTATACCCGGGGCAGGGGCCTCCGAGAGACTCGAGCCGGTAACCGCCAGCCCGTCTCGCTGTGCGGGTGGGCCCTACTGGGCCCATCGTCATGGGTGCCTCTCCCCGCTGTGCGTCGCCTGTGTTATGCCCTGAGGTTGCTAAGGCGGCGTTGGCGCTGTCGCGTTGCTGCCGCCGCCTGTTTCCGTCCCCCAGCAGCTGCCAGGCTGTGTGTGTATAAACGCACTACTGAAGTGTAGGGAGGGAGGGGGCACGCGCTTGCTCTTCTGGTCCATGCAAAATAAACGGAGATTTGGTTTATACAGGCCCAGCCCACTGGCCTCCACTCAATAAACTGCATGGGAATTAAGCTTTTTGGTCTTGGACAACAAAGGGTTGAAGTCCTAGTTTTTCAAAACAGCAATTGCAGACCCCCACTTTATCCAGTATTGCCAAGTGCATGCATTTAATAAATGAAAATCCAGCTACTGAACTCCCTGTTTCCTTATGCAAAATCCAGCATGAACCCTTGGTGTAAATGACAAAAAAATATGTATTTTTCAGACCCTGATTTAGTTTCTGTGGTGTCTCAGGTTACCGGGGCCATTGGCATTGCTGTAGTGATAAATGGGAGGGTTGCTAAGTGCTTGGGAAAACCTGTTTGTCTAGTCTTGCAGTTTTCCTCCAGATATGCTAAATAAAGCCAAATAAGGGAACTGCCAAGCCTGTTATGTCTATTAATACTATACTATCCCTAATACACATCAATCTGGCAACAAGATGGGATGATGAGATAACATCTTGTGAAACCAGGAAATCCTGAGCCACATAAGAATGAATTTTCTCTCACTATTTGCATGCTGTGCTATGTGCCTGGAGGGGGATGGAGCTGACTGGAGTTGAAATCAGATCTGTTTGTTTGATGAAGCCAAAGGGTGGGAGATAAACAACCACATGAAGGAACCATAGCTCCACTCACTGGTTCAACCATGGCTTCACTCACTGGTTACACTGGGGACTTGGATGCTGCCCTCCGACACATGGGGGTTGTATACAGCATGCTTTCAGAACTTTGTGGTAGCAAATGATGTACATGATGAAAAGATAACTCATATAATGGTCAAGAAAATGGGTAAGACCTATAGTTTGCTATTTAATTTGCTTTATTCAGAAAAAATGGAGGCAAAATCGTATGACGATCTTGTGGAAATTCTGGGAGCACATTTTCCCCCAAACCATTGGTGATAGCAGGGAGATATCGGTTCTACCACAGAAATCAAGGTGAAATTGAATCTGTTGCACAGTTCGTAGCAGAGATATCAGTTCTATCACAGGAATCAAGGTGAAGGTGAATCCATTGCACAGTTCGTAGCAGCTCTGAGAGAGCTGGTGAAACACTGTGATTTCAAGAATGTGTTAGATGAAATGCTATGTGACAGGCTATGTGTGGTCTGCACTGTGAATCAACAATGATACGCATGCTAACCGAAGCTCATCTTGCAGAAAGCCATTGGTATTGCGGTCTCTATGGAATGGGCCATCCAGGAGATGCAATTAATCAGGGTAAATGTAGAGATACATAAGATATCCAAAGAACCTACCACTTGGCCCCTGGGAAGGCGGAAATGTCACTGGTGTGGAAAACTGCTGGTTGATTCACTGTATTTTAAAGTCTTTAAATCATGATTTGAGGACTTTAATAACTCAGTCATAGTTTAGAGGGACAACAGAGTCTTGTGGCACTTTTAAAGACTAACAGATTTATTAAT
>ML685768.1:8004718-8051243 GCA_007922175.1 Pelusios castaneus
TTGTGGCACTTTTAAAGACTAACAGATTTATTAATCGCATGAGCTTTAAAGTCTATGAGTTTATCATGCATCAGAATGCTGGTGTAAGGAACTACTGTGTCGATGATGTGGCAAGAAAGGACACATTGAACATGCCTGCAAACGAAAGAGGAATGAGCTAAGCAAAAAAGGCGGATCAGAGAAAAATGAGCAGGTGGTCTGATGGAACAAGAGGGAAATTCTACATGCAGTAGATCAGGCAGAGGGTGATCATGGCGACATCGAATCTGAAGAGGAAGAGTCACTCCATGTTTTGTCTATAACAGCTGGCCCACCCAAATTCTGGGTGAAACCTCTGTTGGACGGTAAACATGTACACATGGAATTGGACACTGGTGCAGCTGTTTAATTAGTTTCCAACATTGTGTATGAGAAGGACATTATACATCTGCCAAAAGGAATCACTATGAAGTTAAATATTAAACCTGACTGCCAACCGAAATTTTGAAGGCCAGACCGGTGCCATTTGCCATCAGATCCAAGGTTGAAGCAGATTTGGAGCGACTAGTTAAGGAGGGAGCCGTAGTGCCAGTTACTTACAGCCAGTGGTCGACACCAGTTGTCCCAATAGTGAAGAAAGATGGCTCCATTTGGATTTGTGGAGATTTTTAGGTCATTGTTAACCCAGTGTTACGTGCGGAACAATACCCCCTTCCCTGCATTGAGGACCTCTTCATGGGTTTTGCTGGGGGGTGGGGGTGGGGGCAAAAATTTAGCAAGCTTAATCTGAGGCAAGTATATTACAGATGCATGTGTGTGGTGTGGAATCAGTTGGTTTATGTGAAAAGACAAGATGACCTTGGGGATGAAGTTCAGGTGTGGTCTAAAAGTAATCTCATCTCATAAGAATACTTGTGGGGGGAGGGGGCCTGATCAGTCCTGCAATCTCTCCTACTCCCCTCACTGAGATGATTGGCTCCGCTGTCTTCACCGACAGGTATGTGGGTGAACAAATGGCCATGGGTTTAAAGAATGGCTTAGTCAGGCTCTTTAGCACTAAGTTTAGGGTGGGACAGCACGCATGCAGGCCAAATAGACACTGCTACCGAAGTTCTGTGATCAGCTGCAGAGAGCACAAGTGCCCCTACAGTGGAACACCCATAAGGAAACCACCATTACAGCACAAAGTGAATAACTTCCTCTTAATGATTTATAACTCTCTGGAGCACCCCACAGGCTTTTTAAAAACATCAGTACATTTGCTACCTTCCAGTCCCCTAAAATAGTGACTTTCTTTAATGTTACAAATTTTTATTACTAGCTCAGCTACTTCATACTTGTTCTCCTTCAGAGTGCTTGGACATATACCATGTAAGCGTAGTGACTTACTGCATTTTAAATTATCAGTTTGCTTCAGTAACTCCTCTTCTGATATCTCAGTTCTCTGAGAATACATCATTTTTATTACCATGAAAAGCAGATCCAGGGGAGGAATTTCCCCAGTATTCTTGGTGGTGAAGACTGATGCAAATAAATCATTTAATTTCTCAGCAAGGTCCTTATTTTCCTTAATAGCTAAATAGTGGTTGTCCAGTGGACCTACTGATTCATTCACAGGCTTCCTGCTTTTGATATACTTAAAAATTCTCTTGTTAGTTTTTACCTCTTTAGTTATTTGCTCCTTGAACTCCAGTCTCGCATATTTAATTTCTCCTATTACCTAATGCCAGCTGTAACTGATACTCTGGTTTACTGACTTTGCGGCAAATTTTAAATTTTGAAGGACTTCTGTTTTGGCTCAAACAGTCTCTCCAACATTTCCACTTAACCTTGTCTTCCTGGTTCCCTTTTTATTCATTGATAACTGCTGAACCTCTATCTGAGCCACTTCTAGGGATTTTATTTGCTTTACTTTTAGCTTTAGGGCTGTTTTGATGGTCATTTTAATGAAATCTCCTTTTCAAAAGTTTAGTGTCACTGTCATTTTGTTACTGTTACTCTACCTGCTTTTTTGGATATTGAGGGATTTATGGGTTTTGTTTTTGTTTTTTGCTAAATTTCCGTACTGCCATAAGTATTTAGGTAAGCAGACTGAAAATTCCTTATTGCTCTTTAAAATTAGAACAGATCTTAGCCAAGACAAACTATTTGCATTTCTCATTTAGTCTGTTTTAAGATTGGTGTGTGGGGGTAGGTACCTGTCTTTGTTTTCATTATTGTAATCCATGTTGTTTTGGTCAGAAGCTGTTCTGTGTCCAGATCTGCTGCTTAAGAATCCTATTAATACAAAGGAGATGTTCATGCTAATCATTCTGAAGCTGTTTCCTTTACAGCACTGTAAGAGTCTATATCTGGAATTTAACAAGACTATTGGGAGACAACACAATTATCCTCTGTTTTTATGAGAGGATAGAAGAAACTCCATGTCTTGACTTTTAATTGTTTGAAATCTGCAGTGTTCTATGACTAGTTTGGGAATGGTCATGTATTAATATTTTTAAAAATGTTCCTAGTACTTCCTTTCAATTATTGCTAGTGTTCTCTGACTGACATACAATACTTTTCTCACACAGTCTTCTCTTATTTTACCATTCAGAGTAAGAATGCAGAATTCTGATTCAGGAGATATATACTTGTATAAATAAAGTGAAACCCACCCTCTCAGTATAGCAAGTCATTCAGCACAGGTGCCCCCCAATGTCCTAAATAAGCCTTGTTGAAGCTAATGTGGTTCTGCTTGGGTCTGCCTGCATGGAATACACAGAGGATGTAGGCCTAAATAATTTTTAAATAATATGAGTGTGGACTTGAATTAAATTAGCTGAGCCAAAGAGATGTGATATGAAGCAGCACAGAAAGATTGTTGGCTTTGTTACAAGTCATATATTGTAAAAGAAATAGCTATTGCAAAACTTTAGTAGTCAGCATAACCTTTTTTGTGCTTTTGTTATAGGATAAACAAGATGAACTTTTAAAAGAGGTATGTATATTTTTATTTGTTTATTAGGTAATTTAAATTTAAGGAGATGGTTTGGCTATTCTATATAAAAATAAGTTTAAAGAAAATCAATGTTTCTTACTCATGTATATTTTTATGTTCCATTGAATTTCTTTACTCTTCTGAGAGGACTGTAAGTCTCACTATCTATGTTCATGAGTTTTTACTTACGATGAAATGATCTTTGTAGGGAAAACTAAGGCTACATTTTCTTTAAACCTGGTGTCCAGTGAAGTATTTTTAAAAGAACAATTTTTTTTTTCCTCCCAGTTACTTACTAAATTATCTCACTTCTGAATTTTAGACATTTTATAGCGGCATAATTATTTGTTTTATCTACCTTTTTTATAAATGGCAAAGTACATGTTTTCATTCATTTTAAAATGTAATGATTAGTCATATTTCCTGTTGATAAATCTATCTGAAAATAAATTAATAAAAAGTGAATGCTTAGAACATTATAGTTTTTTTTAACCATGCTTTTTCATGGTGATATGACTACTTCAGAAAATTTTTGAATTTATTAATGAGTCACAGCATTCTTGTGATAAAGGGAAGTATTAAAAGGAAGTATTAATAATGTTTCCCATTTTACAGATGGGAAATTGAAGCCCAAAGATTAAGGGCTAGATCCTTCAAACAGATAGATGAGTAACTTTATCTACGTGCATAGGCTTGTGATCATTAATAGTTCCCATTTGCACAAAGCTAGATATACATAGGAGTTAACAGAATTAGTTCTGAATGCAGTGCCCAAGGTAACACAGGATGTCAGACCAAGATCAGGAAATGCAGACCAGTTCCATCCTTCTTCATAGTGCTATTCTCAGGCTGAAACATTTCTGGCTACTTGTATTCCTGAACCAGACTAGCATAGTTCTCAGTCTCTTGAGTATCAGGGCATATATAACTGTTGCATTACTTTCTAGTGTGCTGATTATTGTGTACTTTTGTGGTAATTATTGGCTCTGTTACTTTGACTATACTTAACATTACCAAAAGGTGAAATATGTTGATTTTATGGGAACCCAGGATAAGGTATCCTTGTGTTTGGTAATACTATGGAACTTGGAGGTATTGGTTATTTCAATAATGAGGAAGAAAAAATACACTTTTTGTAGGTATTCGCCTATTGTTACTGGGACACTGTATAAAAAAGAAGGATGACCATGTTTACACTGTAGGAGAAAGTAAAGGATTAAATTAAAAAGATAAGTAGAAATGATTAGGAATAAGGCTGAAGGCCTAGTGAAGTAGATCAAACCAGCAGGCCTGAGCTGGATAAATGGTCAAATTGACAGGAGTAGTCTGACATTACAAAAATTGGCAAGAAGTCAGCCGCAGCTACAACAAGAGTAGAAAGGCACCCGAAAGGGAGGAGGCGTTTGGCCTAATGCCAAGGAGATAAAGGTGATTTTTCGGTCAGACTTAAGAATAATATCTCGGTCAAACCTGAAGAGAACATTTTGGCCAAGTTTAAAAGTAATGTTGTGGTTAAATCTGACACCCTGATGGATGGAGATGTCCAGTGATGCACGCACCTATTAGATCTATGGGTGGCATCAGAGAAGGGGTATGTAAACCAATTAAGAGACACTTGTACCCCAAAGGGGGCTGAGTAAGTAGGTCTGAGTAGGATATAAAAACAGGAGCCTGAGAGCCCAGATTTTGTGCAGCCATAGAGGGTGACAAAGAGTCTCGCCGTCAGTTGAGCTGTTACATTGCATTGAGAGCACGAATGCTGCCAATAAATCTGTTGAGATAGATTGTTTGCCATTGTGCTATGTTGCAATAAAGCCTAGTCTGGCACCTTCGTTTCTACAAGGATCTATGGTCGTGTTGGTTTCTTTGATCGTGAGTGTTGCCTCAGTTTACTTCTTGCACAAAGGGTATGCCTAAGTTTAAGGCCACTGAGCTAACTGAGTCCTCATGAAAGACCTGAGCTAAATGTAACCCAGAGTGTTAACCAAAGGAGCATCTCGGTTTAGGATCACCAGGCTAACTCAGTCCCTGCTTAAGATCCAAGCCAGGCTCTAGATCACTGGGCTAAGAGAGTCCCCACGTAAAGATCTGAGCCAGGGGTAATCCTGAGGGAGCATGTATACAGGGACTCACGCACGCAGCCAAGCTGACATCTGTGTCTGACGCATAACATCAATAAGAACACCTGCAGCCTGGCACAACAACATACACTAAGGTAGTATCACTGATGTATCATGATTGTTGTCACCACTGATGTATCATCGCTGTTGCACAATTGTGATAAAACTTGCACAAAGTATGCCTTGCGTGTTGTCATTGTCAACAGTTCACAACTTTTCCAATGCTGTTTTGATTAAATCAGTGTATCATTATATAGGAAGTTATGACACTGCTATGTGTTTGTATCTTGACTACGTTGTGTTCCTGGGTATACCGACAAGACAGATTTACATCACGACTAGCCAGCCATGTGCTGATGGACCAATAAGGAGAATCAGCTCTTCCAATGGGCCCTCCTGAGGACATCCCAGAGAACAATGTAAAATGGAGCCCCAATGACTCAGCAAAGCATATAAACCATGTGATCCCTGACTTCATGTTTAAGACAGTAACTTTACATACACATGGGCTCAGGATATAAATAAAGACTGTGGGGTTATCCCCTTGCCTCTTTCCTGTTCCACATCTCTGGACTATCATGTCTAGCAAAGGGATGCTTTGAACAATGGACTGAGGACCCCCCAGTCTTTTGCATGATCAAGAGAGACTTCCTGCAAGCTAGAAGATTTAGCTAGTACATCACTGCTATTATTCTGATCTACATATATATAAAATAAACCTTTAGTTTTATTTACTAAACGATTGGCTACCAGCATGTTTTTTCGGTGAGATTCTAAATTGCATTTTGATTTGAGATGAGTGTTTGGTTCTATGGAACTGGAAGACCCTAATATATGTGATTCCTGGTTTTAATAATCATTTGTCACAAAAGTCTGGTTTATCTGCGTGGTGCATGAGGACCTAGAGCAGGGGTTTTCAAATCCTGGGTTGGGACCCAATACTGGGTTGCAGTGCCCCCTGCTGCTGCTTCTGCTGCTGAAAAACTGGAATGCATTGCTGAAAGATTCAAAGGGGTAGCCGTGTTAGTCTATTGCAGAAAAACAAAATCCTGTGGCACTTTTAAAGACTAACAGATTTATTTATCATATGAGCTTTCATGGGAGAAAATAAAGCGTCTGATGAAGTGGAATTTTTCTTGCATGAAAGCTTATGTGATAAATAAATCTGTTAGTCTTTAAAAGTGCCACAGGACTTAGTTTGCTGAAAGATGTAATTGTTGAGTCATGGGCATAACCATAAATGATTTTTTTCAACTGGGTCCCAAGAAAAAAAGTTTGAAAATCACTGGGCTAGAGTGCCTGAAGGGGACTATCTGTGGCTTCGTAAGAACTAGTACAATATTTTGGAAGCATGGAGTTTTTACTGGCTTGATGAAGTCTTATGATAGACTTCACAACTCGCCAAGGTATATGTCATATCCCAGACCTGGTTTACGCTGGCCCCAAATTTCAGCGGCAGTCAATGGGAGGTGCACAAGCTACGTACGATAACTTGTGTATCTCCCATCAACTTCCTAATGCCTACTTGCCGTGGCATCCCCACTGCCCTGCATTGATGGGGAAATGCCCTCCTGTCGATGTAGCTCTATGCTACTTGCCGGGGTGATTTTAAAAGGTTGACTTCTGTCATCTTTCACATCTTTACTAATACTCAGTCGAATGCAAAAAATTAATCCTGCACTGTTGGCAGCGTTGCTGGCGGGTATAGGTAGCCTCAGTCTCACTATCCTCAGTCTGACCTGAGACTGGCACTCAGCTGTATCAGGTAGCATGACAGTTACCATCTCTTTGTTTCATTAATATAAGTCTTCCAACAGAAAACAAAGGGAGACGTGAGGATAGGTCAGATCAAGCAACTTTGAAAAATTGTAATTTTGTGTTAGAATACAACATATTATGTAGCTGAGGCCAGGCTGAATATAATTAAGACATGGAGAGAGGCCTTATTTCTTGGGGGATAGAGTTAGGGAGATAAGCAAATGGTTAGACTGAAAACAGAATGTTTGTGCTAAGTAAGACAAGTAAATAGGTCATTATGCTAAAAAGACAGAATGTCTGAATGAGCTAAGATAAGAGGGAAAACACACATTGCTAGTAAATGTTTCCTTGGGTAAGATAAGTATGGAATGTAGAGGTGAGGTCGAATGTGGGCAATACATGGACGGAGCATGCTGCACAGAGATTAGTTTCTGCAAAGTGACCAAGCCAGTTCCAAAATTTGTGATGTAATGTATAATAAATGCAATGTAATGTCTAAATATGCACAAAGGAAGAGGTTTTCTGCATAACTTTGGAAGTGTGATACGCACTGATCTACCCCTACGCTTGAGTCTGATTGGTTCAGTGTAGCTTTGCAATGTGCCAAATAAACTAAGTGATGAAATCTGGAGTCGAACTGACTAGTTTTTTGGATAGCAGAGAACTGGATGAAGTTTTCTCCCAGAACTGACAAAAGTGTCCTGAATAAGTCGAGTGGGAAAGATCTCAGAGGGAACCCCAACATATTAGTGCTTTGTTTTAAAATTCTGGTTCACCAATAGAGCTAACTGTATTTACTGAAAGTGTGTACGCTGCCCAGAATTTCTATCCAGTATTAATAACTGAAGGGTTAAGAAGAATCATGCTGTTTTCCCTGTTTTGTTCTGGATATGATTCTCTATCCTTTTCTAATGATTTCAGTTCCATATGGCGACCGTTATTTTCTGCTTGTTCACAGGCTGAGAAATTGGCAAAACATATGTCATTATACCAACATGATCTGGCTCCAGCAATCACCAGTAATATAGTGTGTTCTAAAGATGCCAAAGAAGAACTTTTAGATGAATGTGAGGCGATATGGAGGCAGTTGGAAGAGGTATGCACATCATTAGTAATAAACTGTTTATTGTATTTGATCTTCAAAAGCATATATTTTCACAGAGAAGACTCTAGGAGAAATTAATACAACATACAGGCCATAAATGAAAGTATAAATGGCACTAAGGGATCCATTACAATGTGACTCATAGAATCTTAGATTGGAAGATTAGGATTGGAAGGGACTTCAGGAGGTCATCTAGTCTAACCCCCTGATCAAAGTAGGACCAACCCCAATTAAATCTTCCCAGTCAGGGTTTTGTCATTATTTGCAGTTATTGCTATTATATCTGCTTTAGATTTTAAAAAAATGGAATGTAGTGTAAGTTTAAAAACAAAAATATTAACTATTATTTGTATTGCATTAATGTGGAGTGGGCCTAGCTGAGATTGGGACTCCATTGTGTAAGACATTGTACAAATACAGAATGAGATTATTCCTGACCTGAAGTGCTCACCTTCTAAAATGGATGAGAGAGAAACAAAAGGTGGCAGTGGTTCACAGAGAGGTAAAGTTAATTGCCAAAAGTGAGTGGTCAGTGGCAGCGGTAGGAATAGAATCCTGGTTTTCTGACTCCCAATCTAGTGCCTTAATCATTTAACTATGCTGCCTCTCCACATTTTTGTTTTGTTTTGGTTTTTTGTTTTTAAAAAGCAGATCCTTGCTTCACTTTTAATAGTTCTGACTTGAGATCACTACACGTTCTGCAAGATGCTATTACATCCATTCTTATTCAGTTGGAAGGGAAAGGTACAGTCATGTTCTAAATTATGGCACTTCAACAGGTTTTTATGTAGTGTTCATACACAATATATTATTTTGAGCATGATGTACAGATAATAAGACAAACTGTAACATAAATAATGCACGTGTATAGCTTGTGCGTTCAATTTTACTTCAAGAACTACTTGCAACATTTTCTTCAGTCATTTTTACTCAGTTATTGACATTTTGAAACAGGAAACGCCTCTTAAAATGGCTTAAATGCTTGCATTTAATGTTAACATTTATTTTATAATATGTAAGGCCCTGCTTGAATTGCGGTACAGTTGTAAAAAAACCTGAAGCTGAGATGCAGACAAACGATGGAAAATTGTGGAAAAGTAATTATGGATGTTATTATTTGCGGTAATAAAGTCCATTATTACTTTTCCAAAATTTTCTGCTGTTAGGCACTCAGGGCTGAGAGCAGGGGCCTTGGGCTTAGAGGGAAGGGAAGGAATAATAAGTAATCGCTGTTTTGTTTTGTTTTTTTCTTCTCTTTTATTAAGTGTCAGAGCAAGCTAACATTGCTAGGAACAGAAACACTTCCAGATTCAGGTGCTCAGGTAAGACTTTCTTCTCTGTACTCAGTGGAGATTTTTTAGTTTTTTATCAAATAATTACCAATTATCTTGTTGTCTTTCTATAATAGACTAACACGGCTACCCCTTTGGAATTTGACTTGCTTTTTAGGAAATATACCAACAGTCTTTACTTACACTGTATCGAGTTGACTACTTTCTCTGCATTGATTTTATTATTATTGTATGAAAAATTTTCTCTTCAAAAATGCAGTCAGTGTGTTCAATTTGTTAATCAAAATTGAATATCTACAAAAATGATTTTTGGACAAATAGAATCTGAAGTTCTTGAACAAAGCCCATATAGTTGATTAAAATTTGTTGGTTTTGGTTTTTTTTAACTTTCTTACATCAGTCTCTTAATAGGAATAAAATAATAGTTTAGCACAGTGGTTTTCAAATCACAGGTCGGGACCCAGTACTGGGTCGCAGACCCTCAGGTACTAGATTGCAGCGCTCCTTGCTGCCCCCACCAAAACACTGGAATGCATTGCTCAAAGACGTAATTGTTGGGTCACTGGCATAAATGATTTTTTTTTAATTGGGTCCTAAGAGGAAAAAGTTTGAAAACCACTGGTTTAGCACATAGTTATAAATTACTTCCAAAGCCATTTTTAAAAAATTGGTGTGACATTAGCTACCCTCCAGTCATCTGGTACAGAACTTGATTTAAATGATGGGTTACATACCACAGTTAGTAGTTCTGCAACTTCAACTGTGAAAGACTGAAGTCTTGGGAAGAGAGAAGGCCTAATGTTGAGAGAGGGTGCCTGTTGTTTTAGAACCTCTGCTGAATAAATCATAGATTATTGTTAATAATGTCACCAATTATTGACCAGTATTTCAAGTTCCCTTTGAGTAAGAATGTGGGTAAGATTATAGTGAGAGAACTCTCACAGTGTCTAGATGCCTTTGATCTCTCACTGACCTCTGGTCAGTTTGCGTATAGACCTGACTCTGGCACAAAACATGCATTGGCTATGTTGATTGATGGTTGGAAATCAAATGTCCATGCTGGTATTTTTGGATCTGTCATTTGATACCATGTCATTTGATCATGAGTTATTGATGATGGGATGCTTTACAGTGGTCTTATTCTTTTGTCTCAGAGAGATCATAGGGGGTAGTTGTGGGTGATTGCTCCTCTTCTTAAAGGACTCTTCAGTAGTGGATGCCTCATGATAGTTATCCTGTCACCCTTTGTCAGCGTGTATATAGTGTTTAAGAGGATTAGTAAACAGGCCTATGGTATTGTGTTCTCAGTACACTAATGGCACCCCAGTGGGCATCTCTTTCATCCAACTTGGTGATTGTGTGGTTCAGTATATCAGCAAACACCTAGATGAGATTGGGGGCATAGATCAGAATGAGCTGATTGAAACTCAGTGGAGACAAGATTGACATGATGATGATGATGATGATGGAGGTAATAGAACTTGAGAGAGTGCTTGTATTGTTGGTCATCAGAGTTTTCAACTTTGGGGAGTGCTGCTAGACTTTCAGCTGCATTTAGATGATCATACTACAGCAGTAAGCCTATCAACTTTCTATCATCTGCATCTGGCAAAGCGTTTGTGACCTTGTCTTTCATCGGCAGACCTTGCCACTGTTGTCAATGCCTTTGTCACTTCAGGATTAGATTATTTGTAATGTGCTCTATTTGGGACTTCACTTTAAAATCATTTGGAGACTGACACTAATATAGAATGCAGCAGATTGTTTATAAAGCAGGGCATTTCACTGGGGCACATGACAACAGTGCTCTGGGAGCTTCATGGCTGCCTATTGGACTGTGAGTAGAGTTTAAGGTGTTGGTCATAATCTGTAAAGCACTTAATGGCCTGTAGTCTGCCCGCGTGAGAGATTGCCTCTTTCCCTGCAATCTGTTGTCCCAACTGGAGGCACTCAAGCTTTAGTCCCCAGTTTATAAAAGAAAGGGATTTTATGGCTATTTAGAATCATAGAATATTAGGGCTGGAAGGGACCTCATGAGGTCATCTAGTCCAACCCCCTGCTAAAAGCAGAACCATTCCCACTAAATCATCCCAACCAGGGTTTTGTCTAACCGGGCCTTAAAAGTTTCCAGAGATAGAGATTCTACCACCTCCTTAAGTAACCCGTTCCAGTACTTCACCACCCTCCTAGTGAGAAAATTTTTCCTAATATCCAACCTAGATCTCCCCACCTGCAACTCGAAACCATTGCTCCTTGTTCTGGCCTCTGTCATCACTGAGTATAGCCTAGCTCTCTCTTCTTTGGAGCACCCCTTCAAGTAGTTGAAGGTTGCTATCAAATCCCCCCTCAATCTTCTTTTCTGCAGACTAAATAAGCCTAGTTCCTTCAGTCTCTCTTCATAAGTCATGTGCCCCAGCCCCCTAATCATTTTTGTTGCTCTCTGCTGGACTCTTTCTAATTTGTCCACTTCGTTTCTGTAGTGGGGAGCCCAAAACTGGACACAATATTCCAGATGCGGCCTCACCAATGCCGAATAGAGGGGAATTATCACATCCCTCGATCTGCTGGCAATGCTCCTACTGATGCAGCCCAATATGCCGTTGGCCTTTTTGGAACCAGGGCACGCTGTTGACTCATATCCAGTTTCCCATCCACCATAACCCCCAGATTCTTTTCTACAGAGCTGCTGCTTAGACAATCGTTCCCCAGCCTGTAGCAGTACATGGGATTTTTCCGTCCTAAGTGTAGGACTTTGCACTTATCTTTGTTGAATCTCATGAGATTTCTTTTGGCCCAGTGTTCCAATTTGTCTAGTCTCTCTGAATCCTCTCTCTACCCTCCAGCATATCTACCATTCCCCCAAGCTTGGTGTCATCTGCAAACTTACTGAGCTTGCAATCTATCCCATCATCCAGAAAGATGTCAAACAAAACCAGCCCCAGGACTGACCCCTGGGACACTCCACTCGTTACTGGTTGCCAACTAGACATTGAGCCATTGATCCCTACCCGCTGAGCCAGATGATCTAGCCAGTTTTCTATCCACCTTATGGTTCATTCATCCAACCCATACTTCCTTAGCTTTCTGACAAAAATGCTGTTGGAAACCTTATCAAAAACCTTGCTAAAGTTGAGGTATATCGCGCTGATGGCTATTCCCGCATCCACAAAGCCAATTGTCTCATCATAGAAGGCTATCAGGTTAGTCAGGCATGATATGCCTTTGGTGAATCCATGCTGACTGTTCCTGATCACCCTGTTTTCCTCCAAGTGTTCCAGTCTGGATTCTTTGAGGACCTACTCCATGATTTTTCCAGGAATTGAGGTGAAGCTGATTGGTCTGTAGTTCCCCAGATCCTCCTTTTTCCCTTTCTTGAAGAGAGATACTATATTTGCCTTTTTCCAATCATCCAGGACCTCCCCCGATCGTCACGAGTTTTCACAGGTAATGGCCAGTGGCTCTACAATCACGTCATCCAACTCCCTCAACATCCTCAGATGCAGTTCATCTGGCACCATATACTTGTGCACATCCAGCTTCTCTAAGTAGTCCATCACAAAGGGCTCCTCTCCTTCTCCCCATTTGGTGTTGCCCAGTGCAGTAGTTGGGAGCTGACCCCACCTGTGAAGACTGAGGTAAAAAAAGCATTGAGTACTTTAGCTTTTTCCACATCATATGCCACTAGGTTGCCTACCCCATTCAGTAAGAGACCTATGCTATGTCATACACTCCCCTGCATTTAATTTCCTCCCACTCTGTAACTTTCCTATCTTCAAAGCGTCTGACGAAGTGGGATTTTCTCCCACGAAAGCTCATGCGATTAATAAATCTGTTAGTCTTTAAAAGTGCCACAAGACTCTGTTGTCCCTCTTGTTACTGACATACTTGTAGAACCCCTTCCTATTACTCTTTACATCCCTTGCTAGTTGCAACTCGAATTGCCCTTTGGCCTTTCTGATTTTATCCCTTCAGGCCTGAGCAATATCCTTATAGTTCTCCCTAGTCATCTGTCCAATTTTCCACTTATTGTAAGCTTCCTTTTTGTGTTTCAGCTCACCACAGAGTTCTCTGCAAAGCCGCACTGGGTGCCTTCCATATTTGCAATTCTTTCTGCACATCAGAATGGTATCTTCCTGTGCTCTTAGTAGGGTTTCTTTAAAATACAGCCAGCTCTCTTGGACTCCTTTCCCCTTCAGATTAGCCTCTCAGGGGATCCTGCCCATCAGTTCCCTGAGGGAGCCAAAGTCTGCTTTTCTGAAGTCCAGGGTCTGTGTTCTACTTCTTTCCTTTCTTCCTTTGATCAGGATCCTGAACTCTATCATCTCATGGACACATTGAAAAAGCCAATTGCCTGATAGGGCTTGAGGGGAAGAGTGTGCGTTCCTTAGTATGATTTGGGGTAAGGGACTTTTCTGGAATTTTTTCTTTATTGTCTGTTTCTGAGAGGATGATCTCTGTGATTTGTTTAAGACTACTGGCTGATAGAGTTTATTAGTATATTAGAAGTGTTAGTCTCCTTTAAGCTTCTGATTTTTGTAAGTGCATTCTTTATGTCCAATATAAATAAGGGAATTGGCTCATTCTGTGGTCAGGGACAGTGCTACAGTATTGTAGAAGAATAGGCACTGTCTACCCTATAAAAGTAAATTTCATACAGGGTATTTGTATGATGGTTATTTTTTTCTTTTGTTAAAACTACTATAATGGGTTCTCTTGAGCAGTGAAAAGCTGACATTCATTTGTCAATTCCTGATATTTTTATTATGTGAACTTGGCTGATGAGTCATAGTGCGTCTTGATCTTGAACTTTTTAGCTGAGTGAAAGCCAAATTGAGTCTGCACTACCTTTTATGGAATACATGATCATTACAGTAGTTTTTGTGCTTAAATGCACACTTCCTTTCTTACTAAATCACTTTTTAAAAAAATGAAAAAGCCCATACCTATTTTGGTGTATTTTAAATGCCTTGTAAATAATGGAAAATACTACTGTTTCATCTCTCGTGCAGATGGGAGCAGCATGCATTTTGATAAATGGAAGCTAAGATGGTTTAGCTTCATTTTTTTAATATGCTTTCCTGAAATGGTATTTTGTGCTTTCCTGCTGCATTTTTCTCAGTGAATCTCAACAGCAGCAGTACAGTAGGGGGCTGTTTGGCCTTTCTCCAGTAGCTGAACACTACTGTAATAAATCTGTGCCTTGAACATAAAGTGAAGGCTTAACATTTAGGTTTTGAATTGCTGTAAGATAACAAGCAGTGTACCAGTCTTCTGTCACCTTCATTGGCTACGTATTAGTTTCCAGACTGATTTTTTAAGATGTTGATTTTGATATATAAAAGACTGTGATCTACGTATCAACAAAACCACCTCTCTCTTTATGACACTGCTGCAGTTGTGGTCAACAGAAGCATGTGAGCATCTTTTCTCAGTAATTGGAAGAAACTCTGAAGTCACTGCTGATAAAATTTGCAGATGACATGATTGCTGGAGTGATAAATAATGATGAGGACAAGGGAATCATACAGAACAATGTAGATACATTGATGAGCTAGGTCCATTCACTTTAATACAGCCAAGTGCAAAGTTCGACAGGTAGGAACTAGGCCATATCTACAGAATGGGTTGGGAGATTGTTCTGGAAAATGGTGAATCTGACAGTATTTACAGGTCAGAATGGACAAGCAACTCAACATGAGTTCCCAGTGTGGTGATGTTGCAAAAAGAACTAATCCACGCCTTGGGTATGTAAGTGGTGTAGAAGTAGGGAGGTGATTTTACCTCTCTATATGGCCTTGCTGAAATGGGTAATGTGAGAACTCTCCACTCCTGGGTTGTTCATGCACAACTTACAGCATGTAAGATGCTCCCAACTAAGTGAGTGAGTGCTTCTAGCGAGTCACTCCTTTGATTATACAACAGAATGACACTAGTCAATACACCCCAGATACAGTCAACTACAGTACCCAACTAATACAGTCCCAGATACAACTGTAGGAACCTCCGTCTTGCAATGTCAAGTTATACCCACTGAGCAATGTAAGCTCATATTAGTTTGTTAATTAACTATGGAAAGATTTTAAGTGATTGTAAGACAAAGCATAACAAGTCAGATTTGGTCAAAAGAAATAAAAGCAAAAAGCATTCTAAGCTAACATCTTTATGGCCGATTTAGAACAACGTTTCCTCACGTCTCATCCCAGAGCACCTCTACTTTACCTACGCTATATTGATGACATCTTCATCATCTGGACCCATGGTAAAGATGCCCTTGAAGATTTCCATAGAGATTTCAACAATTTCCACAACACAATCAAACTTAGCCTGGAACACTCCACACAAGAGATCCACTTTCTGGACACTACAGTGCAAATTAGCGATGGGCACATAAAGACCTCCCTATACCGCAAACCTACTGATCGGTATAGTTACCTACATCCCTCGAGCTTCCATCCTCGACACACCACACGATCCATTGTGTACAGTCAAGCCCTAAGATATAACCGCATTTGCTCTGACCCTTTAGACAGAGACAGACACCTTCAGGATCTCTACCAGGCATTCTTAAAACTACAGTACAAACCCGCAGAAGTGAAGAAACAAATTGACAGTGCCAGACGGGTACCCAGAAGTCAACTACTGCAGGAGAAGCCCATGAAAAACAACAACAGAACGCCACTGGTCACCACCTACAACCCCCAGGCCAGACCTCTTCAACACATCATCAAAAAACTACAGCCTATTTTACAAAATGATCCCTCACTCTCTCAAGCCTTAGGAGACAGACCTCTCCTTGCTTTCAGACAGCCCCCTAATCTTAAAAGGATACTTACCAGCAACTACAGATCACAGAACAGAAACACTAAAGCAGGAACACAGCCCTGCAGCAGACCACGCTGCCAACTTTGCCCTCATATCTACACTGATGACACCATCACAGGACCTAATCATGCCACCTACTCCATCAAGGGTTCGTTCACCTGCTCATCCACCAATGTGATTTATGCCATCATGTGCCGGAAATGCCCCTCTGCCTTATATATTGGACAGACAGGACAGTCTCTACGCCAAAGAATCAATGGACACAAATCTGACATCAGAAATTGCAACACTGCAAAACCTGTAGGGGAACACTTCAATCTCCCTGCTCACTCCCTTGACGACTTGTTAATAGCTGTGTTGAAACAGATGAATAACAAATCACAGCTTCAAAGAGAGACTGCAGAACTCGAACTTATATGCAAATTTGACTCAGTTGTCTTGGGGTTAAACAGGGACTATGGATTTTTCTCGCATTACAACAAGTGATTTGACCTCCCCCCTCCTCTATATGCTGTTCCCCAGTGTTTTGAATGCTAACACCTATTTTGATTTGCTGTTACAGCCTGACCTGATGCTATGTCATACACTCCCCTGCATTTAATTTCCTCCCACTCTGTAACTTTCCTATCTTCAAAGCGTCTGACGAAGTGGGATTTTCTCCCACGAAAGCTCATGCGATAAATAAATCTGTTAGTCTTTAAAAGTGCCACAGGACTCTGTTGTCTTCATACAGACTTAGGGATTCTCACCACAGGCTGGCTGGCTTCCCTTCAGCCCGGCTCTCCCCTTTGTCAGTACTTCAATTGCTTGTTAGTATTCATAGATAGAGGTGGAAGAAAGGGAGCATGGGCAATATCTTCCCTTTTATTAAGATTCCTTAATCCTTTTGAGGCTTACCCCACATTCCTCTCAGCATCAGGTGACAAAATGTCCTTATATGGACTCATTCATGTCCTGAGTCAGTAAGCATTACTCATCATGGTTCCTAACTGTTCTAGGGAAGGGAAATAACTGAGTCCAGTTGATCCTTTATTGGTGCCCAGGTCTGCCCTTTGTTCTTGGAAGGCTGAGCTGGGTTTGTCCTGTACGTGACTTGATGAGAGGTGAACTGTCCCTTTATTCCTGGATGGTTTTGCCTGGGCATGTTTTAAGCCATGAGGACATATCCTTGGGAATATTTCATAGTGCATCTTCATAACGATACACGTGAAATTGCAACCGACATGCTACTATAAGAATAATGATCTGTACATCGTGAGCCTTCCAAAGACATCTAATGTGACATACTTTGCGTTAAATAATACACAGTCGTATGAGGGTGAACATGGGGGTACAGGGTGTCAGAACTGTATACAGTTATGGTGTCCACATTTTAAAAGAAATGTTGACAAACTGGATGCAAAGAATAGTCCCAAAAATTATTCAAAGCTACAGGAAGTGCCTTATAGTGAGACACTTAAAGAGCTCAATCTGATTAGTTTATCAAACAGAAGATTGAGAAGTGACTTGACTATAGGGTACAAGTACCATCACAGAGGAAAAATATCGGGCATTAGAAACATTTTAATTTAGCAGAAATGGCTGGAAGCTGAAGCCAGACAAATTAAAATTTTAACAGTGAGCATGATATACCATAGGAACTAACAGCCAAAGGAAGTGGTAGATTCTCTATCTCCTATTGTTACCAAATCAAGACCAGATGTCTTTCTAGAAGATAAGCTTTAGCCAGCCACAAGTTATGCTTTAGGCAAACACAAGTTATTGGACTCAATTCAGGGGTAACTGGGTAAAATCAATGGTCTGTGATACCCAGGAGGTCAGATTAGATCAGTGGTACCCAAATTTTTCCTCTTGTGACTTTCCTTACCAGTGACAGAATCTGTCTACACCCTCCAACTCCATTACTGCACAGCCAAGGCTTCCTCTGCAATGGAGCTTGGACTGAAGGTGAAGTTGGGGGCAGAATGGGGATGGGGAAGGAGCTGAGGCTAGAGGTGGTACTGGCCTAGAGGCAGAGAAAGAATGAGGACAAAGCCGGGCTGCGGGTGGAGCAAGGGGAGTAGTGGAGCTGTGTGTGGAACTGGAGATGGGTTTGGGTCAAAATGGAGCTCCTCTGGGAGTGGGGGCGGGGCTGAAAGCATGGAGCTCCCTCCCCGTTCTCAGTGAGGGCTGACGCAGGTACCGCCACACATCACTGTTTCTCTGTGCTCTTGTAAGGGGGCGTGTCCCACAGTTTTGAGACAAGATAAGGTGAGCTAATGGTTTCTTCTGACTTTAAGCTCTAATCAGTCTGAGTGAGCATCTGGCAGGCTGTTCTCTTATAGGATCCTGCATTCTTCCTGTCCCAAGTGTGTCACTTTTCAGGGCATGCTGGAAGGTCTGCTTTTTCTTCACAGTTCATGAGGAAATGGAAGTTAAATAAGGCTGGGTGTGGGACTCGTGTGGGATTGATTAATTTCAGTTATACTGATGTTATCAGTGTTATTTGAGTTGATCTGGTGGGACTGACAGGTCTCTGTTTTACTGTATTTTTAAAATACCATCAATGGCATCCAGAGCACTGGCTAGGCTGATCTTTTATTTTATTCTGTATAAATATAAATAACTTTTCCAGATTTTTCCTCACAAAATACTAAATCAATTTTTAACATGTCCTGTCTTATCTTACTCAAACACTATTCAGCACATTTCAAAATTAATTTTGAAATACTCTTTCTTCTTGTTTTACAGCTTTCGTTGTTAATGATGCGAGTGAAGGCTCTAACTGCAGAATATAATCAATGGCAGAACCTAAGTCCTGAGGGTAAGGTTTATTATTCAGATTTTTATGACTTTGTTTAAAACCAAAGTTTATGTGATTATCTTGGATTTACAACATTATCATTTTTCCAGGCACCTGAGTATGTATATATAGAATATTTATATTTCATACATCACACCTACGTACTTTATAGAAATTAAAGAGAGCTACTGCCTACAACAGTGTCTTCCCACTTTTGTCTATGTGCTTTCTTCCTTGTAGCACTGACATGAGTTAGCACCTGTTGAAATGAATGAGTTAATTCACACCTGAGAGCTACTGTTTCCATCTCTGTGATCCCTTTCATTAGAATAGGACTTGTTGGTGACCAGCACTTCTTAAAATCAGGCTGCTGAAGATGTGAATAAAATTCCAGGAGGTTGACAATAGGGTCTTTTTAACAGTTTCTGAAGGGCCTCCAACAAGAATTTGAGCTCTTAGATATAGAAATTGCACGAGTATTGTGGCCGAAAACTCCTGTTAATGTAATCAGGTACAGAGGAGAAGGTATTCTGCAAGAGTGCAGAACATAGGCAGTTGAGGGTTTTATAATACCTTGAAATGCACTCAACGGTGGATTCGGAAGCAATGAAAAACATTTATTACATATGGGTGGATTCATGTTGGCCTACTCTATAGTTAAGAGATGTACTGTCATAGTTTATATTAGCTGAAACTTTCAAGCTACCTTTGAGTTGCAATGGAGTACAATATCCTTTTTGGAGTTAGAGGTCATAGACTCCAGACCAAACAAAGAGGAGAGATACTTCAGGCTATTACAGCCTTCTGGGAATTCAACAGCAGTTACTGATCCAAGTAATTCTGCGCCATTTGCAGACTCCTTGAGACAAAGGGTGTGCCTTCTGGCTGCTTTCTCCGAAGTCATTATCAGACAAAACCTGTATAACCCCATCAGTTTTTCAAGATGTCCTCTTCTACCCAAAATGTCCTCTTCAGCACTGTTTGGATTGAATTAAACTGTAGTTAACTTTGATTCAGGCACCAGAAAAGCAAGATCTCACAGAATCTGTTTAACAAGAAGACACACACTATACTGCTGGTACTATAGCCCAAAATGTCTTATAGTTCTCCACAGTGGCAGATTGGCTCTGGTTAGAATAGATGAATTCTTAATCAGCAAAGATCCTTTTTTTCCATACAAACTTATTTTAAAAACTGTCTATATGAAGAAATATAGCAGCATAATTATACCAGTATGATTATAGTAGTATAGCTCTCTGTGTGGACACTCTTATCCCTATATGAGTCCTTTTCTGGCTTAGGCTATGTACACACGATCAGATTAAAGCGCAACAAGGCAATTGCACTATAAAACTCACGTGACCTTTATTGCGGGACAACGCGTACACACGTTGCTCCCTGCAAAGCAACAAAATTACATGCATTATCGCGGTTGAGCGCAATGACTTCTGGGCACCTATCCCATCGTTCCATTTTCCCCTAAGTCGACGCTATGAATCATGGGATGAAGGAAAGGAACGCAAAGCGCCATGGGTAAAGTGTCAGTTTCCCATGGTGCTTTGTGTTCCCCTAGCGTCTTCGTCGTTTCCAATAGCAACTCGCGCCTATTTTCAACATTGCAGTGACGCAACGCACCACTTGCAATCAATCACAACAGCGACAGCATGGATCCTGCTCTGATCTCCACTGTTGCCTTCAACATTCTGAATACATCTCGGCTTGTTGCTCAGTACGCAATGAGCTCCGAGTCAGACGAGGACACCGAGGAGCAGGGGCTGATCGATGCCATGCAGAGCAACAGCACCGCGTTGCTCAGCTCCTTCACCGATCATCTGCACACGGTGCAACGCCGTTTCTGGTCGCGAGAGACGAGCACCGAGTGGTGGGATCGCATTGTTATGCAGCTGTGGGATGACGAGCAGTGGGTACAGAATTTTCGAATGCGGAAAGCAACCTTTCTGGAACTGTGCTCAGAGTTGGCCCTGCCCTGCGACGTAAAGACACCAACATGAGGTCAGCCCTAACCGTGGAGAAGCGTGTTGCAATTGCTCTATGTAAGATGGCGACTCCCGACTGCTATCGGTCCGTTGCAAACCAGTTTGGAGTCGGGAGAACCACCGTCGGATTAGCCCTCTCACAAGTGTGCCAAGCCATCAATCGCATCCTGCTACGGAGGACAGTGACATTGGGCAATGTTCGAGAGATTGTGGACGGCTTTGCTGCCATGGGATTCCCTAACTGCGGGGGAGCCATAGACGGCACACACATCCCTATTTTGGCTCCAGACCATCTCGCGACGGAGTACATAAACAGGAAGGGCTACTTCTCCATGGTGCTGCAAGCACTCGTGGATCACAAGGGTCGTTTCACGGACATCAATGCTGGGTGGTCGGGAAAGGTGCATGACGCCCGCATTTTCAGGAACACTGGTCTGTACCGGAAGCTGTAAGGGGGTACCTTTTTCCCTGATCAAAGAATAACAGTGGGGGAGGTGGAGATGCCCATAGTCATCCTCGGAGACCCAGCATACCCACTGATGCCATGGCTCATGAAACCCTACACCGGGAACCTTGATCGCAGCAAGGAGCGGTTCAATTACCGATTGAGCCGCTGCAGAATGACTGTGGAGTGTGCCTTCGGCCGTTTAAAAGGGCGCTGGCGCTGTTTGTATGGGAGGCTGGACTTGGCGGAGGACCAGATCCCTGCCGTGATTGCGTCATGTTGTGTCCTCCATAACATTTGTGAAAGTAGGGGAGAAAAGTTTTCCCCTACGTGGGCTACGGAGGCACAGCGCCTCGAGGAAGCATACGAGCAGCCAGCCACTAGGAGTATTAGGGTGGCACAAGGAGAAGCTGCTCGCATAAGGGAGGCACTCAGGGAGCATTTCAATGATGCCCTCCCCTAGTTAAGTTCCATGACGCATCAGGTGCACCTTAGTATCATTTCAGTAATGTGTATAAATAAATGCATTCTTCAAAGTATTTTTTGTTACTGTTTTATTAAAACCTAAAAGGTGGGGGTGGGGTTACAGGTTGGTGTAGCTCCGGGTCTCATAAAAGTAGCTGGGGGGGGTGGGGGGGGAATGGATGTTGTCCTGTACCGGGGGGAAGGGTGGCCTTCAAAGAAATGCTTTGAGGGACTGCGGTGTGTGGGAGGCAGACACGGCTGAACTGTCTGGAGTGGAGCCCGGACATTTATCGCCTGGGACTGCAAAGCAATCATGCTCCTGAGCAGTTCTGTTTGCTCCTTCATGACGCTTATCAGTTCGTCCCTGTGTTTCTGCCTCCTCTGCTGGGATTCCTCTCTCCAGGCTCTATTCTCCCTTGATGATTCCTGTGTTGCTTTCAGCAGCTCGTGAAACATATCCTCCCTCTTTCTTCGAGAACGCCGCCGAATGTTTCTCATTCGGTCAGCTGGGGTAGACACCGGCCTTGTGAAGCTCAATTCTAATACAAAAATAACAATAAAGACATTGTTAACACATAGCATAGATAGCCAATGTAACCTTCCAGTAGCACATTCCACTGGAAGGTACAGGGCGGTCAACACACTACGCTTCGCTGAAGCAGACAAGGTACGTTCTAATAGACGGCTTACCGGGGGCTAATAATCGGAAGAGGGCACAGAGATGGAACCCAATATCGCTCTCCTCAGAGTGCCCCTGCCATCTAGAATACATCCCCTACATGCCGCCGGTAGCAGGCCAGGACCGTATGCTGCTGCACTGTGTGCTGCCATGGTTCCCAGGGCTGTGCTTTGCAGCTGGCGAGGCAGAGTATCCGTCTTTGGGAGCGTAGACACAAACGCTCTCCCATCTAACCTGAGTAGTAGGCTCTGGAGGTACATCGAGGAAACCTTTACTGACCTAAATGCAGATGATTATTTTACAATCACTGCTTGTATTGATGCCCTTCTAATGAATGCAGAGTAAATAGCGTGCACAGCGGGGACCCGCAAGCACCCCCACCCCAGACAATGATATTTGAGCAGGAGCAGAGCTGAATGAAGGAGAAACTTACCTGAACCCCCCTCTGCCGCCTCAGAGAACACGCTGCAGTTCAAGCCTTGGGTGGAAGCCTCAGCAGGGCTGCTGAAGAGCTCCTGGCTACACGCGGTTGCGCTTTCCTCCGTGTCATCCTCCATCTCCTCCTCCTCCTCCTCCTCCTCAACAACGTCCTCATCCTGCTCGGCTCTGGCAATCACCGGATAAGCGGGGGCTGAAGTGTCCACGGGACTTTTGGCAGTGGTTGTGGGGTCCCCACTGAGGATGGCTTCTATTTCCTTATAGTACCTGCATGTAGCAGGCGCTGATCCGGAACGGCGGTTTCCCTCCTTCGCTCGGTGATAGGTTATTCTGAGCTCCTTCACCTTTGATCTGCACTGCACTGTGTCTCTATCATGCCCTCTCTCTGACATGGCCCGAGAAATTATGCCAAATGTGTCATAATTCCTCCTGCTGCCGCGTAGCTGCGCCTGCACAGCGGACTCTCCCCAGATGCTGATCAGGTCCAGCACCTCTGCCGTGCTCCAAAGGGGTGCGCGTCTTCCACGGCGGGCTGCCATTGCTACTGATGATCAGAGCTGCACTCCACTCCACGAGGAAGAGAACAGGAAGTGAAACAGACGAGAAATTTGAAAATCCCGGGAATCTGATCAGGGCGGGGATTGTTTCGTCACGGCCACAGAGCGGGTGGGGGGAAGACCAGAGAGGACGACTTGGGAATGCTGGGACACTTCCGGAGGCCAGTCAATGCGCGGTAAGCGTACACACGAGCTCAAACGCGCAACATATGATCCGCAACAGCTGTTACCACTCTCGTCGGAGTGGTTGTTGGATTGCGCGACAACAAGGCAGTTAACGCGCAAGAGCCCTGTTGCCCGTGTGTACGCCGTTGTTGCTATCGCGCGGTAATGAGCTTTAATGCGCGATAAACTGATCGTGTGTACAAGGCCTTAGTTAATGTTGTTTCCAAAGTGATTGGCTCAGAATGCAGACCAGGACTTTCAAAAGTTTATAACTCAGTGATATCTGAACAGATTGTCATAGGAACAGAAATAGACACCTCTCCTCCTCTGCCAAATTTCAGGTACCTATTCTTACCTCAGAAAATTAAAGCTCATCTATTAACACTGCCCTTCCAGAAATTTTTGAGATAAAGTCTGTGTGGTCCGCTCACCTAATGGTTTTTCAGTAACCTAAAGAAATACGGATACAGCCCTCCGATCAGAAATTGATACTCAGACTAGTATATTCTTCGAAAACAAAGCTATTATTTATTTAGAATAATTATGAATGCAATGAAATTCAAGGCTGAAAAATCATATAAATTAAACAGTTGTATATTGATATATTTCACATTTAACTCGGTGTGATTGCTATATATATGGCACATAGAGTGACAATTGTATTATAAAAATTACCACTCTATTACAGTATATATGGTGCTATCTTTACTCTGAGGTAAACAGTTAAATAGTAAAAGTATTTAATATTTCAGTACTCTTAACACTATAAACTTAGCAATCTATAACATATACCTTAACAAACTATAACAATCCTTAGCAATCTATAACATTCAACAAGCATTAGCAAGGCAGTTGCTGAATGGGTACTAAAGGAAGGAGTAACATTAGTTGGCTCATAATATTCTAATTTATTCACACAGAGTTAGCTTTTTTATTACATATGTTAATTTTATAGTACAGAAATGTTGAGTATATAATAGATAAATAACTTAGAGAGACAAGGTAGCTGAGGTAACATTACCTCAGCCACCTTGTCTCTCAAGTGTCCTGGAATCAATACGTTATAACTACACTGTATGGAACATATCAATAATGTATCTTTTTGTAGTCAGAGCTTTGTTTTGTTACTTATACTTCTCTTTCAAGCCATTTTGTTAGAGTGAGGTGGGGGACTTACTTTAAGAGCCCTCATAAGATTATCATAATTATGTGAAAATAAAGAACTGCAATGCTTTCATGGTTCTATGTCCATCTGGAAATTTCTTACTCTGTCCCTCATTTCAAGAGAGAAAATGCTTCAGTAATAGAAAAGCTTTCTTAATGATGCTAACTATGGGATAGGAATATTAGTCAAGTTGCTACAGCTCAATATTGCAGCCTGAATGTCAGGCTGTCTTGTACTCTTCTGTATATTTTTAGCAATAGCCAGTGCAATTACTGTAATTGAGAGTCTGTCAGCATTTCTATTATAAACCTTGCTTTTGGGGGTTGTAACTTGGCAGTTCCAAATTTCATTGGGCACAATCTTGGCACACAGGCTTGAATCCACAATGCAAATTTTTATTTTTGCAAGACTCTTTAGTCTCCTGTTCTTTCTGGGTTTTTGATACTCTATATATAGCACGTAGAGATGCTTAATCAGCTAAATTATAACTTTTAACAAGAAGTTGGCACTTAAAATAGATTTGAATTTTTCTCTTTGCAAAATAAGAATTAACCACATTTTAAAGTTTATAAAACATGTGGTCTTTGTATAGTACCTATTTTTCTGTGCATATATCAATATTGTGCCAGATTCCTATCACTTGAATAGGAGTTTCTGTACAAAGGCTTGCATAGTAATGATTCTTTACATTGCAAACATCTGGTAGTATTTTGCCTTGCAATCACGGTACACATTGGTGTGCTATTCCATTTGTGACCTCCAGGCTTGATTCTTTTTTTTTTTTTGGTCTCTCATACGTAGGAATAAAACCACACACCAAGAAAAACTCCATTTGATAGCAGATGCATCAGCATATATGTTTAATGACTAAAATTGCCTGTAACACATCATCCCAGTCCTACATGCTGTGCACTGGCTCACCATTGAATACAGACCAATTCAAAGTGTCTCTCCTAATATTCAGAGTCCTCCATGGGATTGGCCCTAGATACTCAAGAAATTTTCTTTTCTACAATCATGACCTCCACAAGTCATAACCAAGGAGACAGAAATAACTGCATGTGGACTTTTGAATTTCTCTACTGTCGGAGATTGTTACTTCTATTTTTAAATACTTGGTGGGCACTCAGATATTACAATTAAAGGAGCTATAGAAGTATCTAGGTAGAAATGTTTAAAGTTGAAGGAAGTTGTATAAAACAAGTGATTTGAGTGGACTGACGTGAAAGTGGATAATTCAAGACAGAAAGAAAGGATTTCTGATCGTCATAAAGTGTAGAAAATTGGTTTATTTGGATTCTTCATATCAAATGTCATTGAATGTAACTTGGTTTATTGAAAGTGAAGAAAAGAACATTAACAAAATAGATTCTACATTTGAAACATTTTCATGTCATTGTCATCATGAAATGTAGTCATGATGATGATTAAAGTCAGTCTACCAGGCGTCCAGTAGGTCTTTAACATCAGCTTAATTCAGGCATTTAACTAATCTTTTATTCATATATATCTAGATATATCTAGATATATCTAGATATATATAATGTACGTATGATTTTGCTTTTGTTTCACATACTCATAATTCTTTATCTGGCTGATTTTTTTTTAAATCAAACTTCAATTGAACATACTTGGGGGGCAGAAATCTTCCTTGTTTCAGTATCTGATCACTGCTAAAAATCACTTCTCCACAGCTTGCTCAATATTCATGGATGCTTATCCAAACTTCTGTTTAAATATCTTTTAGGATTATCTGGTTGCTGAATTCGTAAAACACAAATCTAAATTTATCAACCTCATGCGTATACCCTGTATTTTGAGAAATATATAATGCTTCTATATGGGGAGCTATTTCTTTTTCTTTTGTAAAAAGAAAGCTTTATCACAGGAATTGTTTATATTAGGATGAGATATTATGAATCTTGATGTCCAAACTTTGATGTACAAATATGCTTCTGTGATAAAATGATTTGAAGCTGGTAGGGTAGCTTTAATTTTTCTTATTACATAAAAAGATGCAAATGCATGCTTCAGTTTTTAAGAAATCTGTGTTTTTATTCATGCATAAGAAGAACAGGGAGGATGATGGCACATTTAATAAAGTCTTCAAATCTCCTGAAAGGGTTTACAAAATCTATCAAACAACCAGGAAGCTCTGAAGTAATGAAATCTAAGATGATCTCTTGCATTTGTACCTTTTTAAATAGAATAGAAATAATAGTCAGCTTTCTCCAAAATTTAAACCATTTTTTAAAGTGATGTCCAATTACTTTTTCTTTCTGTTGAACAAACTGAAGTTTCTGACCCTCTTTCAGAGTAAATGGTGACTCAATCTGTTAGTCAAAATATAATCTAGAACACTAAATTCAGATGATTTTGTTGCTGTGTGATTTCAGGAAATGTTGGTTGATCTCTTGTGGAAGATTTATCTTTTTTACAAAAGAGAGAACTTGCCACATTCTTCTAATTACCCCAGTTTCACTTACTCTTAAAAAAGACTTAGGACTGGGAGAAAGGTGCCTTTTATCCAAAAAAACCCCCAAAACCAAAAAACTTACATAACTTGGATTTTAAAAAGTTTGCAAAAATTTTAATTTGTAGGCTGGAGGAAGTTCTGTCATACCTATTGATCAGATGAGTTTTATTAAAATTGGAATTCAGTTTGTAATTTTTATAGCTTAATGGGTGCAGTTGGGGCATGGAAGAAATTGATATTAAAACAATATTTTTTCAATGCAGATTGGTAGAGCCCTATTCAGATACAAAAATGTGAGGATCCACATCCAATCTGCAGCTGCAAAAATCCCTTTGCATCCTGTCCACGATTTGCATACCATCCTTTATCTGTATCCGCATCCACACCTACAGCAGCATATCTTTCAGTGCCTCTCAGGAGGAGCATCTGTGTGCATGTGTGTGTATTCGATGTAGTATCTCAAAGATGGGGAAGCAATTGTCTGCAGCTCATAGCATATGTAGGTGCTTCCTTGCCTTCAAGATTGTATCTCCCTCTTCCCACCACCCTCTACAGAGAAAGGGGAGGTAATAGGTCAAAACAGGCATGCTCCTATCACTCAGTTTAAGCAACCAAGCAATTAGGAAATGTCTCCCAACATCATACTGACTTTGTAGAAGCAGCTGCCTCTGACCTTGTCTATACTGAAAATACTGCATCGATCCCCACGGGCGCAGTGGGATCAGTTGAACAGCCAGTGCAGACCCACTCAATCGATCCTGGAAGAGCTCTCCCACCTGCTCATTAACTCCATCCCGCAAAGTGAAGTACCACTGCATCAATGGTAGAGCCATTCAAGTCAACACAGCTGAGTGAAGACAGTCCAGTGAGTAAGAATAACTAAGTTGACGGGAGATCTGCATTCTGCGGCATGCAGATTGTATATCTCCTGTCGACTTAGCCCCGCAGTGTAGACTAGACCTGTGTCTCTAGCTGACCTGATACGACAATGAAGTCGGAAGAGGATCTCGAAGGCGGGAAGCAGCCTCATAGGTATGTGCTGCAGACAGCTGCTTGCCTACTTTTGAGATCCCATATTTAGAGCTCTCAGTAGTTACAAAATTTGTATCTGCATCCAATTTACAATCCGCAAAAATGGTCTTCAGAAATCCACAGATATGCAGGGCTCTACAGATTAGACATTTGATGTGGCCAGCCTTCTGAGATGTGATTTGATCCCTCTGATAATGCTAATGATATGTCTCTCTTAAAAGTTGGATCTGTTTATTTTGCTAAAATATTAAAAAACGATTAGGGAAAATAACCTGTTTTATTTTTCAGTAATCTCCACCAATTCTGATGTTCTGGTAGCATTAGGAAAGGAAGAGGTAAGTGATTTATTTCATTACTTGGTAGTAACTTCTTACAAATACATTTTTTAGGAGTTTCTTTTCATATGATTGTCTAGCCATAAGAAATTGTGTGAGCCTATTTGAGCACTATTAATATTTTAATTTGCTTTTTCCTGAACTGTGTTGTAAGTACTGAATATTTTTAAGTGTAGTGAAAATTATCTTTTAAACAATTTATTATATGGTGCCTTTCATGATTAAGATATAATTTTTTTGAAAAATTAACATTGTGTTGTGCAGAAGAGACAGTACTCTTAGTTCTAGATTTGTGTAGGAATAATATATGCAAATAGCTATTGAGTTCTTCCAGACTGGGGGAGAAAGGGCAAATGAAGAATGTGATAGTGATAGCATTTCAATATATTGGTTGGGCATTGGTATGTAACATTAGCTGGAAATATTCTTGTGGCTGTAACATTGAAATGAATAGTCATATTTTGGCCAACACATAAAGACACATTTAGATTATATGGGTTTTGTTTAAAAATAACTTATGCTTCACCTACCTTTTTGGTTTGGCTACCTCCCAGCTACTTTCCTCTGCCTTGTATCAGTCAGGCCAGGGAACCAAACTGAAAATACAAGTGCTCTTTTAACAAGAAAATTGGCTGTGTATTTTCCTTTGAGTGTATATTCTCTCCACTACATGTTTGGCTTGACATTCCATTTTGTGGTTAGGTTAGCAGAGGGATACAACATTTCTCATAAATCCAGGGTATATAAAACCCTTCTGCTCCTAGGGAAAATCTTCTGTATTTCATTTATGTTTGTTATTGAGCTAAACTTAAATTTTATTCTATAATTATATGATAAAATGACAGTTTGGGGTGTATAGACCCCATGCTAACGAGGAAGGTGCCAGACAGGCCATTGGGACAGGGCTAGCTCTGATCATCTGATCTGGTCAGTCATGTCTGATAGATGAGGACATAGCTGTAGTCAGCTGGGGTATAAGAGCAGGACTGCTAAACAGGAGACTACAGGGGTCACTCTGGAGCCATCAGAGGAACTCCCATCTAGGAGATTTTCACCCTGGCCCTGTGGGGGAGTGCAGCAAACTCCCAGGAAGAGACTGAAGAAGGCCCATGAAGGGTGAGGGTCCATATCAAGTAAGAAACTAGAACCTGTGCAGGAGCCTCTTGGTGCAAGTAACTGAGCACGGCCAACTCTCTGACCATTGGGGAGACACACCTCAGAGAACTCCTATACAGAGGCATCTAAAGACAGTGTGTGGTAGAGAGCCCCAAACTTATTAAGGGAGCCACATCTGTATCAAAAGCTACAGAGAACATCTCAACAGAGCTGGATTAATTCAGGGCCTTTAGGGGCTTCAGCCCCGAGCTGGGCTGGGAGGGAGGGCACAAAAATCCAGCCCTGGCTGGCTGGTCCCTGCTCCCAGGGAGGCACTGCTTGGAAGGAATGTAGGAGAGACCTTCCTACTCCGGATAGCATAGCCTCCTGGTCACATTGCCCCCTTCCCTGCAGGGGAAGATCTTGACTTCAGGCTGCTCTCAGCTGAGCTGGCTGCAATTCCCCAAGCTGCCACTGGCTCTCTGTTTGCAGGGCAGGACAGTGGAAGCAGTCTGCTCCAGGCTGAGGCTAGGTCAGGACCTTGATCCTTGGGAGCCAGAGCCACAAGGGGGCTGGGGTTGGGACTGGCCACAGGGGGAACAGGTATGTGAGGGGCCAGAAGAGGCAACAGGTGATTAAGGGGGGCAGAATGGGAGGAAAGCAAGGGATGGCTGGAGGTAGGGGGAATGAGGCGATGGAGGGGAATCACGGGGCAGGGGCATTATGAGGCTGGAGGAAGGTGGCAAGAGTGTGGGGAGCATTGTGAGGGAAGGGGGATGTTGGTAGGGGAGGCTGGAGGGAGAATGTGAGAGCAGGAGTCCCACTGTCCAGGCTTTCCTAGCTCACTGGCAGCCAGGGCATCCTCTGACCTTCCCAAATGCAATCAGAGAGTCTGTCATGTGTGTTCCCTCCTCCCCCGCTTTCCCCACAGCAGGGGGAGAGTGGGACAGAGGCCCACAAATTCTCCCCACCCTGTGGGGTGCTGCTGCTACCACTGATGGAATGGGGAGTGAGAGAGAGTGGGACAGACCTCCCCAGTGCACCACCGCTGATGGGGGTGCCAATGTAAGTATGGTCCCATGGGTGCCAGAGACCCCACTGTCCTTCCCCCTGGCTGGCCAAGGGCCCCACAAAATCATATAGCCCTGGACCCACAGCAGAGTTAATCTGGCCCTGCATCTCAGTGTTAGTCTTCAGCAAGCCATGCATCAACTAAGGACCCAGTTTAATGAGATGTTGAGTACTCCCTGCTCCTATGTGGAGTGGAGGACACTCAGCCTCTGACAAAATCAGATCCTAAATTTCTTTACTAAGATATTGCTTGAAGTGAACAAAACAGCAGTATTTTATTACTTGTACCAAGTTCCAGAGGGGTAGCTGTGGTAGTTTGTATACAGCAAAAATGAGAGTTTTTTTACGCCTTAAAGACTAAGACTATGCCTGAAGAAATTTGTTAGTCTTTAAGGTGCCACAGGACTCTCGTTATTACTTGCACCATTTCCCCGTCCAAGTTAAGAACATGTCTGAATCATCATCAGTTTGATTAGTAAGAGTAAACACCCTTTCTTTGAGATGTACTCACTTAGGAGTGCCCTAATTGTTGCTCTGCCAACTATTAGTTTCTCAGTATATTATTATGTGAGATATGGGTTGTTACAGATTTGTCTATCAAGATAATTTTGGCTCCCTGCACTGCAGTATCTGAGGCTATGTACACACGATCACTTTATTGTGCGGTAAGGCTCCTTACCACGCAATAAAGCAAATAGCGTACACACGATCAATTTCTCTGTTGCACGGCAACACCCTCTTGCTGCGCAACAGTTAAACCACTCAAAACGAGAGTGGTAGCATTATCGCGGAACAGCTGTTCCACGGTAATGCTCGTGTGTACTCATTTTGCGCAATAGACAGCCTCCGGAAATGTCCCAGAGTGCCAATCGAGGCCACTCTGGGACATTGGAGCTGTCAAATATGTCAATTTCACTGCTCTAGCTGAGCAGTGATATTGACATATATGTCAATTTCACTGCTCTAGCAGAGCAGTGAAATTGAGTATTTTTGGGAGCTGCCCAGTTTGGCAGCTCCCCTGGACTGAGCTAGGGGGCTGGCCCGAACCAGCTGCCCACGCTGGTCCGAGCCGGGCCCCCAGGTCAGCTCCCGGCTTCGGGAGTCAGCAGGCGCTGTGGTGCTTAAGCGCCGCAGTGCCTGCTGACACCCGAACCAGCTCGGGGTTCGGGTGGCGGCAGAAGCTCCAGCGGAGCTTCTGCTGCCACCCGAACCGCTGGACTGGTTCGGGTGTCAGCAGGTGCTGCGGCGGCACCTGCTGACTCCCGAAGCCCATCCCCCCAGCTCAGCCTCGGGGCTTCGGATGACAGCCCCCGCTGCCACCGGAAGCCCTGCAGCTGGGCTAGGGGGCTGGCTGTGGGCAGTGCATGGTGGGACAGGTGCCCACCATGCACTGCTCTTCTTTCGCAAAGGAGCATTCACACGGTGAATGCTTCTTTGCGAAAGAAACAGCACGTGTGTACACAAGAAAGCGCTATATTTATAGCGCTTTCCTTGTCCCGCAATAAGTTATTGCGGGACAAGTGTTCTCGTGTGTACATAGCCTGAGTGATATCACAACAGTACTATGTAGGTTTGGTTTTACATAGCTCTAGTTAGTTAGAGTTGCATTTCTTCAACCTATACGTTTGTTTCCTTTTTTGTAGTTGCAGAAAGTAGACCATGACCTTGAAATGGTTCTGTCTACAGTTCAGTCAAAGAATAAAAAGCTGAAGGAAGACATAACAAGGTATAAAAGGAATTGATCTTAAGAATGCCATACAATGTTGTCAAGTGAGGATAATTTTTTGGTGTTTCTGAATTTTTTGATATTTTTTTCCATATTCATGTTTAAAGAGAACAGCAGTGGCTGGATGAGCAGCAGCAATTGGTAGATGCTCTTGATGTAACACATGAAGAAATGAAAAATCAAGTGGTACAATTTTCTGAAAAAAGGTATTTATGGCGCTTTTTTCCTGCCCCCCAAAAATGTTAAATTGATTGAATATTAATATGATTAAAGCAAACAGATTTTTTAAAATCTAATATTGCTGTCTGATGTATTTGGTAAAGATTTAAAAATAAATAATCTAGTACATTTGAGATCTATGCTACAGATATGCTGCAGGCTGCTTCACTTGCACTATGCAATATTCAGATTATTGATGTCATTTTTACTGTAACAACAATATCTTTTTATTGAATAACATGTCATGTTTGTTTTTACTTTTACATTGGATTGTTAGAGCATTTCAAGAACTGAAAAGTAAAATGCTGAAAATAAGGACATATAAGGAAGAGATCTTGAGCGCTCTGGGGGCATTCCTAGAAGAACATTTTCCTCTCCCAGAGGAAGATGGAAATGCTAAAAAGAAAAAAAAAGTAAGATTTCTTTAAAATTTTCAAATTTGTAAAGTTTTTATTAATTTTTCTTTAACTTGGTTTTATATCATTTTAAAGTCACAAGGCTGGAAAGGTAGAAATACTATATATATTTAAGTCATACATGTAGTGTTAATACTATTATAGAAGGTGAGACCTCATCTGGAATACTGTGTGCAATTCTGGTGTCCCATTTTTAAGAAAGATGAATTCAGATTGAGGAGGAGAGGAAGGATGTTAGGATGATCAGAGGAATGGAATAACCTTATGAGAAAAAACGAGAGTCCTTTGGCACCTTATAGACTAACAGATTTTCTTCGGCATAAGCTTTTGTGGGCTATAACCCACTTCGTCAGATGCATGAAGTGGAAATCACAGTGGAGAGGTATATATACACATGCCAGGATGGAGAAGGGCAAGTGTTAGCAAAGTCAGTTCAGAGAGCAGATGGGGCCTATTCACACCAGTCATCTATGTGTGAACAGAATGATCACTTTTTGTAATGAGCTAACCATTCCAAGTCCCTTTTCAGACCCAGTCTGATTGTGTCAAGCTTGCAAATCAGCTCCAGCTCTGAAGTTTCATGCTGAAGTCTGTTTTTGTAGTTTCTTTGTTGTATGGCAACTTTCAGGTCAGCTACTGAGTGTCCATTGAGGTAGAAGTGTTTTCCTACAGGTTTATGGATGTTGCCATTTTTTATGTCGGATTTGTGTCCGTTTATCCTTTTGTGCAAGGACCATCCGGTTTGGCTAATGTACATGGCAGAGGGGCATTGCTGGCACATGATAGCATAAACCACATTAGTGGATGTGCAGGTGAATGATGGTGTGGCTGATGTGGTTTTGGACCTGTGATAGTATCACTGGAGTCGATGTGCGGGCAGATTTGGCAACGGGTTTTGTTGCAAGGATAAATTCCTGGATTAGTGTTCTTGTTGTATGGTGGTCGGTTGTTGGTGAGTATTTGCTTCAGGTTGGGGGGCTGTTGGTGAGCAAGGATAGGCCATCCTCCCAGGGCTTGAGAGAGTGTGGGATCATCTTTTAGAATAGGTTGCAGATCTTTGACAATGTGTTGGAGAGATTTTAGCTGGGGACTGTAGGTTATAACCAGTGATGTTCTGTTGTTTTCTAGGTCAGGTCTATCCTGTAGTAGGTTATAGCCCACGAAAGCTTATGCCAAAGAAAATCTGTTAGTCTATAAGGTGCCACAGGACTCTTGTTGTTTTTGCTGTATACAGACTAACACAGCTACCCCTCTGGAAATTTCTACCTTATGAGAGGATACTCAAAGAACTTGGCTAGTTTAGTCTAAGCCCGCTACTCTGAAGTGTGGGTTGCAACCTCATTTTGATGGGGTCGCAAAGGAAAAAGCCTGGAGCTGAAGCCCTCAGTCCTGAACTCTGCAGGGAGGGACTGAAGACCCCAACCCAGAGGTGGCTGGGGGACTGAACCCCCCCAGGCAGGCTGCTGCTTCATAAGCAGCAGTGGGGCTGAAGCCCCAAGTCCAATCTTCCTGGGCAGCGCTGGGGGGTGAAGTCCCAGCTGGGAGCTTTGGCAACAGAGAGGGCTGACATTTCAGTCCCAAGCTTTGCAGGCGGTGAGAGGCTGAAGCCTGAGCTTACAGCGTCAGCCCAAAGCTGCATAGGCAGTGTGGGGCTGAAGCCCAAGCTTCCTGGACAGCAGTGGTACTGAAGCCCCAGCTGGGAGCTCTGGAGACAGTGGGGGGTTTCCACACAGGTTTTGCAGTCAAGGGGGTTAAAGCCCTATTCCGCAGCCCCAGCCTGGAGCTCTGTAGGTCAGGGCTCGACAAAACCCAGGCACCAGGTTGTCATGCAACCAGGATTTGTAACCTGGCTCCTAGCTCCCCTGTGGAAACGCAGCAGAGGAGCACCCTCTTGCAACCAAAAATAAAACTGCTGGCGCCTAGCTGGGAGCCAGTTTTGTCAAGCCCTGCTGTAGATAGTGAAGGGCTGAAGCTCCAGCTGTGAGCTTCCTGGGCAGCGGTGAAGCTGAAGCCCAGAGCCAGTAGCTCTGCATGCAGCAGGGGGCTGAAGACTAAGCCCCAGCAATTTAGCTTGGTCAGGTCCCTTGTATCTAGGGCCCTGTCATTGCCCTTCTTTCTACATCTGTGCATCACTTCTTTTACTGTGGCACTTCTTGGACTCAGGCACCTGTGTTTATCTGGCAGCCCTCTTAGCACGTGTTGTGTTGAAACCAGTTTGAAAAGTTGCTGTAGAAATAATTTTAGCAGTGCACTGTTTTCTGAAGAAAAGAGGGTAATAAAGGGGAGTCGAGTGCCACTTGCTGCAAAAGAAAGGCTGACCACAAGGATCCAAGCAGCAGTAAAAAAAACCCTAAGAAACCACAAATATGATCCAAAATATTTGGAATATAGATTTACATGGACTGGTTTTCAGGCGGACCCATGACCACAGTGTGTGGTGTGTGGCGAAGTTCTGGCAAAGGAGATTTTAAAACCATTAAAAATGTTGTGGCACTTGCAGACATGGCACAGTTCTCTTCAAACAAAACCGCTGGATTTTTTTCAGTGAAAGCTGGGAGAGGTAAAGGGCCAGAAAACAGTTGTGAGCAAATGAGAAAGCCCTTGAGGCATCTTTTGATGTGTCACACTGGATAGCTAAAACTAGGAATCTGCATACTACTGGAGAAACTTTTTCTGCCATGTGCCAAGAAAGTATTTTCCATTATGGTGGAGCAAGGTGCAGCAACTCGATTTGATTCCCCTGTCTAACAAAACTATTGCCAAGCACATTCACAGTATGGTAAATGATGTGACTGAAAAAGTGATTGCTTGATTTTTGACAAAAGTTCTTTTTTTCCCCATTCAGTTTGATAAAACAACAGATGTGTTTGGCTGTTGTTCAAATGTGGATGTACAAAAAATTTGAGAATGACAAAAAACTGCAAGAGGAATTTCTGTTCTGCAGGTCATTACCACAGCATGCCACACAGGAACAGTTCTTTGCACTTTTGGATGCGTTTGTCTCTGATTCTGGTGTGGAATGGCAGTACTGTATAGGGATTTGCAGTGATAGTGCTTGTGAAATGACTGGATGAAACAGCCAGCTAGTCAACCAAGTGCAGGCTGTTGAATCACAAGCAGTTTGAACTCGCTGAAAAAGCCACCCATTCTAATGGACACATCCACAGACTGCAGAGAAACAACAGCGTCCTGTGGCACTTTTAAAGTCTGGCTCTGTCAATTTGTTTCTTCACTTCTGCGGGTGGGTACTATATACAGTTTTAAGAATGCTTGATAGAGATCCTCAAGGTGTCTGTCTCTGTCTAAAGGATCAGAGCAAATGTGGTTATATCTTAGGGCTTGACTGTAGACAATGGATCGTGTGGTGTGTCTTGGATGAAAGCTCGAGGGATGTAGGTAACAATAGCGATCAGTAGGTTTACGGTATAGGGTGGTCTTTATGTGCCTATCACTAATTTGCACTGTAGTGTCCAGAAAGTAGATCTCCTGTGTGGAGTATTCCAGGCTAAGTTTGATTGTAGAGTGGAAATTGTTGAAATCTCTCTGGAAATCTTCAAGGGCATCCTTACCGTGGGTCCAGATGATGAAGATGTCATCAATATAGCGTAGGTAAAGTAGAGGTGCTTTGGGATGAGACGTGAGGAAACGTTGTTCTAAATCGGCCATAAAGACGTTGGCATATTGTGGGGCCATGCGGGTACCCATAGCAGTGCCGCTGACTTGAAGGTATAAATTATCTTCAAATCTGAAATGGTTGTGGGTGAGTACAAAGTCACAAAGTTCAGCCACAAGTTTAGCTGTGGCATCATCTTGGGTGGTTCTTCTAATGGCTTGTAATCCATCTTTGTGTGGGATGTTGGTGTAAAGAACCTCTACATCCATAGTGGCCAGGATGGTATTTTCTGGAAGTTCATCAATGGATTGGATTTTTCTCAGGAAATCCGTAGTGTCTCGGCTAGCTAGGCATGCTGATAGCATAGGGTCTGAGGAGAGAGTCCACATAGCTAGATAATCCTGCTGTAAGCGTGCCAATGCCTGAGATGATGGGGCGTCCAGGGTTTCCTTTTTTATGTATTTTTGGTAGTAGATAGAATATCCCTGGTCGGGGTTCTGGCGGTGCATCTGTCTTGATTGCTCCTGTGCTGCTTTGGGGAGTTTCTTGAGTAGGTGTTGCAGTTCCTTTTGGTATTCCTCAGTGGGGTCAGAGAGGAGTGGTTTGTAGAACGTTCTGTTGGACAGTTGTTTATAAGCCTCCTGATGGTAATCCAATTTATTCATGTTGACGACGGCGCCTCTCTTGTCAGCCTCCTTAATAATAATGTCAGAGTTGTTTCTGGGGCTCTGGATGACTGCAGAGAGTCATTCTGGTAGGAGGCACGCTCTGGCGATTTTGAGTGAGTTAGCACACTGCAACCCAGCAAGACACAGGCTGCATGTTGCTTTCTAACTCGCCTGTGTGAACCTGCTCATGCACTCCAGGTATTTAGGGCACAGAACCCTAATCTAGCAGGTCTACAGGGAGCAGCTGGAGCACACAGCATGTGGTTTGGACAATGAATCCATCATCTCAAATCCCACTGACAAAATGAGCCAAAGTGCAAGGATAACATCTCTGCTAATGTTTAAGCCTGTGATTAGCCGTCTGAAAGATTGGGGCCTTGATATAGGTAGGATATGCGAATTACATTGAAAATACAGGATGACTCTCCAGTCTTAAAAAAACAAAAAGCTGCACCCTTTTTGTTATACAAAGCAGTCTAAAAGTTCTCTTTATGAGAAATCTTTTGTAAGTAAATTGTAGTTTGATTTGTGGGAAGGAAAAAGAATGCCTTTTAAAATGATGGCCATCTTGCTTAAAAGTCACTTAATTTATGATGCCAGTTAAATGTATCACACCAAAGAATGGGAACCTAATTTAAGAAACTGAAAACTATAATATCATTGGTCTACCAAAGAAAAAATCAAATCTGTTCTTTTTTTAATTTTGCAAATATAAAAATCTCTTTAAAATTAATCTGTTTGAGCTAACATCCTTAGGACTCAAAAATACCAAACTAATCATTTCTCTTTGTACAGTTCTTTAAATATCTCCCATCCTTATATTCCATATGTCAGTTCCAGCCTTAAGGGCAAATGTTGAATCAAATACTCAGCCCAAGAAGTGAGGTGCTGGGCAGGGGAGTGGGAAGAAAAATCATCCAAAATTTCAAAATGTCTTTAGAATTGCTGTATGGAGGCTATTGCAGCCCTTAGATTAGTGTAGTCTCTACATTCCCTACTCCCATAGTGCAAGGCATCCCCATAGAGCAGGATTCTGTAGTACAAGGGCTTGTACGTGCCCCTTTACAATCCTTTCCTGACATGGTTTCTGGTGCAGCTGAACTCCAGAAGTGCTGCTGTTAGGGGACCCGCCACAGTCATAGAGGAAGGAGGCAGGATTTGACCCTGAGTGAATTTTATAAATCACCTAGTTCTTCCTCCATGCCAGTGTTGCAGTTTATTTAAAGAACACTAACTATCCTTTAGCTTGTAAGACTCATGAGCTGGTTCTGTGTTACATATGAAAGCAGGTAGCGATCTAATTGGTCACAGAAATATTGATCCTAAATTCAAATAACATTAAACATTAGAAAAAGAAAATATTAAAATAAAATCCTACGGCAAAACTGAATTTTATTTTTTAAACTTAGTAAACAGATTGGTTAACATCTTAAAGGCTTAAACCAAAGATATTAAACTGAAATATTAATTAACACAAAACATTAAAGCACTATAGACTGAACTCCTAAAAAAAGAGTTTACTGTTTTTGGAATACATCATATATTTACCTCTCCCCAGAACTTCAGGAAAATTTACTAAAAGGCATTGATTTTGTGATCTTTGTTACCAATCTTAGACATGGAATGAATACTTTATACTCTCATTCATGGTTAATAATAATATAATTTAATTAATAAAATGTAAATCCATTTTTTGATAGATATAATATTTAATATCTTGTTTTCAACTTAGTTTAAGAGAAACATTAATTCGAGTTTACATTTTATACCATTGAACTTGTTGCTGAATATAGGATTAAAGTATGTAACTTTTGCAGTTTTGTAATGTTATGATGACAACATTTTTGAGAAAAATTCATTACTCTGGAATGTTTGCATTAGATTTTTCTTTGTTAATTAACATTCTTTTCTAAGTGCATTACTAGAATTTGAACGTCTTTTTTTGCTGCTTTTATAGAATCCAGCTGAAGAACCAACGGTACAATTGGTAACCTTACATGAAATTTTAGAGGTAAAATAGTTTTGTGTGTGATGTTACTTTTTTCTTACAGTGTTCAAAAGTGGCAATGGTCTATAAGCAAAATGAATGATGGCATGTGAAAATATAGTTAAAATAGCTACAATAATAGAATCAGTGTTCAATTTAAAAAATCTTATTGGGTTCCTCTTTTAATCCCCAGAGACACCCAAAATAATTTCCTTGTAATAAACTCTTTTAAAATTTAAGCATAAGTTAGCAAACTGATTCTACAATTTGAGTTGGAAAAGTATAGGCTCTTAGTGTTCTAATTTTAAGATACAAAGTCAAACTTTAAGTGCTTTTTATATTCACTAAATATAAGTCTGGCTTTATATTTCCTAACTTAATGGGTCACATTAGAAAAGGATATTAAATTTTTTTTTAAAATACTGAACTAAAACGTTTCACTTTTATATTTTGTACTATTTGCATATACACAGTTCTGAAATATAATGCAGCAACAGGCAGGGGAGAGTCAATTAATTTATAATATAGTCACATTGTTGGTTATTTGATTTGATCTGTAGGACCCGATAGGTCTGTTTGTGTACTTTTTTAAAAAAATGCCAAGGATGCTCAGATTATTAAATGGGCAATTCTATTGTTATTTGTAAAAATCCAAATAAATTATGACATCGCAAGGTATAAATCTGACAGCACTATATAGGTCATTTGTATGACAGCACCCTCTTCTTTGCTAATCTTAGTATTTGGGAATACAGTTTTTATTCCCCAAAGAGTTATAGGGATCTCTGGGTGAGAAACCTCCCTGAAGAACAGCAGATGTGTTCTGAGGAAAGGCCTGAGGAATTATAACATTCTGGTGTTAAGATGCTAAGATCCGGTCACTATGACATTGTTGTGCTTTACTTGAAAGTGCAGACTGTGAGTTTTTGTACTTATGTCATTAACTTCAATTTCATGTTACATGCCTCAAGTATCTCAGCATGCCTTTTAGTGCCAAATTAGGTAAGGCTTGAAAGCAAATCAGAACCTGAAGTAGCCAAATGAATACTAAGGCCTCTGGAAATATAATTTAGAAAACATTAAAATTACTGTTAAGGTTCCCTTAAATAATCTTAAACACCTGCAAAGTATTAGTATACCCCAAATGTCTAATTTCTATTTGGAAGAATAAACTAGTTCCAGAAATTGACTTACTTTGAATTTCAAATCTCTTCGCCTAAACTTTGAATGTCACTTATTTTTGTTTTATGTTTTTGCTGAGCCATTTAGTGCTAGTTTCAGTGCCTGTTAAATTTCAAAACTGCTGTCTTAGAGCAGGGGTTCTCAACCTTTTCAGGATCGCAACACAGCTGGGAGGGTTCCCAGCCGTGCACAACACACCAAGGCTTTCCCTCTCCTTTAACGGGCCAGCAAGAAAAAGGCTCACTGACCCCCCCAAGTACTTTCAGTGGCAGCTCTTTCAGTGGCTGGCCCTTTAAAGCTGCTGCCGCTCTGCAGAGCAGCAGCAACAAAGCCGTCCCCTAAGCGCTTTTGGCCAAGCGCCATCGCTGAAAGCACAGGGGTGATGGAGGGCACTTTGCTGCCATTGTTCTGCAGATCGGCAGCAGCTTTAAAGGGCCAGCAGCAAAATAGTTGACACTCCATCCCCCTCCCCCAGTCCTTTCAGCAGTGGTGCTTTGATCTGCTTTGTAGAAAGGCAGCAGCTTCTAAAGGGCCAACAGCCTGCCGGTTGGGGGGAGGTGCAAGGGCTTTCGTTGGCAAACTTCTGTGACACATGCTACTGTGCCATGACACACTTTTGTGTCACAACACATGGTTGAGAGCTGCTGGTCTTAGAGAATAATTTCTTAGAGACAAATGCAAAGCAAGGCACATTTTGCTTTTGTAATCACAAATGTAGAGTTTACTGTTGTATAAATCTAAGCTATTCCCACTCTGAATTGGGACCAAATAATGTATCCATTCTCATCCATGTTTCCATAATTCATCCATGTTTGCTTCATCTTTTAAAATCATGATTATATTGCTTTTCATTTATGTGATCACTATAAACCTCCTTCTTTGAATAGATGCAGCCATCTATTCCACTTACACGTTTGCACACACACTGCATCAGAGTACTTATAAAGGGGCGGCATTTGCACCTCATGACTAAAACATCTCCCCTGGTGGCACCATCCCAATCCTCCCTCAATTCCTCCTTACTGCTCATGGCTGGAGTCAGAGCTCTGTCTGGCCTTAACCTCATAACATCTCAAATAGTTTCGTTTTTCCCTTGTTGTATATAGTCAGTAGTATTTTAGTGTTTGCTTCGTGTTAGATTGTTTTCCTTGGTGGTGCCCTCACCAGAGTTTAAGTACAGTCCTTCATGTTAGGGGAGTGAGTCCCCCATGCAGTACTTTCTCTTTCTCTGTGAGACCCATGTTTAAGAGCCTTGCGTGATCTACAGATCATTCCAGAAATAAATTCAAGTGGCTTGGGACCTTTATCTGAAACAGCACCTGCTTGAACAGACCACGTGGCCTGCTTCAGTATCGAGGCCCTAATCAGGTCATAGATCACCCTAGAGTTCCAAGAGTGCTGCCACTTACTATTCTGGAGCAGGTGTCTCTCCGGAGAAATGTAGGAGCTGTTCCCTATTGACTCCGCCAAGGAGTTGGTCATATAAGACCCATCAAAACACTACAGGTCTCATGTCTTCCACCTCCCCAAGGAAAGGCATGGACTGGCACAGAGTTGATGCCAGTGAGCAGGATCGCATGGATACCTCTCACCTTTCCTTGATACTGAGTAGGGAGGTTAGAAATCCTGTACTGTGTGAACTCCCTTTAGTTCTGGCCAACAAGCATCTTTTGAGTCTGGTACCAACAAGAGAGATACTGGTACTGATTGTTTCCACATCAGCAACATGCTAGGCAACTACAGATCTCCTATGCTTTTTGGTACCAACACCTCCTTTGGCCCGGGACTTTGTCACATCTTTGTCACTACAGCCCAATCGACTGAAAAGCTGCTGAACCCTCAGGTCTGTCAGCGCTGCACTCGGTGTTCTCTTGTCACAGGTTGTAATTTAGGTCCCGTGCTGGGATCAGTACAGGTGTCCTTGGTGCCAGGAATCTTCTCAGCGTCGCTGCAGTTGGTACCTGCTTCCAGTGTGGCTTTCACCACTTCGGATGTTGGTACTGTCAGACACTCCAGTACTGCCACTGACTTCAGGATCAACACCATTTCTGGCATCAGGATGCTTGGTACCAAAGGTATCATTTCCATTGGTTGCACTGCTTCTTGCCTCGCTCTGAGTGATGGGCAAATCAGACCAGTTACTCACTCCCTCTGATCTTGCTCTACCATTATCCTGCAGATTTTGAGATTCTTCAGAATTAGAATACGCGTCGTCATCCTCTCACTCAGCATTGCCTGATGAGCATCGGGGGCCACTGATGGACTCTTATGGGTACCAGGATAGGTACTCATCTCTTGGTCAGTATGGAGGTACCAACCTGTTGCATACTGGCCACCAATGACTTATCCACGCCAGTGGCCTCCATGGTGGTGTTCCTTAGTTGCAGAGATCCTGCTCTTCATTCTGCTTGAAGGCAAGATCTCCAGTCAGGTCTTTGGTGGTGACAACTGATCTGCCACTGGCCCAGGTACATGCAGTCCTTCTCTGTGTGGAGCCTCCAGACTCATCCTGTCCAGGTCCTTCAGCCCTGGATTAGGATCTGGCTTTGGCTCAGTTAAAGGCCTCCTCTTTGTCTCCAGATGATTCTGTACTGGCTGGCTCATTCTTCCTTTGATACCAGAGGATTTTAAGATGTACCAAGACCTTTTGTGGTATGTAGCTGCTTCCCTCAGTTTCAAAACTGAGTTCTTGCAGGAGAACACCCACAAATAGTGGATATCCTGTTGCTGTCTGCCGTTGGGAGAATCATCCTCCTTATCAGTTATGGATTCCTTGGACTGCCTATGGCCCTCTGGAGCTTGCTAGATTCAGTAATACCTGCAGTTAAGTATGTGGAAAACTTCCATTTCATTCTCAGATGGGGATTTGAGGGGTTCTACTCCCATCCAGCCCCAGATTCCGTAGTTGTAACTGTGGTGAATGACAGAGCCCAACAGAGCAGGTGTAAGTCCACCCACAAGGATAGGGACTCTAAAGGGTTGGCCGTCATGGGCAGGAAGAGTTTTAATTTCTTAGAGAAGCAATTTGCTAAACTAGCAAGCCTGGCTCTCCAACTACTATTTTGTTAACTCAGTGGTTTCCAACCTTTTTGGCTCGAGCTCCCCAGGTATAATTTTTACACCCCTGAAGGGCAACCCCCCTCCCCCCCACCACCTCCGAAAACCAGGCTGCCTCCTTGTTGATCTCCCGCTTCCCTGGCTGCAGCAGGGAAACCACGTATCCTGTAGCGCTTTGCACTCCACCTGGGGACCTAGGCAGTGGCACCCTTCTGCATCCAGGGGGGGCGGAAGATCAGTGCTCTGCTCCCTCTGGCTCCAGCAAGGATCCCAGCGCCTATGGACCTAGGCAGGATACTTTGCCATGCTCCTTGCTACAGCCAAGGGGAAGGAAGGGCTGATCTCCCATCCCCTTGGCTGCAGCAAAGAGCCTGCACTGGGTCTTTTACCCAATAGCAGTGTGCTTCACCTGGGTCCTTAGGCAGTGGGGGAGCCAAGGGCCACTTTGAAAGCCCCGATGGGCCACTTTTGGCCCTGGAACACAGGTTGAGAACCACTGTGTTAACTGGACAGCTATGTCAAAGTTCACAGACCAACTGCCCACGGCCTTGTGAGAGGAATTTTGGTCATTTGTCACTGAGGGCTGATTGGTGACTAAGGTGTCCTTGCAATGTGCACTAGACATTGCGAACACCTCAGCAAGGATGATGGCCTCTTAGTAACCAGGTTAAGGCTTCCTGGCTGCAGAATTCAGGCATTGCCTCTAATGTCTAGCAAGCCATTAATTATTTTGCTGTGTGAGGGCCAAATGCAGTTGTCAGACAAAATTGATGAGATGCTAATTTTCTTTAAGAACTCCAGAGCTACCCTTCAGTCTTTGGGCATGAGTACAGCTCAGCAGTGCAGAAGCACCATTTCGGCATTCAACAGCAGCAGCAGTATTATCTGCAACGTATGTTTGGCCAGCCTTTCTCTCCTCCTTGGAAATGGAACTACCCCAGAAAGAGGGATAGATTCTACAGGAGAAAGCAGTTGTGCTCTGGATTTGGACAGTCCAAACACCCTCCCATCATTTATTTTGATTTCTTGGTTCAGAGTTCTCTTTCAATCATTGCTCTTCCCTCCTCCCCTCCTGTCCTTGGAGAGAGGCTGGCTGCTTTCATAAGCACCATCAGACTTGTTTATGACATCCTGTTCATCTCCACATCTCCTACCCACCCTCTGTCCCCATCCATCTTCAGGGACCCCTCTCACAAACATCTGGTCCTCAAGCAGGTCTGCTCTCTGCTGGTTTGGGGAGCTGTGGAGGAGGTTCTGCTGGAACACCAGGGTCACGGCTTCTACTCTCAGTACTTACTTACTAATACCCAAATCCAAGAAAGGGGTAAGACCCACCCTTGACTTTTAAGGCATCAACTAATATATCAGGTATTTGAGGTTCCAAATGGCCATTCTATCGATTATTCTCTGTGTGTTGTTTCAAAATGACTGTTTGGCTGCTCTGGTCCTTCAGGATACCTACTTTTATATGGCGATTTTCCCGTGCCACGGAAAGTTCCTTTTATTAGTCATGGTAAAATGCTACTTTTAGTATGCAGTGCTTCCATTTGGTCTCTCCTCTGCTCCCTGGGCTTTTACCAAATGCATTGTTATTACCGCATATCTCAGGAGGAAAGGATGACTGGTTACAGCAGGGAGAATCCAGAAAGGAAGTTCTTGCTCATGTCAGTACCAGATTGTCCTTGCTTGATCATATAGTTATTATCATAAAGATGGGGAGGTCAACCTTGGCTCCCACTCAAAAAAAAAATAGAGTTCACTGACTCTGTTAGCTTCTATGATGAAAGCATTTCTGCCGACCTACTGTTTCAAGACAATTTGCTACCTTTGCCTCAGTCTGCAGTCTCAGCCTTCCACAATAGTTCAAGCATATCTGACGGTCTTGGGCCACATGTCTGCTTCCCTACTGGTGATTCAGTTGGCAAGCTTGCTCCTTTGCCCCATTCAAATATGGCTTGCGCAGACTATTGTCCTACTCTTCACTGTCTAGATAGATTGGTTCGTTTTTCTTCACTGGTCCTGAGCTCCTTGCAGTGATGGATCCATCCATAGAACATTTGCCAAAGCATTCCCACTGTCCAGTCCTCACCAACCAGGACACCTCCTTGGGGGAGTGCAACTAGTGTTGCTGAAATTACAGGAACTGTACTGTACAGGAACAGTCCTGCATCAAGGAGTACATTACTCCAATAGCTGTTCACTTACCTGGAGATCAGAATTATCTCATGGACCATCTAACTCATATTTTTCTTTGAATCATGAGTGGTCTCTGAAGTTAAGTCTCCTTTGTGTCATCTTTAAAGCCTGGAACATCCTGATGATCCATCTGTTTGCTACAAGCTACAACAGAACATGTTTTCTGTTTTGCTCTTTGGGGGGCATAAGTAAAGGATGGCTATCCAATGCTTTCTTTCTCACCTGGTAGACCCCTCTCCCCTGTGCCTTTCCCCTGATCCTGATCATCCCTCAGGTCATCTTCAAGCTCAACGCATATTGGACCAACCTTTTTCTTGTTCCCGAGTGTGGCCAAAGACAGTGCTGGTTCTCTGACCTTTTCTCAATGTCTGTTACCCAAACAGTCTAAGCCAATCACTCCTACCTTTTCATGGGCTTGAGCTGTAACCCAATCAATTAGGGCACCCATCTCTACCTTTCTGTGGACTTGAGGCATAACCCTCTCCAGGTAAATGGGAACTTTTCCTTGAAAAGGATCCTTACACAATATTATCCATAAGTGGTATTTATTAGCAATTAATCAACAATATATACTTGAATTCCAAAGGGGTAGCCGTGTTAGTCTATTGTAGAAAGACAACAGAGTCCTGTGGCACTTTTAAAGACTAACAGATTTATTTATCGCATGAGCTTTCGTGGGAGAAAATCCCACTTCGTCTGACGA
>ML685768.1:8051643-8071854 GCA_007922175.1 Pelusios castaneus
GATAGTGGGATTTTCTCCCACGAAAGCTCATGCGATAAATAAATCTGTTAGTCTTTAAAAGTGCCACAGGACCCAATATATACTTGCTAAGCATACAGTGCTCACCACTCTCAATAAGGCAGACAAGTTTCTCCTAATGGACAATCAGAGTCAGATGGTTTCTGCACAGGTTGTGCAGGTTAATTGAGTTCTGCCAGCTTTTATTTTAGTTTGTGCCCTAGAGTTAGATTCCAAAGAACTTCCTTTTGAATCACAGTTTATATAGTTAAACTTTGGTTAAGATACAGATAAGAAAGACCTAATATTTTTATTGAAGTATTACAAAACAATATTTTAACCAATCTTAGCGCATTACAAAATAATTTTTAGCCAACCGTAGCACATTATCCCTCATACAAGAATCAATTCAGATGTTGTGAAACCAGTTACACAGCAGACAGAAACAATTAAGAACCAGACAGGAACAATTAATGGTAAAAAGGGAGTTACAGATATTTCCCAACTGAAATTGCTGGTACGTGGTTTAGCCAGACAGAATGTTATCTTGCAAAGTTTTCCTTTAAATATGTTAATGTTTGTCTCTTGATCTCATCTCTGCTGGTGCTTCACTTCCTTAGGGCTCAAATGTTTTCTTAACAACCAAATATTCAATTGTTTTTTACAATTTAGATGGGATGTGACTCCCCATTTTAGCTAATGGCTGTTGTTGCTGCTTCTTACTACAAAAAGGCCACACACCACCTAACAGCTGCTGCTGTTACTTGCTACAGAATGGTCTTAGATCACAATCTATTCAGCCTCCCATGCTGCTTCCCCTTCATCCTGACTAATGTACTCAGGCCATGTCTACACTGCAGAGGAAAGTCCGTCTATTTTAAATCACTTTTCACCTGCTCAGTTCTGGAAGTTGCAGGAGCATGTTCACACCAAGCTCCTTGCACCTGGCTCTTGCATACTCACTATTTACTGTTGTGTCAACATTGAAAGCAGTGCACTCAAAATCTTTGGATTTAACTTTTTTTGTATAGTGTCCTTGCATATACTCCTGCTTATGTTTTCCATTACTCCCCCAGGAAGGACGTGTAATCTGCCAATTCCTGTTCCCTTAAATTCCCACGGTAATTTTCCCTCACAAGTGCCTCAATAAGTTTTCTTGTGCTGTCTCTTACTCTAGGAATGTTCTTGGTTTCTGTGCACAGTGTAATATTCCTCCAAATCTCCCCAGTGATGATTCCCACTCTCCTGAAATTAAGAATTATTTTTAAAAAGTAATTTCGAGAATTAACACTATGCTTATGATACAAAAACAAGTATAAAAACTAAGAGAAGTAGAAAAAGTGATGGTAAAGATTAGTTCAGAATACATGTGTTGCTGAGAAGTCTTGCCAGTCTTGGGGAAAAAAATCCCATTTCGTCACACTTTAAAGTTCCATATTCAAAGTGTCTGACAAAGTGGGATTTTCTCTCACGAAGGCTCATGCGGTGGACGAATTTGTTAGTCTTTAGAAGTGGCACAGGATTCCTTGTTTGTTTTGCATCACTGAAAGAGTGGCTAGAAAGGTCAGAGAATGGAAATTACTCTGTGTTTTAAGTCTGAAGCAAGGTGAGAGAGAAGGGGGCTTTGTTGGCGAATAAGGTCTTTGGGGAGCTAAATTACAATGAAATAAGAGAAAGGTAATACCAGTTGGTGGGTATGAAAAAGAGAAATGATCTAAAATGAAGGTTTGCCAACTTTCTCTCAACTTTGGAAGCCTGTATTAAATAGATACTAAATCTTAAATTCCTGCATTGTCTGTGTGCTTTCATTTTAAGAACCAAATAAATTGGAGTCACATTCCATTATCTTTTTATTGAATGATTTGCATAATTATATACATATCTGAAATCCAATATAAGCTTTTGATTTATTTGTGGAAAATTGGAATAGTGTTGAATAAAGGAAGAAATCAACTTTAATTTTATATTCAACAATTTGCAAGTCAATTAAAGTCAATAAGCAAGTCAATTAAACATTCTTTAATAAATAATTTCTACTTGGAGCAGGCTTTGTATCTTTTAGGTAAGTAATTCTTATGACATCTGTATTCACCTTTCATTTATTAAAATAAATAATCAACCAGTTTTATACATATTTTGAATTTCATTCTCTTGATCTTCCAGAGTCTTATAAACAAATTAATGAGTACACCACATGAACCATATTTAACCATCAGTGACTCGTTTTGGCCACCTTATGTTGAACTGTTGCTGCGATATGGAATTGCACTGAGACATCCAGAGGATCCAAACAGAATACGCTTAGAAGCTTTTCATCAATAAAAACACCTTTATGATTATTTAAAAAAAAAAAAAAAAAAAAGCGCATGTTGAACCAATACTCATACTTTAAAAATGTGTGATATATATATTCTTTGTAATATTTTATCATAAGTGTTTGGGCGTTAATCTTCATGGGCAGAGAATATTTTTTGACAAACCATACCTGTTTTAAGTGCAGTTACTTATGACTTCATATGATGATAGCCATTAGTTACTGACTTTATGATGGGTGTTAGTATAAAAAGAGGTAGTACTTGTATTCTAGAAAATTTTCTGACTGCTTTGGTATGACTCAGATTCAAGTTAAAGACTGTTGTTTGCAGACAAAATGATTAAACTTGTTTAACTGGCTTTTATATTTTAAAATTTTGTTTTGCATATGGCATGTTTTCTTATGAAACATTCACTCACCCTTTTAACATTTATGCTACAATTCTATGTTGTGTCAGGACTTGAAATAATTCTTTTTAAAGGTTTGAAGATTAGCAGTTTAAACTTTAAAAAAAAAATGAAGTCGCTTCTTCATGCAAATTGATTGCACTCAGAATGTCTTGTGAACAGTGGCAGAAAACAGTGTTGGGTTTGAGACAAACATTCAAGAGAGTGCAAAGGTTTTTGGGGGTTTTTTTTGCTGAAAGAGTTGGAGATTGTCTATCATGCAACTTCGGTTGGGTGGATTTAATGTGTGGGTGCTGGGTGGGTAATGGTGACCTGTGATACGAAGGAATTAAACTAGATCAGTGGTTTCCTATGTTTTTGAGTGAAAACCCAACTAGTTAACTCTAGGTAACACACCCCACCCCCTGGTCCCCACTCCCACACTGGCCATAAACACATATAATGATAATACTAAAATGAGAACTTTGGGCTTGTATGACCTTCATTAGTGACAGGACATTTAGTTTTAGTAATAGCAAGTCTTACCTGGGCATCAAATTTGTGTGCTTTAGTTTTGATTGCTACAAGTGCACTGAATGCAGTTTCTGGTAGATATGTGATTGGAAAAAAGAGAATGATTCTGTATAAAGGCTGTTTCCCCACTCTGGCATTTCGAGTGCAGAAGGTGAGGGCCTGCAAAAGGGCTTGAAAACTACTGGTCCTAAAGCCTTGTCTTAAACTCTCCAAGGCTACCAAATTCCTGCCCGTGGAGTGGTATTGCTGCCACCACCCAAATACAAAAACTTCTTGAAATCCAGGAAGGCACACTTGGGAATTCCTTCCTGCGAGGTACCCTCAATTGCCTTTATTCCTCCCTCAGGAGAGCGATTGAACCCCTGCTGTGATATCACCTGAAAATGGAACTGATTTTAGTGCTCTGCAGTCAGAGGCACATGCACATGAAACCTCTTGCCTTTTAGGACACAGGAACAACCCTTATTTTAAAAGGATCAATGTTCTTTAATTAAAAGGACACTTAAGGAACACAGAGTTGCTTCTCTGGGATTTAACTTCGGTAGTTACAGGAATGGGGGGTGGGGGGGGGGAGAGGGAAGTTGCATGTGCTCAGCACAGAGGAATAAAAAAAAAAAGCCCAAACAAAAAAATACCCTGAACACATGTAGCTACACATTTCCTGTTCTACTCTCATGTGCTTGGTTACAGAATTAAGCTTTCTTAGGCATGGATGTCGCTGGATCTTCCAAAACTGGCCTCCTCCTGCTCCGTTAAGGAGCTCTGCTGCCACCAAATAGGAAACAGGAGGCAGCAGAGCTGTTACTCCAATTCAAAAACTTGCACTCTGTTTCTGTTGGCTCTCCTGGGACTGCTCTAGGTCTCACTGTTAACTCTTTCCCTCCCAAGGTTACTACATTCTGTTTGTTGCATGAAAAGATAACTTAGAGTCAACATTTGGCTCTTTAACAAATCAAAATTTTTGTTATCCATGCTCCTGAAAGTGCTGCTTCCACAGTGAATTTTCTTGGGGGTTTGGGAATTCATCTTCATAGTTCAGGTATTTAACATCATCTATCTTTGCAAGGAATGGGTCCAAAACATGCATCCCTGGAAAATATTCAACATTGAAAAAATCTTGATTTAAGCTCCTTTTTAAGTGCTTTCATGTGATTAATAAACTCTCTGAAGAATGATGTCAGTGACTTGTCTGCACACTGTTTTGAAAGCAAGGAAAACTGAGTGAGGTCTCCTTTCTCAGGCTTGGCAATTTGAAATTCCAGTTTCTGACTAAAAGCAGGAATTGCCTCCTTGCACTGCAGTATATTAGTATTGGTCTCTTACAGCTGTTGGTAGCATTGAAAAGACTAAAATATCAACCAGATAAACAGTTCTAATTAGAAAATCTTCAGTTATTTGATCTGGCAAAGTAGGGTTCTGTATTTTAAAGAATTCTTTGAGTATGTCTACACTTGCAAGTTAGGTTGACTTAAGGAGGCTTAAGTCAACCTAACTTAGTCCATGTCCACACTAGGCTTTCATTAAGTCGACTTAAGAAATTCCTTAGGTCGACTTAATAAGAACTGCTGGTTAGGTCGACCTAACCCTTTAAATCAACTCTCTTAAGTCAATTTAAGGGCAGTTATGTCAACTTACTAAGTCCCAGTTCAGTGTAACCACTTCAAGTTGACTTAATAAGGGCGAGTTTAGGTCAACTTAAAGTCGACCTTATTAAGTTGACTTAACAAAGTCGACCTAATGTTTTCTAGTGCAGACATAGCCTTTGATTTTATCTTTCAGTTCAACAAAATGAACTAACACCTTCCCACATGGAAACCACCTAACCTCCTGTGACAGTGTAGAGGGTGAAAAGCCCCGTTACCCTCTTCTGTCAGACTTGTCTCAAGTCTTGTGTAGTGCAGGCAACAGCTTGCACCCCTTGATTAGGCTGGGTCAGAGCCCTAGCCTAATGAGGAGAAGGGGGAACAGCTGTGTTAGCCTGATAACTGGAGATAAATGGGCCAGAGCAGAAAGCTGAGGGAGAGGAAAGGCCTGTATGGCAGAGGAGCCTGTGGGGCAGACTGCTGGTTGACTGGGTAGGAAGTATAGATCACAAGCCTCTGAGTCCTTAGAGTACCTGGAGCTGAGAATATTGTAACCACACTGTAAAGAGCATGAGTGACTGCAACAACAGTGAGTGGTGAGTCTTCTGTGGGTCAACAGGAGCACAGTGGTTATCTCCCTGCATTCCAGTATAATCAGCTTCTTCATCTGTCACCCCAGTTCTCCGATTCTAATCATATGTCAGTTGAATATTCCATGCACTGAACTATCTTTTTCTTGAACTCTTGAATACACTCTTCATGGTACTTCCTCAAAGTTTCAATTGTCACATCGGTCAGAAAAATTCCTGAGTTTGGAAACCTTTCAATCCATATTATACCTTCCCTAAGGATAAATTTGGTCCTTAGAACAGTCAACATTTATCCTGAATGACCCCTTTTTTCCCCAGATCTCAAAACATTTCTCTAATCCCCAAATGCCCATAATATGGCAAGAGCAGTGAAGATTTATGTTTGGCAATGCCACACATGAATATTCATCACCACTTTTATTTTCTAATATGGTCAATTGATTTTCTCTGCAGTTGCTGCAGACCATAAAAATGGCCAGCACTTTTAGGGTATATTTACTCTGCAATTAGACATCTATCTGTGTCAGCTGACTGGGGTTTGTGGGGCTCAGATTGCTGCCCAGGATCCGGGACTCTCCCATCTTGCAGGGTCCAACGTCTACATTGGAGCCTTAGGTCGACTTAAGGATGGTCAAGTCGACCTACAGACCGCTGCATCCATATTGGGCGCTTATTAAGTCGACTTAAGCGCTTCCTTAAGTCGACTTAATACCACCTCCTCTGAAGGTCATCTTAACGCTTAAATCGACCTTATTAAGTTAACTTAAGCCAGTGTGGACGCGGAGTGCCTTAAGTGGACCAAATTGGTCTCCAGGCCCCAGTGCAATGTGGGACAGCTACCCACAAGGCACCACTGCTCCGTCAACCTAGCACCTGCCAGTGTAGACACTGGCAGTCAATTTGAGTTTTCAGTGTGGACTCTCTAAGTTGACTTAACAAGGTCAACTTTAAGTTGATTTAAATTCAACCTTGTTAAGTTGACTTAACAGAGCCTCCAGTGTAGACGTATCCCTAGAGAGTTGGGTCCACCCATATGTCAACACCACAATTAAACAGCTCTATAAGCCTGAGCTCCACTACCCCAAGCCATCTGGCATGGGCCAACCTTGGGTTTTTAATAGCAGTGTAGGCATAACTCTTACAGGCCAAAATAGGTAACATTTTTCTCTTGAACTGCCTCCTTCAATAAGTCAAAAGATTGTCTTCTCTTCAAGAATGTACCGCAGTTTCTTTACCTGAAATCAGAGGTTCAAATGATCTCATTAAAAATCAGACATACTAAGAATAGAGCGAAAAATCATATTTATGGAAACTCTTGGTATATATGGGTACCACAAGGATTTGCTTACTAGTGGGCTCTTCAGTCTGCAAATAACAGCCCTATATTCTGGTCTGCTAGATATAAATAATTAATCTGAGTTCCCCACATCTTATTCACACACATCATATCTATAGCTCCACAAAGTTATGAGACCATATCAACCTCTTCCTGGTGCTGAACAAGATGACTATCCTCCAATCCAGAAGAAGGAAGCTCAATAAAGAAGTTCTCTGTGACTTTGGGGCTACTTCCGTTCTCTTATTGTTTCACATCTCCAGGCAGAGTTCCTCTGGATGGTGTCCCTTGCCTCCTTTGCAGAGCAATGGGCACTATCTCGAGTTCTCTGCTTGGTGTACCCATCTGAACCTCTTGTTCTAAATCTATTATCCTCACCCTGTTCCTGTTTTTCATTTTTTGTACCTTAGAATTGGTTCTCTTCTGGGCTCTGTCTCCCCTCCCCGCATCTGAGAGGGCAGGCCTTCATTCTGGTTGGGTGTAGATCCACCCTACTCTAAGTAAAAATAATTTTCTATATTTAAATAAATTCAAAGCTCTGATCAAGGTGAGGTAAAAAGTGTTCTGGTTTTTTTTAAATATTTACTATAGTTTTGGTCTTAAGCTTTTACTGATGGGTTTATGTAATGAACAGTTGAGGTAATGCTGCTGTTAGCAAGTTATTGATACTTTTGATAACTTGCAAAGACTTGACTTTAGAATGATATATCTTGTTTCCAGATTATCTCACACTCTTTTATGATGCTATCTATATTTCCTCAGGTCACCCCTTCAGTTGTACTGCTTGCATCTCTTCTGCATGATACCAAGTTGTCTTTTAATTTGTTATGAAATCATACCATTAAATGGTGTTAGCTAATTGTTTGACTTTTGAAGGTGAATTTGTAGCAAGATGCTATACTTGTTTACCTGATTTACAACCAAAATGAAAACATGTGACTCTCAAGGGGCTGCTTGTCATTATTTTGTTTGTAAGCTTTTTAGCAAATACCAGAGTGAACTGTGCTTGCTCTCTTGAGAGAGGACAGGTGGTGTCAATAAAGTAGCATGATCGCTGCTGAGCTGCAATATTGTGAAGCAGTCATGAACCTAAGAAAAAGTCCATATGCCTTACGTCCCAGTGCACATTGCAGCAGTTCAGTTGGGTGGTGGTACATTCTTCAAAAATTGGTTTGCCTTAATTTTGTAAACAAAAGGGTTCTCGAAAGTCCAATAAATCGTAGATATCATATAGTTTTGGAGGCATACACTAAATATCCACCTGTTCACATTGAGTGTCTACTTCACACTATTGGCCCTCTTTAGACTGAAGACAACCAACTCTGTGTTTTAGAAAGAGGGCAGTGATTACTGAATTCTTTTGCCTTGTACATAGCTATTTAACCATAACTTTAAAAAAACAACTGATCAGATAATCTTTTTCTAGTTCCCAAAAGCAAAAATCCAGTAATTAAGCCACTTGAGCCTCTTTTTCTTGTTTTAGTTCAAATTGTTTCCAGGTTAAACAATGAACATTCCAAAGCACCTCGACAGTGCCGAACTACCCATAATTATAATCAACCATAGTTACAAAAACTTCTTTGTTCTGCAGAAGTTTAAAATTCTGTACTTTACAAAGTTTATTATGTCAAATGAAACTTAATATTGTCTTCCCTTTTTGGCAAAAAATACTGTTTGCAGGTGCTTCCAAATGAGCTTTTGGGTTACAGTGAGCCAAGACAAATGTAATTTTGATGGTATTTCTATTGTAACTGTAATTTAGGACTCATTTACATGAGTCGCTGGAGGCTGTTTCGGCAGACATACTTAAAATATAAATTAACCTAGATTAATGTTGTAATATACTTGGTAAATATACAGGGTCACTGCAGTCCTTCACTATGTATAATAAATCATTTCCTCATCAATCAGTTGCTCATGTTTCCCCAATATTATGATGTGTTTTTGTTTGCTAAAGAGAACACTGGGGATTACTGATTGGCAAAAAGTTAAATTTTTACTCTTGGTGAAATGATCTTCCAGTGGTGTCTTTTCTAGAATTCTAAATTAGCTGCAAAAAATCCAAGATGAGAAAACCAATCTCATTACTCATAATAAATTGGTACCTATCAGAGTACACCTTTCCTATGTTTTATTTTGAATAGACCCAAAATGGCTCAGTTTCCTTCTCTGAATTTTGCACCTTATGAAAAGCTCATAAGAGTAAATTGTTATACTATTGAATATGCCCAGACAGCAGTTATTGGTTTATAAAATTTATTTGTGTGTGTAACCTGATGTACTGATATCCAGCTTCAGTGTGACCCAACTCTAATTTGAAAGTGGAACCTGATTTTGTTTTTAGTATCTTCCCTTAGTAGAGCCATTGTTTCTTTTTTACTAATATGGAGAATTTTATTTGGTGCCAAGTCTTCACAGTTTCTTAAAATTATATATTTGATTAAGTCCAGGAACATGTTGGTTATATAGTTCTGCTACACTGAAATGATCCTTAAGAATAATGACTTTATTGTAGTTAAGAGAAGAATCCAAAGGCTAAAGTAACCATGAATAAAGTTGCTTAATAAAATGGGAGCAGATCTGTGTTTCATCATAAAAAAGATGAAGCTGCTGAAGTGAGTAGAATTTAGAATTAAATGTTTCAAATTGTCCTCCCACCTACATGTGTAGTATTGTTAATGTACATGTATTCTCACTAAATATATAGCAAAACTCTTTTCCAAATGCAATGTTTAGTTCTGTTTCTTTATCATATCTAAAAAGCTTTTCAGAGCAGTGAATTCTTACTGGATGTTTGTCTCACATACATTTATACTATTAGCTAAGTGCTTTTTAATAATAATGCCATTTATTTGATTGCCCTCAATTATATATTTTTATAGTTAAGTATTTTTTTAAAATGAAAACACCCATATTCTGTAAGTTACACTTGGTAAACAGGAAGTAAATCAACTGAAATCAGAGGCACTATGTCATATTTACACTGGTGTCATATTTACACTGAGCAGAATTAGATCTGCTATCTTCAAATACACTTACTGTAGGTGTATTAATTTATTAGAAATACTCAGATTTGGAGTGTATTTACAGCTGTTGTGAAAATCATGAAGCAGATAGACAATAGTGTCCTGCAATTAAAGCTTATGAGAAATTAAACCAGTAAATAGTTTCCCAGATACCTCCAACCCTGCAGAGTAATTCCTGATTATGAATAGGAACTTGGTTTTGATATTCTTTGCATATAACGGCTGAGGCTGCACAGTCAATATAGTCTTTGACTGAGCACATGCTTGATAAAAATAGTGGAACCTGATCAAAGTCCCTTATATATGACAGGAATTTGGCAGCAAGAAGATATAATACTGAAAGACTGGCAAAAGTATAAAAAATAATAGTATAACTGCATGTCAGGGTTTCAGCAGAATTCTGTTAAGTACTTGAGTTCTTATGTAACTTTTCTTCTACAAATAGGGCTAATGTGAGCAGTAACAACAGAACTGAATTTAAAAAAAGTTTGAAAGTCTCTTGACTGTTAACTTTGAGATGATTAACTCAGAATGAAAGCTTTCGCATATGGGTTACAGTTCAATAACACTGAAACTAACCTTGAGAATAACAACTCTGTCTTGACTGAATTAGTCAAACAGTGACTGTTCTATATCAAGGAAAGTATCGTTACTGCAGTGTTCAAATTTATAATGGAACACAGATACTTACTTTATGGCATATTACATTTATATATTAACTGTTAATTAATCAAAAGGAAAATATGTTTTTAAGGATGCCAACTATCATTTAAGTCTAATTAGATTAGGGAATGGTGGGCAGAATCACTATGTGAATTGTGAACAGAATTTGAAATGTGAAGTCTCTTATACAATGCCAAATACATGAAGAGATAATCTAACTCTTTCTAGATCTGGATTGTACAGAATCCTTCATCTTAAATCTAACGGGAATTAATTAGTGGACCAAATTTATTCCTGGTATTTATACCAGAGAAAGGCAAATCGAGATATGAAATTGGCCAATTGTATCAAATGTCTTCAAGCAATAGTGCAAAAGAAGCATCGTCATTAATGTTTAACAAAATTCTGTTTGCAATGTTTATCTGAGCTGTTTTCAGGCTACTATTTGGTCAGGAATCCAAATCTGCAAGGTGGTCAGCATGTAGTTAATTCTGTGAGTGAAAACAGATGCAGACTGCCAACCTAAAAAAAGTTGCAAACAAGAAGAGAAATTTAGAGAGAGAGTTGGACAAACATTTAAATTGTAACAAGAGTTCTGAAGTCACTTCATTTAAGAGGTGAAATGATTAAAATAATGTTTAGTATGCAGTTTTAAAATAAATATGCAAGTTTATAACTCAGTGTCTTGTGTCAGGGAGGATTTTTGTTGATGTGAAGCAATCTTATCAGTTAGGTTGTATGCAGTTTAGCAAATTATTAGCACATGACACTGTGCATGAGAAAAAGATACTATTTAATATAAACATCTCTATTTCATTGGTTAATTGTCTGTTAGCTACAAACAAATCTCACAAGCAGAATGTATGGAATAATTAAACTTAAGCAATCAGTAATCATCATAAGGCCTTGCTAATGTTTTGCATTACTGCAAGGTATTAAAACTGAGTGTGTTTGTTTACATTAACTTTTTTCTTACCAAAATATTTGATAATGAAAGTGTAACAGGCATGCTCTGTTTTACAAAGAAAATATTTTCTATTACCATAGCATGGTAATAACAGGTTATAACATGGTAATAACAGGTTATAACATGGAAAGTGACATGCTCTTATTATATATTATGCAGGACTTGCCCATCCTCTACTAGCCTGAGTGAAAAATAATTGCATCACCACAGATCACTGTGATACCCCTGATAATTTAAAGAGTATTTTTCTGTATATTGTACGATTTTTGTCTCTTGCTTTTATTATACCTTTGTCCCTTGTAGATGGAACCCTTTTTCCCTTGATTCTTACATATTTTATTGTGAAGTGTCTATTACCTATTTCCTCTTCCTTTCTCTATCTCCCTACCCACCTTATTATAGATTCTCTCCCTATATTATTTCCCACTTTTTTCATTATATTTTATCTTCTGCTGTTTCTCTTTCCAGAATCTCTCAATATTGTGCTACTGTTTTTGATGCCCCAACTATGTCAGACAGTATTCACAGCGGGGTGTTCCTTAACTCCATAGCAACTGCAGGCAGACCAGATCCTTGGCTCTGAGCCAGGTTTTAGGATGGTCCCTCGGGAAGGACTCTACACAAGCTCCCTTTTTGGCAGAGCAGACTTTGAAGATTATTGTCTCAAAACTACTACATTGAAAGAAATATTTTCATGTGGTTTCTGCGGCAGGTTTGAAGCATAGCACTCTCCCCTTCCTCTCTCAGAAATGCTAGACAGAGTCAGGGAAGCAAAAAGACAAGAAATATTTCCTTTTGTTTTTGTTTTCTATCAAATAGCTGCCAGGAGCAAAGGTTAAAGCTCCCAGCCATGATCCAGCCTGAGACAGTTGAGCAGGCTTCAGGGAAGATTCCTTCACTGAGAACAGGACATGAACTAGTGGGATGGAACCAGGGATACTTTCCCTCTCCTCCCACCCAGGATTTTGAAAGCACATTTCCTGGTTCCTAAAGGCATGGGACCGTTTATTTCCACAGCTTGCAAGGTAGGCATGAAGGATTCAGGTATTCCCACTCTCAGCCAGCACACAGGCAAGACCCATGTAGAGATGGGTGAGAAAGCTGCAGAGTATCCTCTCCTGGGAGGTCTCAACCATTGGCAAAATTGCCAGGTGCTCTGACAGTCTGTCAGATCCTGATAAGTTTCTTCCTTCAGGTCCTCTTCTTTTTGTTCAGTCAGCCCCCATTTGAGCAGGACTCAGCAGCAGGGACCAGTGGGGTAAAGGGATTCAAATCCCTTCCCATTGTCCCCTTCCAGCAGCATCCAGGGGTTCGGTAGTAGGAGGTGGAAAAGCGGCTACTCTTTTCTTTAGGAGACATACACAGTTCATGCTACCCTATTCTGTCTTTTTGGTTTCCCTGGTAATGCTCCCACTCCTAGAGCACACCATCTTCTCCAGCTCCCTTCTCAAGGTTTTTATCTCAATCATTCTGCTAATCTGTTTCTGAAAAGAATGGATGCCTACTTTTTTTCTGAATGACCATCTCATCATGAACTCATGCAGATAAAAGCTGCAAAGGGATTAGCAGTTGCAGTTAGATGTTTTTAAGAACATGATTTTAAGTAAGGAAGTGGAAAAGACAATTACAACATTCACAAAACCAACACCCACAGGTTTTTCTAGTCACCAAAACTCAGAAGAAAGAACAAGAGTGTGTGATTTGTACAACATTGGCATATCCCTTCTAGACTAAATCCACTTACTACTATGCGGCTCGCAGGTCTCGTGCAATAATAGCTTCTAATAGACCTACTTTCACATGAGGATCCTGCACATTTCTTGTTTGTCTTCCAGCCTGTAATTGCAGAAAATCAGTCTATAAAGTTGTTGGTCCAGATACAGTATTAACATTTCTTGAGGAGGTCATCTTAAAGACTATTCATGCTATCTGATGTTTGGGCCAGAGAGGCAGGTTATCAATATTTATGGACTCCATGTAAGGGGAGCAGAATTAGACTTCTGTGTGATTTGGGGGTGTTGTCCATGTAAGTGACATGCAGAAGTAAAATCTAGCTAGCTATAAACCTTTAGGCTAGCCCACCACTTCCTGCAGATGATTTTTCAGAAGTGTGGCATTTGGAAATTGATAAGGCAGATCATTTTCAGTACTACAAAGACAATCAGCCTTGATCACATCATAGACGCAAACTCACTTTATCACTACATATTGAAATACAAAAAAAAAAAAAAAGAGGGTGAGTTTCCTCTTTAGCCTGCACTTAGGAATGAATGGAGTCCAAAACATTCACCCTTTCACAGTATCACAAGTCAATCTGGAAACCTAATAATGCAACTATTTGCATCCAAGTCCAGTTTTAAAACCAAAAGGTACTACATGAGGAAGAGCTCCTAAACATAGAAGTTGTGGATACCTTATTTTGGAAGTAGCTTCAGGGCCTCCTCTTACTGACTCTGCTGTCCCAAGCCAACATTGATACTGAAGATGATAAAGAAGGAATAGACCACAGTAATCCTGGTCTCCTTATTGGCCCTGCAGGTCTTTGTTCTCAGGCACTGTGTCACGGTGCCCCCTGCTGCTGCCGCCAAGAGACTGGAATGTATTGCTGAAAGATGTATTTGTTAGGTCGCAGGCATAAATGATTTTTTTTTTTTTTCAACTGTGTCCCTAAAAAAAAAAGTTTGAAAACCACTCTCCTAGGTGGCTATTCTGGAGTGAGTTTTTCCTCAGTCTCTTTTACTGGACTTTTCCACTTTGTATAAATAACTGACTTTTAATTGGAACAAGGACTTGAACCTGGGCCTGTTATATCCCAGATAAATGCCCCTAACACCAGACTGTCACATCTAATTTTTTGTGAAAAATTTCAAAAAGCTTTGTTTTTGTCTCAATGTGTAACAGGAAAATTCTTGAAATCTCAAAAAATTTTGTGGGATGAGAGAACCGTTACTTGGCTGACTCTACTGCAGACACTGTCTAAGGCAGCGGTTTACAACCTTTCCCCCTTTGAGAGCCTTACTCCAGTCTTTCCAGATTCACAGATCTGAGAATCTTCCAGTTAAGGGATATGCTGTCTGGGCATATTCAATAGTATAACAATTTACTCTTATGAGCTTGCTTCTGATGATATGGTACTGCTAAACCCCATGTCAAGGTTTACCTTCAACTCTTCCCTGCAGTGATCAGCTTATAGCTGGTCTCGAGAATAACTGTGAATGGTGGAGATTTTCAAGCTATCTTCTTCCTGATAACATAGTTGTAAGATTCCGCCAACTCTGAAACACAGCAGTTTCCCTCCTGATTGCTACCTTTTCCTGTGACAAATTCTCCCTTTTTATCTTGCGTCCTCCAAGTGGAGTAGGCTCAACAAATGTGCATATTTAGTACCAGTTGAGCCCAGGGGAGTTGTTAGTCTTCTGAATGGATTGAGGCATGCCTCACCACAGGGTGGACTCCTTTTCACTCAATCAGATGCCATAGAGGGCTCTCCATGATGAACTCCTTGCAGAAATTCCCTTTTGTTTGCAAATTTAATTCTGCAGGAAACCTAAATTTGGCATTTCCTAACTTTTGAGTACTTGATTTTGCAATCTGAATAATTTTAATGTGTTTTGTATGTAATATATTAATTTGACTTTCTGCTATTTATGCTCTCAGCTCTAATCCTTTGAATAATTTTCAATATTTGGTATATAGTCTGTATACCATATCAAAAGATTTTAGCAAACTTCTTATACAAGCCCCCCATTCTGCTTTTTAGACTGGTTCTCCTGTAACACTCCTATAATACTTTTTTTCATTTTTCATTATCTTATATTGCATACTTTAGAATAATCATCCATGTCATTCTTCTTTCCCTGCTGTAACATCCTCATTTCCAGTTCCAGTTAGATACTTACTCTATCTTACCTAGTAAAGCTGCTAGGTAGATCAAGCCTTTCTCACTAACAGATATTAAAACAATTGCAAACTATTTTTTGTTTGTCTCTTCCCCTCCCATTGCCTCTTAGACCATCTTGGTTTTCAGATGGCCAGCACTAGAAGATTGGGAAAGGAAAAATTGAGATTTCATGGCAAAAAGTAAGCATTAAAGATGACAGACTGACAGGTAAGAGGAATGAATAAAATCCTACACTTATGAAGGGCTGTAGTGAAAAGATTCATTTTTAACGTCTTCATTGCACCAAACAAGTCATCCTGAATCATCACTGAATCACTTTTTGAACCCATATTATCTGTATTCAACACCAAATCAGCACTATTTGCTGTGGAGAGCTATCCATCCCTCTGAAAACCTTGACGTTGACATTGAGCATATAATCAGCAACATGACAGCACCTTGCCCTCAATTCAACTTCTTCTCACAGCTGAAAGTTCTAGAATCTTTGAAGTAAACTTGATTTACCACCTGTGATTCAAATCCGTGCTCAGCCTGTCAGGTGAAATATAGTCATGAGTATCTAAAACCTCCTACTAATCTATTTATGATGCTTGTATGCTTGCTGTAATCATAGTACATGAGCATCTCAAAACATTTACTCACAACACCCCTGTGACATAGTGATGTAGTATTATCTCCATTTTACAGAGGCAAAGTGAGACACAGAGAGGCTAAAGACCAAATTTGTAAAGGTATTTAGGCACTGATCTAGAATAGCCAGGATTAAGTCCCGTTTTCAAAAATAACATTGGCATGTAGGAGCCCATGTCTCATTGAACGTCAATGGGACTTAGGCTCCTAAGTGCCTAAGTCACTTTTGAAAACGGGACTTAACTATCCAATTCACACAGGCCTTCTAGTGCTATGTAGAACAGTACTTAAATACCTTTAAAATCTGGGTGTAAGTGACGCTCAAAGTCACACAAGAAGTCTGGAAGAGCAGTGACTTTGAACCCATATCTATGTAACTCTGTGCAATGGCCCATGGGGCCATTTTTTCTGTCAGCTAATGGAGATTGTCAAGAATTAATTTTAGTGGGAAATTTGCCATTCTCTCTGTAGCATGCCATAGTCCAGGGGTTGGCAACCCAAAAGATAAGAGCCATTAAAAAAAAAAATTCGTTCAATAACCAAGTGTTTTGAGAGCCACAATGGGTGTAGCTTCCTGGTGGGGGGAGCTGGGAGCCGGCCCAGGGCACCTGCCACCATGTCCCCTGGCAGGGAGGGGTGCCCCAAACCAGGAGCGGCCCCCCATAGGGTCCCCTCATGGTGTTGGGGAGCCTGGAGTCTGAAGCGGGCCACCTGCAGGGTCCCCTGTGACAAGGGGGCAACCAAAGAGCCGCATGAGGCTCAGGAGCTGCAGGTTGCAGACCCCTGCCATAATCCCTTTCTTCAGTATTCCAAAAACCTGGCACTAGACTCAACTGACCATACTAACCATCATCCAGCATCAATCTCCCATTTGTGAGGACGGTATCTGATAAGCAAGCTGGCTTTAATCCTTCCTAAGTGAGAGAACCCAAAAGATGGTGATGGACAACTACTCCTCTGTTACTAGAGCTCTGACGTGGTGAATGCTGTAAGAGTCAGTCCTCTGCCCCACACTATTAAATATCCACATGCAACCACTGGGAGAGTTAATGACATTTCCACATAAATGTAAGCAATGGACAAACATCATCTCTCGTCTCTGTGACAGTCACAGAGATTGACCAGGTATCAAAAGTCAGAACTGAGATGGTAGCGTGGATGAAGAGGAATTGGTTGAAGTGAAATCTAGTCAGTACAGTCAATACTAAAGTTATGTTGATGGGAAAAGAAACCCTCTGAAGAGTTTGTCCCAAAAATGTATTTTGGTCAGCAGACTTGGGACCCTTTTCCACCCCTCATGGATACTGGACTCTCAAGTAACAACACCTGCTTAAAATGTATTCTTTTATTTGTATCTGGACAGAAAGATATATCTCACTGTGTTGGATGATGACCTGGCTTTACCATCTGTGCATTTATAACCTGAGAAACTGCCTTACTCTCCAGGACCTCATCTTCTCATGATAGCTCCATTCTATACAAACTGTGGAACTGTCAAACTTGAGTAAGGGTTTGAGTGTGCAGAAGCCAGAGTTTTCTTGGCAGCTAGCTGATTATATTTATTTAAAAAAAGACAAATGGGAACAATGTGATAGTGCAATTAAAGTAGTAGAGCACAGGTGTCAAACTTAAGGCCCGCGGGCCGGATCTGGCCCACCAAGGGCTCTTACCCGGCCGCAGAGCCCTGCACTGCTCTCCCACGCCAAAAGTGTCAGGCACCGGTAAAGTGCCTGCAATTTTACTTTTTGTCAGCAGAAGGTGCCCCTCCACTATAGAAATCCATTGGAGGTGCGCCCTCTGGTGGCGAAAAGTAAAAACTGCAGGCGCCTTTACCGGCAGCTTGCAGATTCCGGGGCTGTGAGCAGTGGTTTTTTCCAGCGGGGTGGGGCATGGGGGGTTCCCTAGCTGGGCGCCTTACTTTGAGGCTGGGTACCTAGCAGGGCAAAAATTTTGTTGATACCTGGTCAGGGCCTTTTAAAATCTGCCACCCTGCACACCCAGGCAGTGGCCCAGGGCGGGGAATGGCCTGGCCAGACAACTGACTCCAGGGGTTGGATTGAGCCCCTTTGAGCCAGGTACGTGGGAGAGAGGGGGCTGGGGAACCGGCTCCATGGGGCGGAGGGGCTGGGGAAGGGGTTAGGGAACTGGCACAGGAACAGGGAAGGGAACGGGCAGTGCAGCAAAGGGGAAGAGGTTGGGGAGCCCGTGCAGCAAAGGGGAGCCCGCAGGGCAGGGGAAAGGGAAGGTGTCAGAGAACCTGCGGGTTTGGAGAAGGGAAAGAGGAGCCCACGCTGCCCCAAGCGCAGCAGGGGAACTGGTCGGGGACCCCAGGTGGTACTGTGCTGGTAAGGGGTCAGGAAGTCTACCTGGACATACCTCGGCCCCCGGATGGTCCTGACTTCCAGTGTGGCCCCCGACACTGAATGAGTTTGACACCCCTGTAGAGAAACATGAAGCTTATCTAGGGCATCTGGGAGTTTTTCTTCAAGAAATTTTAATGCCTGTTATTGTTTTGAATAGCAGAAAAGGGACAAGCTAGTCCTACTTGCCATTTGCTATTAGCGTGTGAGTTTAGACATTCTGATTAGGCAAAGGTCATTTTAAAAACAAGATAGTGCTCAGTCGTGCTGGAGATGAATTTGTTTGGATCTATTCATATACTGGTTGACACTGCTAGGAATATCTGTGTTTAAGCATGTTTGTTAATAGCAAGTTGCTAGCATGGTTTCCCTAACCAGATGAATGGTGATCTCCTTCCCCCCCCTCCCCCCCATTTACTACCATGTTAAAAAACTGCTATAGATACCACTCATTAAGCAGGAAAATTCATATTAAAGTGACATTTCTTGATCTAAAGTTAATCACATTAAACCCAAAGGACAGCACTGGATATACATGGACACAAACGGGATAAAGAAGAAAATATTAAATATCTAATTCAAGAGTGTCAAACTAATTTGCTGTGGTGGGCCAGATTTGACTTAAATGCACTTCAGTGTTGGGCTGGCCCCCGAGAAAGTTCTGTTGAGCTGGCCTCCAAGAAAATTCTGTCTCTCATACAGATGAATGTTACCTTTATGGTAGAATGTTCCATTGTGTGATAAGAACAAAGTTGTCCCCAAGGTCTTCATCCTGGAGCTTTAGTTGATCTTTCAGATACTCTGGACTCAGGCCATGGAGCACTTTGAAGATAAGTGCCAAGACCTTGACTTTGACTAGAAATTTTATAAGAAGCCAGTATAGAAAGTGGAGGACGAGTTTGATGTGTTTGAGATAGCCAGTGTTGCTGAGGAGACTACAGAATTCTGTACTAGCTGGAGTTTTCTAAGCACTGAAGGCACCATGCCCAGGTATGTTGCATTGTTGCAATCCAGCAAGAAGTGATGAAGTATGAAAAATTGAGGCTAGTTCATAGTTTATCCATTCCAGTCAATCCTGTATCTGTAAATGTATCCCTAATTTGTGTGCCCTATCTTCTCTGCCTGATCTTGCCAATTAAATGTTGAATAAAAAAGTTAAAAATAAATAATATAGTCATGATTATTGTTAGCAAAGTTTCAGCCAGTGTTAAAGGAGAAATAGAGTGGGGTGTCGTATAGAAAGAGAAAAACTGATTTAATGGAAAGAATCAGTATTTTTCATGGGTAAAGGGTTGCTCCAATAGACAAATTGAATCCCTTCCGACAATTTCCAAAAATGACCACAAGGAGGTTGAGGCCCCTTTTGATCCTGAATAGCCATACAGTACAGAGACTAGAAGGAAAACCTCCATCATCAGACAAATTGAAAAATAATTTATCTGACTGTCCTATGGTTATATGAGAATGCAAAACTGTTAATAGATACTGTGCAAGTCTGCTGAGCCATAATATTAAGCTTTCTGAAACTTTTTGAGAACAATTGAATCTGATCTGTTTTTAATAACTTGTCTATTGATGCAAGTAATCACTTAGGCTATGTCTGCACTGGGGAATTAAAGTTGACTTTAAAAAGTCGGCTTTAATAAGTCGACCTTATTAAGTCAACTTAGAGAGTCCACACTGGACTCCTAAGTCGACTTAAAGGGGGCCTTACTAAGTCGACTTAGAGAGTCTATACTGGACACTGTGTCGACTTGTTCGGTCCAGGGAGAGCCAGCCCCATATGGGGCTGGCTCTCTCCGGGGCAGCAAGCCCCTGAGCGGTCCAGGGAAGAAGGGAGCGAGGAGCTCCCTTCTGCCCTGACCACTCAACTCCCTTCTGCTTGGGACTTCTCAGGTCCCAGGCAGAAGGGAACCCTCCTAGC
>ML685768.1:8081854-8197503 GCA_007922175.1 Pelusios castaneus
CTTGCTGAGGGCCAACTAGTGGCACGTACTTCGTTACAAGCTTCGTTAGACGTAGCCGATACGGCAGCGAGGGCAACTGCCACAGCCATCGTTATGCGCAGAGCATCGTGGCTGAATAGCGCAGGTTTGCCCAAAGACCTACAAATGAAGGTGGAAGATCTACCTTTCGACAAAGCGCATCTCTTTGCAGAGAAGACCAATGATGTCCTTCACTCAATGAAGGACTCAAGAGCGACACTACGCACGTTAGGGATGTACACCCCTTCCAACAGACGCAACACCTTCCAATATCGCTTTCAACCCTACCAACGTAGGTATCCGCAGCAAAACAGAAACAGACATTTCGACAATCAAAGATCGAGACAACGTCCACAACGCCATAGGCAGAACCAACAGCAGCAATCCACTGCCGTCCAGCCACCCCATAATAAGAACAACTTTTGACGGGCTGGTCGAGGGTTCGAGGACTCCATCGCTGCAAACAGTAACTCACGATTACCATTATGACTTTATCCTAAGACCTTTCCTTACCACCTGGTCGTCTATAACAACAGACAAATGGGTCTTGCAGATTATTGAGAACGGGTACACAATTCCATTCTTGGCTGTGCCCCCTCCACATTACCCTACCCTGTCCCTCTTAAGGGACCCAGCTCACGTACAATTCCTGTTACAGGAGATCCACCACCTCTTATGTATATGAGCCATAGAGCGCGTCCCATCAGATCACGTGGGAAAAGGATTTTATTCCCGTTACTTTCTGATTCAGAAAAAATCAGGAGGGTGGAGGCCGATCATGGATCTAAGACCCTTAAACAAATACATAAAGAAAGAAAGATTCAAAATGGTAACTCTGAGTACAATAATTCCATCACTGCAGCAGGGGGACTGGTTCTCGTCCCTCGACCTCCAAGATGCCTATTTCCACATCACAATTCATCCTGCACATCATCGCTTCCTACGCTTCACAATTGCACAACAGCACTTCCAGTACAAGGTCCTTCCTTTCGGGTTATCGACCGCTCCCAGGGTGTTCTTGAAAGACTTGACAGTAGTTACAGCACATCTCCGAAAACAGGGAGTAATAATTTTTCCTTATCTGGACGATTGCCTCATGCGAGCGCCAACCCAGACCCAAGCAACCGACATGACGAACCTGACAGTTCAAACCTTCGGTACTCTGGGCCTAAGAGTAAACATGGAAAAGTCATACCTCCAACCATCTCAATGTGTGCAATTCATTGGAGCGGAACTAAATTCCCAACTAGCCAAAGCTTTCCTTCCGGAAGACAGGTGCACAACCATTCAAGAGTTAATACACCAGGTGTGTACACTTCGCTCAGTCTCTGCCAGAACTGTTCTCCAGTTATTGGGGCATATGGCTGCTACAGTTTTTGTGGTATCCCACGCGCGGCTTCAAATGCGGCCGCTCCAGATGTGGCTCTCCACCAGGTACAGGCCATCGAGGCATTCGCTACAGAAAGTTCTGACAATTCCTGCGGAAACCAAACGCACCCTCCGTTGGTGGACCTCTCACAAAAACTTGCGAAAGGGTGTCCCTTTCCATCGGGAGAGCCCTTCGGCCATACTGACCACCGATGCTTCCCTTCTTGGCTGGGGGGCACACTTTGGGCATCTAGCCACTCAAGGCTGATGGACGGACCTAGAATCCTTCCTGCATATAAACGTTTTGGAATTAAGAGCTGTGCGATATGCTTGCGAATACTTCCTTCCTCTGATAAAGGGCACCTCTCTCAAGATCATGACGGACAATATCGCCTGCATGTTTTATATAAACCGCCAAGGTGATGCCAGGTCTCACCTACTCTGTTCGGAGGCACTGAAGTTATGGAACTGGTGTATCCACCACGGGATAACCATATCGGCGGCCTACCTGCCGGGCCTAGAGAACACAACGGCAGATGCCCTGAGCAGGATTTTTCCCAATGCACACGAATGGCAGCTGAACACAAGGGTTCTCAATGCCATTTTTCGCCTATGGGGCAAACCAACAATCGATCTTTTCGCAACAGAAAGCAACCGACAATGCCATCGGTACTGCTCCAGGGCAGGAAGGGGCAAGCGATCCATGGGCGATGCTTTCATAGTCAGCTGGGCCAAAGGGCTCCTGTATGCTTTCCCTCCAGTACCTCTTCTGCACAAGGTTATCCAGAAAATAAGGACCGACAAAGCATTAGTAATCATAGTAGCCCCGGCCTGGCCGAGACAGACCTGGTTTGCAGACCTGCTGCATCTCTCAATCTGCAAACCAATCACTTTACCTCTACATCACAATCTTCTTTCTCAGCATCACGATCAAGTGTTACACCCGGACATTCGCAGACTGCAACTAACAGCCTGGATGATAGATGGCTCTCGTGCGAGGAACTACAATTCTCGGACCAGATCAAACATGTATTGATCAACAGTAGGAAGCCATCCACCAGGAAGATTTATCTCCATAAGTGGACGAGATTCTCTACTTGGTGTGCCTCGTCACAATCTGATTCAAGATCCTGTTCCATCTCAACGATTTTGGAGTATATACTACACCTCAAACTTTCGGGTCTTTCTGTCGCTTCCCTGAGGGTACATCTATCAGCAATTTCAGCTTTTAGGAAAAGTGACTTGGGTTTTTCCCTACTGTCTCACCCTACAGTTAAAAGATTCATTACACGCTTGCAAAAGTTATACCCCTCAGTCCACGCTCCAGCATCATACTGGGACCTCAACCTCGTGCTCAAAGCCTTAACGAAGCCCCCTTTCGAACCGTTAGCAACTTGCTTGCTCCTTCACCTTTCTATGAAGGTGTCTTTCTTGGTAGCGGTTACCTCCGCACGACGAGTCAGTGAACTCAGCGCACTAATGGCAGACCCACCGTTCACAGTTTTTTCTCACGACAAAGTATCACTAAAACTGCACCCAAAGTTTTTACCTAAAATAGTGTCTGAATTCCACATCAATGAAACTATTCACTTACCAGTCTTCTATCCGAAGCCGCACAACAATCCTGAAGAATCCATCCTGCACTCCTTAGATGTCAGAAGAGCTCTAGCGTTTTACCTACAAAGAACAAGATCATTTAGAAGATCAGACAGATTGTTTATCTCCCTAGCCCCCAAATTGAAGGGGAAATCTCTCTCCAGTCAAAGAATAGCAAAATGGATTTCATCCTGCATCCAACTATGTTACAGTCAAAGATGAGTACTACCACCATCAAAGACTAATGCCCATTCAGTTCGGGCTGTAGCTACATCTACTGCTTTCCTTAAGGATGTTCCTATAGCCGACATCTGTAGGGCGGCCACGTGGTCCTCTCCTGAGACCTTTATCAGACATTATGCCATTGACAAATTTTCCAGCAATGACACTCGCTTTGGCACGTCAGTGCTCTCCACACTCTGTAGCCAGGTCATCCGAAGTCCCTCCTCCACTTCAGGGTACTGCTACATAGTTACCTGTGCAGTAACTGGACTTCTTCGAGATGTGTGTCCCTGTGGGTGCTCCACGACCCACCCTCCTCCCCTCTACTTCGTATGCTCTTTCGTTCCTTTTTAGAGTCAAGCGGTAGAGAAGGAATGGTGGGCTACGGCCGCGCACGCGTGCACCCGAGCGCACCAACGGCTCTGGCTTTGGCTGCACGCATGCGCGGCCCTGCGCTCCTTACTGCTGTGAAAATCTCCGATCCTGGGCGCCGCGGGACGTGACACCTCAAGTGGAGCACCCACAGACACACATCTCGAAGAAGTCCAGTTACTGCACAGGTGAGTAACCTTCTCTTTTTCACTACAGATTGTTGGAATTTTTCTAGATATTTTAGATGATCATCCTCAAATCTTCACTGAACTGATCAAAAGGGGAAGAAATTAAAATGTCTTGGAAGAAATATACATGCAAGAATACATATCTAAATGCATGGGAAACATGAAGCTCATTTTTACTAAAAATGGACAACCTACCAAAGACTTAAAGATTTCTATTCTGGTCTTGCTGAAGCTAATGGCAAAATTTCCAGGATTGAGCTCAAAAATACCTTAAATATAAAATCATGTTTATGTAGAGTTTAAAACAAATGTTTGTTTATACACAAAAGTCTGTATTGCAATCTATCAGTTATTGACTAACGCTAAAGGATGGCAGACTAGAGGATTTAAAGGCCTAAAATTAAGTCAGGTGTCTAGTGCTTCAGTAAACCACGCTCATGATTAGGAAAGACTGGCAAGCGAGTTAACATGTAGAGTAATGTAGAGAATGCTCAATAAATCTGTAATCTCATCCAGGGCTTCTTATGATATAATTACTCAAGTGGCTTATTAGTGTCCCCAGAACCACAAAATGGAGTTAGTGTTTCTGCCATGTGATAGTTCAACAGCTCCTGTTACACTCAGCAAAGCCTATTCTATGTAGGGCTCTGTGTGCCATTTTCTGTGTGGCTCCTTTTTAAAAACAACCATGTAGGCTCTCAGAAATTCCACAGGATTATTATGAAGATCTTGACTGTTGAAATAAAAAGTAGAAAAATGTTTAATAAACATACTGATAATTTTAGTTTAGCTGAATTACATTTGAGAGAAGGCTCACTCTGGAAATACCCATTTTACGCAGAGAGGTAAATATTTCTAGGTCTGTCAGAAAGGTTCTAATGTCTCTAGAGAAAGAGCAGCAATGCACCCAACAGCTTTCTTTATGATGCTACTACTTTACAAAGTGGAGCACAGGACATCAGTCATATATTCCCCTCACACTGCCTCTGGGTCTGGAAGGTGGGGAGGAAACCTGAAGCCTCGCCTTATAATCTGATATTTTCAGAAGTGGGGAGCAAAGTAATTATAACCAATACCTCTCCCTTTTCCCCATATTGTTGCCGGAAGGAAAGGCAATAAAGAACAGTCCACTAAGATTTGTGCTGCAGTAGAATACAGTGCTACTCTGCACTAAAGCTGGGAGAATTACTTTGTGGCAGATAGTTTATTTGCCAGAAAATGCAGTTTGTCGAATTGAAACTACTCATGAATTTTTGTATTGACATTGCCAAATAGTTTTGACCATACCAAAAAACTCAAAATGTTTCAGTAATATCAAAACAAAATGTTTCCATGCAACTTTTTTGTTTTTAGACATTTTTGCAAAAGATTCACAAAGCAAGCAGGAAGAAAGAGGATCTCCGTTATTGCTTTTTGCCTAGTGGTTAGTGAGCTCTCCTGGGATCTGGGAGACTATGCTCCAGTTTTCTCTCTGCCTAATGAGGAAAAGGAACTTAAACACATCTCTCAGGGTGCAGGAGAATGGCCTAAGCACTGAACTATAGGATATATTGGTATTACAGTCCACCAGTTTCTCCTTTTGAAGCAGTTCTACTTAATGTAGTTAAATAGTCAGTGGTATAGGGTCTTAAATTTGCGTCCCCCACCTCGTAGATGAGTGCCCTAACTACTAGGTTATATAGTCATTCTCACTCTTTTGGTCCAGTGAATAGTCATTGTGATTATGAATTGCTACTCTAAATAACCCCCTATGAATGAGCCAAAACTTTCTGATTCAACCCACAATGAAACTTTTAAAAATATTTTTTCAGAATTGCCAACCAACCAAAAAAAATCCATTATTCCACAAGCTCTAGTGCTTTTTAAATGATTGTAGTGTGAAAATTGAATGTGATTACATACTAAAAAATTTACTGCAGCTGAAGAAAGTTTTGAAATAACCTATTATATAAACGCTACATACATCAACTGAAAAAATAATTATGTTTATCCATATCCTTTATTATACATCTGTTGCATGGATACGCAGGCAGAGAAACAGAGCCTGCACAGGCATAAACACACACTGAAGCATCAGGCCCGCCCTGGAAAACTGGATAAATATGGAAAACAAGACACAGCGAGATGCACAAATCACACAGAACACACACGCAAAACACTGTACACACAGAGAAGGAGGAGTAAACTTTTGTCTTCTGAAATCCCTCCATACATTCTTTCTAATCCTCCCTTTACTGCTTTCTGACGCAGGATGGCGCCCTTTGAATAAGCAAATATATCAAGGGCATCAAGCTGATCACATATATACAGCACAAAATGCTTCTCTTTTTGGATACTGGTATTTCTTAGAGGCACTTTTTCACAATTTAGGCTAAGGCATGCAGTTACACTCATATATTATTAGTACAGAGACATTGTAACATTAATTCTGTTAAAGATTATGAAAGGATCATACCAATAAGTGTTTATAATACATCCAGAAACCCAGCAGCCGGTCATATTTCAGTACAAATATAAACTACTTTTTACAGGTTTTTGTGTTACTCATTAGAGCTAGTTAAATGCTGTTTTATGTATTTAGGTGTAGAAATCAAATTCCACCATAGTAGCTCTTTATCTTCAAAAATAAAACTTGCTGCACCATATGGACTGTGTTTATTTGAAACTGTCAATGCCAACCACAGGGTCTATTTCTACATTTTCAATGGCATGTAGCCAAATCCTGATTAAGGTCAGGATGAGGACTATTGACTCTGTAGACTGATGCTTTTCCCTTTCAGCACTCGAAGAAGGATTGGAATAACTTGGACCTTTCCAGTCTGAATCATTTCATACTTCAGCCAACTATTCATGGATTCGCCAGAAGAATTACACCTACTACCTCCGGCGTAGGATGAAAAAAAATCTCATCCGATGGGAAATAATGTTAGCAGAAGCTTGAAACCCTAGAGCCTAGATTCTGGAAGGATTTTTGATCTCTCTTATTTTGGCTCTCGGAAATTGACGGGGCGGTTATGAGAGCTGGAATTCCAAGGCGCCAATTCCATCTTCTCGCCCCCCCAAAACCACCAACCTCCCCCCACTCGTCATTGCCCTCTCTAAACATAAATGATTCAGCAGACCACACTGCTCAAAGGCAACGTTTGTCCTATACTATTTTCACCTTTTTCCTGTTTCCGATTTGTATGTCAGATTTTGTGTACGACCCCACGACATGGAGAACAGATTTGCGTCCCAGTCCCGGTGCCAGCAGGTTTCTCATTACAAATGAAAGTGAAAGTGTCTGTGCTACGTGTTGTATTATTTGATCTGAGAAGCCAGGGCTGAATGCATGTGGTGCATGCGACCAAAAGTTTATTTTCTTGTCTGTTCAGTTAAAGGTTGAGCCCTGGTTTTCGTTTTAATTTCTCCCACAAAAATTAGTTTTCATTGCTGCAATCCATGATAGTCCATTCAATGAACGTTCTTTAAAAATGCCCATCCCGGCGGCTGCCCTTTCAGTTCCAACAAGTCTCTGAGTCTCAGCTGGAAATAATGCAACTATTTGGAAAGCTTCTCCTAGAGCCCAGGGTTAGTGAACAAGAAACAGCAAATGAGCCGTTTTGAGTGAGAGATCTTCAGACTGTTCTAGGTAATACGGTTTCCCCTTTCGTGGTCGTTCTTACTAGGAAAGAAGATAGGTGTGTGTGTAATAGCTACACTATAGCCATAATCTATGTCCATATATGAAACACATGGATCAGTATAACTCTATAGTGACAGCTGTTCCGGTGAACAGACCCACAGAGAACTCCTGTTACTTTGTACATATTAGGGTGAACCGTACCCAAGGGTTCTTTAAAAGGATCTTACCGCCGGTTTACTGGTGAGCCCCTCGTTAACAGGACCCCCCCAAAGTGTGACCTGCGAGAATCGAACCGCCGCTCTGCCCCCTGCCTTACACGGCTCCCGCACCCCTCCCCCAGCCCCATTCATTAGACGAGGGGGGTGTACAGCTTGCAGCCTTTTCACTCGCACTAGAGCGCTGCAGCCCGGGGGGCTTGCCAGTGGCATTAACTCCTATTCCTCCCCCCTCCAGCCTAGTCACAGCACATCAGCCTGGAGTTCTCTGTGAGGTGCCAGGAGGCGAGAGGGCCAGGTTCTCTCCCATTCACTGAGTGGAAAAGTTTACAATTGTACCTTCTGACTGTTCTCTCTCCCTCTCCCTTTCTTTTTGGTTACCCTGATTGTACCTCTGCATCCCCCTCCCCCACCACGTGATGGGCCCGACATGCGCAGCAGCGCCAGGGGAGCCAGAGGCACATCTGCAGACTGACGTCAGTGTGTGCTCAGCCTCCCAGGCAAAGCTGCCAAAATTTTCCTCTTCTGCTGGAGCTCTAAACTTGGCCGGCAGTCAGGAGAGATCTAGGGCTACTTCAACAAAACTTTCTTGAGTCCTCACTGCCTGCTTCTCTGTCTCCCTTTCTTTTTCTCCTCCTCCAACTCTGATGATATTCACATAGTACTTTGCCCAGAAGAGGCTGGCCAAGAGGAGGGTACCCACCCCGACCCCAAAATTAGTCTGTTTTCCTCCCTCCCCATCCCCCCCCTTTTTTTTTTTACTTTTTCGGTTGGAAAGACAAAATGTGCAGGGTGATAGATTGGGTGAATTGATGGCATCCCTTTTTCTGCCAAGTCAGTCCGTTCTCTAAAAGCCCCTTTTAGGAAGACTTGCGGATTTTACTTTGTTGGAGAATATAGCTGGTGTGGCTTGCACAGAGGAGAAAAGCAGAGAGGAATACGGGACTCGTCCGGTGCTATCTCTTTTGTTTGAAATTCACTTTATCTCAGAAATTGAAGATGAAAACGGTAAGAAAAGACTTCACGCTGTTCAATGAAACTTCTTGTGCTTTTCTTGTCTTCTGAATAAGGATGCGTGCACGCAGATCTTCTGGGGGATGGGGGAGGTTATTCGGCACTAAGCGAGGTGGATTTGGAATAATTTCAGAGAGAGAAACCTTTGAGATTTGAGAGTTATGAGAGGAGGGAGATATTTTCTATTGCAAAGATAGTGACTTACTAAGTGTGGTGTCGTGTAGAGACCTTTTCCAGGTTTAGACTAAATAACTGGTGGAAAATAGGCAAAACCTTTAAAAAAAAAGATTCAATTAAAAAAAATCTCCATTATTTTGTCGTGTCATGTCAGTATCTACTTAAACAGTCAGACAAGTGCATATTTTGTGTCTGGACTCCAAGGGTCCGCATTAATGTGATAGCTGCAGCCTGATGCTCTTCTAGGGGATGTTAAGCTCTTAATAGGCTAATCAGAGAGGTGGAAGCGTGTGTTTTTGATTTACTTCTAGCCATTTGGGATTTGCTAGACTCTTAACCCCACAGAGCCTTATTTATCGGTGGGTGGCTGTGTATATATTGTATGGCACAGAGTCAAAGGCATTTTTTTTGAGGGGGAATAATTGAAATCCCGTTTCACGGTGATGTGTATATAGTTCTCCTATTTGCTAATTTCTTTCATTGTACAAGAGGAAAGAGAAACAGAGAGAGAGCGAGCAAGAGCGAACGTCTCAGACTCTTGTTTTTATTTGGGCTGCCGGTGCAACGCATTTGGGCCATGTGCCAAATGTCTGGGTCACACGCGTTTTATCCAAATAGATTTAGCGCTGCTGTCTGGAAATGGGCTGCTAAATGTTAACTTTAGGATCAACTCCACCAGAGCAGCTCGATTCTTCCCTCCAGTCTCTCTGGGGAAGAAGGTTTTTCTTATTCAGAATTTGAAGGGGGTGTGTGTCTAAGTATCTTCAGGGTGGTTTTTTTACGCTGATATTTCATGTGAGGTTCTTTTAAAATTTTTATTGCTAAACTGGATTTCTAGAAATAAAACTGACAGCTGACCCTCCTAGAAAGTTTGGCATCACTCGAGGAGAGGAGTGGGGGAGAGGAGGAGGAAAAGGCTGTTGAGATAACTGCAGTTTCCAAGGTGGTCGCGGGTCTGGTGGCTTACATTACAACACACACAGCCCCGCTTTGATTGTTCATGCTTTGGTTTTTGATTAATTAGCGGCGAGCAAAGACCCCTCTTTCTCTTTGTGTTGACTTTTCTTGCATTTTCTCCTTCCCCCCTCCTCCCCGACACATTTCTGTTCAGCAAACGCTCTGAAATGGGGGTTGTGTGTCGCTCTTTAACTCCGGGGCCAGCCCAATACCTGTAATTGATTTTTTGTTTTATTCTCACTCCCTCCTTGTCCTCTTTTGCCCCTCCCGCTGCATTTCCGTAGCAACCACTCGCACCACCAGAGAGCACTGACTGCCCCGTCCATTCAAGACACTGTCCCAACTCTTGCCTGTCGCTGTGACTTGCATGTGAGAAGCAGCGAACCAGAGGGGGCAGGAGGCGGGGGGAGGGGGCTGCCCTTTGATCAATATATAGACCCAATGTTTGCCTCTCACCCAGAGTTAGAGCGGGTGGAGGGCCAGCCAGCCATGTGTGTCTAACCTGACGATTGCCCAGGACTGAGAGACATTCCCCGTGAGAGCGGAAATTGCGGTTTATCTTTGTGATCAACAATAACGGGGCGTTATTTTTAGCTGAAGGCATAATCTCCAGCTTCCCTCAGTTCCTTCTGCTTGGGGCTCCTTATGGGAGAAGGCCCGATCCCCTCCTACACTGTGACCTGGAGGTTGTTTATTTACGGAGACTGAACGATAGCTGGTTATCGGAGCTCAGGTGCGTGCGGCCACGAGACCCAATAGCATCCGAGGAAGCAGGCGCGTGGAGGTGCTGGCGGGCGCAAGGCGCTGCACAGCTGCTGCGGGAGAAAGAACGCGCTGTTTGGCCCCTTCCCTGGAGTCCCCGCGGGGACCTAGCGGAGGCTGGTGCCCGCGCTGAATGAAGGGGCAGGACGTGCATGGGCGGGGGCTCTACCTGTCTCCTGAGGCGTGTCCCTCCTGTTAGGCCAGGAGAGTGAGTCGCTGAGCTCAGGCCTCGCCCCCCCCACTGAATGAAGTCTTAACCCAAACTCTCCGACCGGACCGCAGCGCGGGACAAGTGGTGTGAAGCCCTCGCTGAGCGCAAAAGGAAACCCAGGTGAATGTGGTTCCGGCGGTGCGATGGCCCGGCTGCTCCTGCATTTGAGCAGTAACAGAACAAAGGAAGAAGAAATGGAAGTTTGTAGCCAGTGAAAGGCTGCTAAACCGATCACCCCTGAGCCCACAGGGCTCCCTGCTGTGTGCACAGTTTTTACCAGCTTTATCTCAGATTTCACAATACTTCTGGCCTCTTTTCCTTCACCACGCTCATGGCTTTTTTATTTCTGCCGCAGCTGTTGCATTTAGGTAAATGTTACCAGAATGAAATCCCAAAGATTATTATCTTGGATATACCTATAGTTTATTCACTGTACAATTTATTAATGAACGTTTAGGGCTGACAAAAGGTGTCAGCTTGACAGCAGCAGAGACTGAAATCCTGTTTATTCACAGAACAGGAATGTTATTCTGGAAGCTTTGTCGCACTTCTCCAGCTTCTACTGGGAGAACCAAGTCTAGAGCTGAGTGGGTGGATCAATCTCCATGTCCAGTCCCAGTTTTAAGGCTTAAAGCAGTAGTTAAAACACCTCCAGCCTGTTTATAAGAGAGCTTCCACCAACTGCTGCTGTGCAACTTCCATCAAGCTTACCAGCTCTCTTGGGGGTTTGGTTGTGTGAATGAACAACTGTCCACTAAAATGCAGGAAGCCATACTGCACTACTGGACTTCCACTGCACCATAGCAATGTCCACACAGGATGTTACTGCAATGCAAGTTTGTGCATGCTGCATGGTAGATTCACACCTTGGCTTGCAGCACAGTAACTTGCCAGGCAGACAAGCCCTTAGACTGAGCCCATCAACCCCTTTCACACAGGCCTCTGAAAAGACATTAGATAATCATTTTTGCCCCCTACTGACTAATGGTAATTTGAACCAGTGACCTAGAGGTCAAAGGGCCATATCTTATTAGCAGCATTTTGAACCATCAGGTCTAGTCCTCTGAGGCTCTACAACTGAAGGAGACTGTGCTGTTAGGACAATACATTGTATGCACAGACAGAATATGAGCCTCCTAGCATGATGTTGAGGTCCAGTGGTGTCAACTGGCCAGTGCCCCAAGCTGGAGCAGCTTCCTCTACTCACCTTGCACTGACACAGCCCTCTCCCAGGCCATCGCCAGAGGGCGGGGCTGGCCTCCTGGGCAGGCACTCCCCATTCCCAGCAGGGAGGCAGGGTGGTGCTTGGGGGCAGGTGGCATTGTGTGGCGGTTTGCCACGGGACCTCCCAGTTCAGGGATGGCATGGGCCAGCAGGTCTCTGGGCAGCTGGGGCCATTTGCAGCCCAGGGACTGGAGTTGCCTTGAAGCCCATGGCCTCAGGCTCAGGAGAGCCCCGCCAGCCCAGAGCACTGCTGGGATGGGGAAAACTGCATTTTGGGGCAGCACAGGCCAGAGGTGCTCTGGGCCGGTGAGGCTCCCTTCTCCCCTTAGCCCAGGGCCTGCTCTGAGCTGCATGGTCCCTGCCAGCCCAGATCACCATTTGCCCATGCTGCTTCTGGGCTGCGCGGTCCCGTGGTGCGCTGCTGTGCAATGCCACCGGCCCCCAAGCACCAGCCCTGCCCCCCTGCTGGTGATGGAGAAGCTGCCTGCGTGGACACCCCTGCCCTCTGATCTGCCCTTCCCACCCTTTGCTGGAGACGGAGTGGCTGTCCAGGTGGTCAGCCCTGGCCCATCCTGCTCCATCCTTTGCTCCACTCCATCCCACCCCTCTGTTGGGGATGGTGCCCTGGGCGTTTTTTTTTTAATTATTTAAAGTAAAGACCCTGCTGTGGCCTGTTGTGATCCTTGCATGTATAAAGAGGGGAATATCAAATATGAGTTGGGAGGTGATATTACTTCTGTATACAGCATTCATGTGACCATTACTGGAATATAATTTCCAATTCTGGTTATCCAAACTTTAAAAAAGATGTTGCCAAACTGGAAAGAGTTCAGAAAAGAGCTATAAGAATGATTAGAGGTCTGGAAAACACTGCCTGACAGTAAAAGATTTAGGAAGTTCAATAGAATGGCATGTAGGGCATGTGACCTTGAGACACCATCAAATCCAGCCCCCTGGACTGAGGCAGGGCTAAGTACACTTAGATGGTCCCTGATAGATATTTGCCCAATTTGGTCTTAAAAACCTCTGATGATGGGGATTCCACAACCTTTCTTTGGAAGACCATTCCAGAACTTAACTATCCTTAGAGTTAGACATTTTTTCCTAATATCTATCTTAAATCTCCCGTGCTGCAGACTAAGCCCATTATGTATTGTTCCACCTTCAGTGGACATGAAGAACAAGTGATCACCATTCTCTGTTGCCTTAACATGTCTGAAGAATGATTAGACCTTTCCCTGCTCTTCTTTTCCCAAGGCTAAACGTGTCTAGGTTTTTTGGTTTTTTCTTAAACTTTCCTCACAGGCCAGGCTTCTACACCTTTTATCATTTCTGTTAGTCTCCTCTAGACTATCTCTAATTTATCCACATCTTTCCTAAACTCTAATGCCAAGAGCTGGACACAATTACTGCCTGTGTCTTACATATGACATTCCCATTAATACACTCCACCAGGAGCATCACTGCCCCATAAATAGGTTCAAGGCCAGGGCCAGGGCCCACCCCTGGGACACATCCAGACTCTGGGCCCGATCCAGCCTGCGTCCCCGGCCAGGGCCCAGATCGAGCTCCTGCCACCTCCTGGGCTGGTGGCCCAGCCCCAGTTCCCCAGCTGGGGTCAGGGCCATCGCTGGACCAGGTCACTAATGGTGACCAGGCCCCAGTTCCATGGTCGGGCCCAGTGCAGCTGGATTGGGCTGCTGCTGGTGGCTGGGCCCCAGGTCCCCGCTGGACTCGGGGTACTGGTGCTGAGATTGGGGCCTGTGCCCCGTGTGCTCAGTGCCAGCGACGCCACTGCACTCCACAATAATATTAGCCTTTTTCACAGCTGCATCACATTGTTGAATATTCAATTTGTGATGCGCTGTAGCCCCCAGACCCTTTTCTGCAGTACTACCACCTTGCCAGTTATTCCCCATTTTGTAGCTGTGCGTATGATTTTTCTTTCCTACGTGTAGTATTTTGGACTTGTCTTTACTAAATTTCATCCTTTTGATTTCATACCAATTCTCCAGTTTGTCAAAGTCATTTTGAATTCTAATCTTGTCCTCCAAAGTTCTTGCAACTCCACTCTGCTTGGTGTCATCCACATATGTTTATCCATTATCCAAGTCATTAATGAAAATATTGAATAGCATTGGGCTAAGGACTGAGCCCTGCAGTAGATTCATCCTCCCAGTTTGACTGAACCATTGATAACGGCTCTTTGAGTATGGTATTTCAACTAGTTGTGCATCCAACTTAGAAAAATTTAATTTAGACCACATTTCTCTAATTTGCTTATGAGTATCTCATCTGGGAGTGTGTTAAAAAACTTACTAAAATTAAGATACATCATGTTTAGAGCTTTCTCTCATCCATGAGGTCAGTACCCCTGTCAAAGAAGGAAATTAGGTTGGTTGGAAATGATTTGTTCTTGATAAATTTGTGGTGGCTAGTGCTATAACCTTATTATTTGTTATATGCTTATACATTGATTGTTTAACAATTTTTTCTAGTCTCTAGATACTAAAGTTAGTGTGGTAGGTTCGCACTACTCGCCACCGGTCTGGCACCTCCTGTTGGTCATCAGGTGATTAGCTCCAGAATGATGCCTATGTCCACAATCTGTGTATCATCACTCTATTTCCCAGTTCACCTGTAGCCCTTTTCACATCTGTCAGGACCCACAGCGTCTCTTCATGATTTGGTCCTCTGGCTGAGTCACAATCTGAGTTCCCCCCTTCCAGAGAAGGTTTGGCTTCTCAGTAATCCAGCCACATTTGCTAGGCACTGCTGCAGTACCTTGTCCAGCCACTTTCTCAGTGATGCCTGCAGCAACTTATTCTGCCACTTAGTGAGTGGGCAGGGGAGGGACTTGGGCCACCTGGTTTATATTTCCCTGGGTCCTCTTTGTTCTCCTTTCTAAAGATCTGCACAACACCTCAGCTATCTTGATGTAATCAGTTATTAGTTCTCCTTCTCTGCCAAGTAGAGGACCTATGCTCTCCTTGGCTATGTCTACTCTAGAAAAAGTTAGGTCAACTTTGTTAAGTCGACTTAATAAGGTCGACTATAAGTTGACTTAAAGTCGACCTTATTAAGTCGACTAAACAAAGTGGACTAAGTTGACTTAACTTTAAGTCGACTTAGTCCACTTTGTTAAGTCGACCTAACCACCCTTAAGTCAACTTAATAAAGTCGATTTAAGGATTACTCCACGTCCACACCGTCCTTAAGTCGACTTAAGGGGTCGAGTTAAGGCTTAAGTCGACCTAATGGGCGGTTCTTACTAAGTCGACTTAAGCTTTCATTAAGTCGACTTCAGGAATTTCTTAAGTCGACTTAATGAAAGTCTGGTGTAGACAGGGAGTAATTTAGGTCGACTTAAGCCTCCTTAAGTCAACCTAAATTGCTAGTGTAGACATACCCCTTGTTCTTTCTCTTGCTCTTTGTGTATTCAGTGAGCCTGCTCTTACTGCCTTTTATATCCCTTGCTAGGTGTAATTCATTTTGTGCCTTAGCCTTTCTGATTTTGTCTCTACATGCTTGTGTTATTATTTTGTATTCCTCTGTAGCAGTCCTTTTCCCCCCTACTTTTTGTAAGATTCCTTCTTGATTGTCAGATTTTTAAAGAGCTCCTGATGGAGTCATAGTTTATCAAAGAGAAGATTAAGGGACAATTTGATCAGAGTCTATCAGTACTTACATGGGAGAAGATTTCTGATAGTTAGAGGGCTCTTTAATAACAGACAAAGACATAACATAATGCAGTGGTTGGCTACTGAAGCTAGACAAATCTCAATTGGAAGTAAGACACATTTTTTTAATGTTGAGGATAAGTAACCACTGAAGTGATTTATTACCATCTCTTGAAGTCCAAAATCAAGATTAACTATATCTAAAACATATATTGTAGTTTAACTAATTGGTCTTCATAAACATATTACATGGCAGAAATCTAAGGCCCATGGTATACAGGCAGTCAGATTAGATGCTCATTATGGGCCTTTGGAGCCTTAAAATCTGTGAATCACAACATTACATCCTCCTGCTCTCCCTGGAAAAAAAATCACTAGCTTGGAAATGATATTTACTTGCAAAGTATCCTTTAACCCAGTGGTCCCCGAACCTTTTCTGTGATGCCCCCTTACTTGTAATGGAATTTGCTCGCACCCTCCTCCCCTGAACCACTATTGGGAGCTGTGGTTGGGAGCTGGGGCTAGGAAGAGTATCATGATTGGCGTCAGGCTTGGGAACTGAGGGCTGGGGCCAAGGCTAGAGCTTTGGCTGTGGCTGTGGCTGTGGCCGGGAGCCAGGGACCAAGGCCGGGTCTGTGGTTGAGGCCACAGCTGTAAGTGGAGCTATCACTGGGGCACACAAGCTGAGGTTGTGGCTGGGGCAGAGCGGGGCTGGGTGGTGGTCCCGCTTTGCCATGCCTCTGGAATGTTCCTCTGTGCCCCTTATGGCATAGTTTATAAGCAGTGTAGTGAAGATTAGACATGTTCTGTAACCAGTGTTTAAAATGTAGCTTTTTAATGCTCCATGTCATACATATTATAGTTTGTTGTTTTAGCTTTCTTTAGCATGCCCCATACTCAGGGCCTGCAGGAGGGCCATCGCTGGGGGAGGCTTTGGGGCCAGAGGGTGTTCCCACCCCGGCCCCAGTCTGGCCATTCTTTCCCCGGGGGTGGGGCCTGCTGGCGTGGCCCCTGGTGCAGTCCCCCAGGGGCATGGGCCCTGGAAGGCTGCGCCGGAGTGGAGGTTGCACCATGCGCCAGCTGGCTCCACCCCCTGGATGGAGCAAACAGGTGCTGGCCTGCCCTGCCCCACTCCCTGGGGCAGACCAGCCAGCTCAGGGGTGGGGTGGGAGTGCAGATCCTGGCCTCTGGCTCCAGGCCCCAGCCCGTCCCCCCAGCGCCAGCAGCGCAGGAATTCTCTCAGTGTACCCCCAACCCTGCTGGTACTGAGCGGGGTGGGGAGGCGGATCAGGTAAGCATTTTAGGGGCTGGAACCCGGGGCCCCCCTTTTGGCTTCAGCCCCTTTAGACAATAATTTGGCCCTGCCAGCAGTTTCGGGACCACTGCTTTAATCTCATTGTTATTTCCTTATCATACCATAATTAAAACCTATGATATTTTGAGAAGAAGGCTAAAATAACAAAATATAATGTGTATAATATGGAGCAATAAATAGCTACATTTTAAACACTGGGTACAGAACATGTCTAGTCTTCGCTACGGCGCTAATAAATAAATTTGATCTAATTAGATGTTGAGTTTATTGAGAAATTTGCTGTACACTGTGATGAAGCAGAGGAACTGCCGATCAGCAGAGCAGGGGTTAAAGAGAGCCTCTGGTCCCAGCTAGCTCTGCCCCATTATTCCTTCAGCCAATGTGAAGCATGGAGGGGGCAGAAAAGAGGAAAGCCTGGGGGGAAAGAGAAAAGTTCAGGGCTTACTGGTGAAGACGCAGGAGCTAGCTGCCACCTTACTTGAGGGGAAGAAGCACTAGTCTGCCAGCCAAGGCAGCCCCCAGGCAGTAAACACTGTCTTCCCATTCAGCCTAGACTGAGAAGAAGACCTCAAGTACCTGAGGTAGAAACTAAGTGAGTGAACCCCAGAGACATTGTGGGGCTCGCTCTCACCAATTTGTGGCTGCCCTGTCCCAAGGAGCCTGACATTGTGCAAGATGCTCCCCGAGACCCAAGGGGAGACTCTATGGGAAGCAGGTCACCCAGCAAATTGGATTTACAGAGCTATGCCTCAAATTGAACAGAGTGGTAGGAAGTAGCCGAGGGATGGGATGTGAATTTTGACTTCCTGCTGAGAGGGCCTGACCCTGTTCAGTAGTTTATGTATACAGGGCCCTGGATTGGACTCCGGTGGAGAGGGAGGTCCTGGGTACCCCATCCTTCCAGCCTTAAAGATTGAGTCACCTCAACCAAATGGGACTGCTAGCCATGTGCTCTAACCTCTAGGCTGCCTGCCCTCCAAGCTGCCTGTTGCATACACTTTGAACAGTGCTGCACATTATGATCTTGTTTCTGTAACCTTTATTTGTGCAAGTAATTCCATTTACTTCAATGGGACTTTTTTGTGAGTAAAAGCTGTAGGAGCAGGCCTTCTGCTTTGCTACAATTCTCAGGTAACGTATGTTCCTTCCTGCTGTTAGAGTGACTCAATGTGGGGTTAGTTGTTTTTATGTAAGTTGTTTTCATCTTTTCCGGTGTTTTCTTTTGACTCCTGGTAGACTCATAGGCTATGTCTACTCTAGAAAAGTTAAGTCGACTTTATTAAGTCGACTTAACTTTTCTAGTGTAGACATAGCCTCTTTTCGACCTTATTAAGTCGACTTAACATTTTAAGTCGACTTAATAAGGTCGACTTGGGTGCTAATCCCCGTCCACACTGCCTAAAGTCGATTTACAGAGTCCACTTAAGCCTTAAGTCAACCTAAAACTAGGTGTTATTAAGTCGACTTAAGGAAATGCTTAAGTTGACTTAATAAAAGCCCAGCGTGGACAGGGAGTAAGTTAGGTTGACTTAAGCCTCCTTAAATCGACCTAACTTGTAAGTGTAGATGCACCCATAGCGTGCGTCTACACTGGCAACTTAGATCGACTTAAGAATGCTTAAGTCGACCTATACAAGGCACTTCCATAAGTCAACTTAATAATACCACCTCTGAAGGTCGACTTAAGCCTTAAGTCGACATCTTAAATCGACTTAAAGCCAATGTGGATAGGGAATAGCGCTAAATTGACTTTTTTAAGTCGACTTAGCCAGTGAGGATGGCTACGTCTACTGTTAAGTGGACTTAAAGTTGACCTTGGTAAGTCGACTTAACAGAGTCAACTTAACTGTACAAGTTTAGACATAGCCATAGAGCCTAGTGTGAGGCAGGTGTTACCAATTACTGTACAAAATTTTGAGACCAGCATTTTATTCAAAACAAAGTTATGGGTAGTTTTTAATGTATCATTATCAACAATTTATACAGTCCCTGTCATACTGAAATTATTAAATGATGAGCTATATGTACAAAATCTTTGCTAACATTTAGAACACTGAAAATGTATGCAATTAATAATTTCAAATGTTGAACTTAATTCTCTAGCAGCAACACATGGAAAACTTTACTGACGTTAAACTGAGTTTTGCCTGCATATTGGAATGGGAGGTGGGCCGGAATAATAATAACAATAGCATTCCTGTAGATCAGATAACCATACACTTCTCTGTCAGAAAACATTAAATGATATATTCCCAGGTTCTTCATTTGTCTGCCAGCATACCGGATCCAATTATCCACGACTGAAATCATTGCACTCACTACAGTGGGAGCAGGAGTGAACCCAGCATTTATATTTTAAACAGTATATTCTGCTCTGTAAATGTTTAAGGCCCTGATCCTCTAAACACTTGAACACTTCAAGCAGATAAGTTGTTCCACTGAAATCAATAAGAATTACACATGCTTAATGTGTATGCATAAGTGTCTGCAGAATTGGGGTCTCAGATGATAAAAGCAACAATGTTCAAACGTGATTGTCAACTACATTGTAGTTCATGACAACTGGCTAGAGTTTTTGCTGTATAGATCTTCCTTACATTGACATGCCTTTTTTTCTTTGTTTTTCAGGTAAAAAAAATGGACACAGTTCAATAACTATCCAGTCTAACATCTTATTGATATCTAAAGGAATTTTGCAACATACTTGTTTTTGAACTGAGAAAATGACTGCAGATATAGAAGAAAGCACAGGTTGTTGGAAAAGAGTACCTGTCAAAAAGTAGAACGTCCAATAATTATTTTGGAAGAAATATAAAATAAATATACCTGTTATGGTGCGATTCTGGAGTAGAGTAAACTCTATAGCACATAGGTAGCCCTCCAAAAAAACATAAATCCTTTTGTTTTTCTAAATTATGGAAATTTTGTGGAAGACGTTGACGTGGATTTTGAGCCTAGTCATGGCTTCATCAGAATTTCACAGTGACAACAGGCTTTCATATAATTCTCAAGGTAGGGGTTCCACTTTTATAGCTGAAAAGGCATATCTGTTTTGCACTATTTACAGGTAATCCTTTCCTAAGCCATTGTTATATTAATAGTGAGAGATCACATTGACTTTTATGTAGTTTTCGTGATTTATTATCATGAAAGTTCATTTTCAGAATAACCCATTAAGTGTATCTTGAGATGGATGTTTTAATTTTTTATTTCTAACTTTAACAAAGTTTCACAAATTAAATGTAATCATAATGCAGTAACATGTTAAAGACAGGCCATGATTTCATAAACACTTTTTGAAACCAAAGCAACTATAAATGTCTAAAATGTATCTCAGAGTATTTATAAGCTATTTTAGTGAAATGAAGATATATTTAAATGTTTCTACAAAGATGTTTTTTCATTGCAATTGCTTTTATTCTTGCAGGTGGAGCTAATAATTTTTGTCTTTAAATGAAATCACTGGGAGATGTACATCCTTCATAGGGTAGAATGTAGCCCCCAATGTTAAATAGTAGTTTAAAGAAGAAAAAAAACATGCAGTGAATTTAAAACATTTGCATTTCAAGTGACATCAGATTAATAGGAACTTGCACTAATTTTGCTGACTCTTTTTAAAAAGAGAGTATTTGTCTTCATTTTATTTAACAAAGCTTTTCACATTGCTTGTACCTGAAAACCACATTCACTCACGAGGGTGATAGGATTTAGTCAATTGTGGTAAATGTTTATACTACTACTTGTTGTTTCCTGTTATATTTTCTTCTCTTTTATGACCACTTCCTGGATTGGCTAACCTTGTGATTACAAAGAGGAATTCCTATCTTATCTTGAACACTACCAACTAACAGTCCCAATAAGGGTTGATCAAAATGGAGCCTTCCTCGGCTTTACTGTGAAAGATGATGAACCCCCAAGGAGAAGGAAGAGGAGTACAGACCCTTATGACCAAGCATCTAAATTATTTTTAAAACTTTCTGCCTATGGCAAGCACTTTCATTTAAACCTGATTCTCAACACAGATTTGGTGTCCAAACATTTTACAGTAGAATATTGGGGGAAAGATGGACATAAATGGAAACATGATTTATTAGACCACTGTCATTACACAGGATATTTGCAAGATCAACATAGCACAACTAAAGTGGCTTTAAGCAACTGCAATGGTCTGGTAAGTGTATGTTATGTATTTTAGTGTCATAGTGAACATTCCCCTTTAAAATATAGAGGAAGAACTTAATTAGCCTATCTACATTTTTTTTTACTTCCTGCAAGAAGCAAACAGACAGGAAGGCAAGGTACAGAGATCTGATTCCTGAGGAAAAATAGTCAGAAATTTTAGAAGTCTTATTGTAAGTACTAAGGCCCAGTCTTGTAATTCTTCTTCAGGCAAAATTTTAGTATGCCTGTGCCTGTATTAGGGGTGCAAGGGCAGTTATGGAGTGAGATTAGATTTGCCAGGAGCATTGCAAACTAATAAATAAATAAAAATGACTGGTCCTATGGGTCCTGAGAGGCATGAATGGAATAATTGACATGAACGTCCAGTTAAGGGTTGCTTACCTCTCAGTGTTGTGTACAAAAGGCTAAAATGTATAGAGGAAGGAAAACTCTTGGCCTAAAAGTCTTCTGTGCTACAGTCCCAAGGAGTGAAGAGGAAAGAAGTACCCTTGGCAGCAACCAAACTCACAAAGGAATAATTTACATTTCTTTATAGGATCTTTATGTTTATAAATCAAATAAATGCTTTAAAGGAACAGTAATGTAAGAAATCGATGTATTTACAATGTTATTTGTAATTGTTTTCTCATTGTTGATGAAACGCATGGTCATTTCAGCATTAGTTCTTATATGGAAAAAGTTTTACTTTTTAATACTGTAATTGAAACCGAGAAATAACAATAGGCTAGGGAATTTCAAAGTAATGAAATAAAAGATCATGACTGGAAAATACTAAAGCAAGAGTCTATTAGTTGCTGTAATAAATTTTAAAATACACATAACTATTATCCATTCTAAAAATATTATAATTTTACGGTTTCGACTACAGTAGCATGTAGAGACCGCAACAAAAATTAGGATCTTTTTGTATTAGATGCAGAATATCTAACTGGTTATTTCTCTGAATTACTTTGAGCATTTCCTTTTTTCCCCTGCAGGTGTCATAGAATAAATAATACATCCTGTGCCATACTGATAACAGCAGTCTATTGTTACAGTGCTAAATATCAGACAGTAATCTAGCTCACTAGGTAGATTGAAATGCATTTAACTAATTGTATCTGTGATATCAGAATGATGCATTCTGGAGCACTTTGCCCCCAGGCGGATTTCAAGTTGGAAAGTCATATTTAAGAAATGTATTTAAAATGTATTTCTGTGTTAAATGCACTTGCAGCCTGGTGAGTGTGGGCTTACAGTACACGCATCTGGGCGTAACTTTAAATTTCACGTTACCTTTTCACTTTATCTTAAAGATGTGTTTTCATCTTTAAAGATGTTTAAAGTTTTAAGTTTAAAAGTTTAAAGATTTGTCCTATGCTAAAACACTGAGTTATCTGCATGTAGGTTGTAGTCTAAATATACTGTCCTGACTGGATCTCCGCTCTTGGGTCTCAGCTTACTAGTATACGTGCCCCTGACCCTCAGAAATGTTTGCTCTTCGACGCACAGGCTGACTCACTTTATTCTGAGGTCAAACAATAGTGCCAAGCACCCTCCTTGCCATTCCATTTTTGTTCCTGTCTGGCCTTGGTCAGCTCATAAACTCACTGTCAGAGCTGGAGTCACCACAGGTGATCCCTGTTCTCTGCCACCCCTACAGTCTTCAACATTGGTTTGAACACCATTTCTAAACTGTTTTAGTCATCTCATTCACCAGAGCTAGCTCCTCACAACACCATTTTCCTTCAGAGCTTTTAACTGTATATCTGGGGACGTCTTTAGGTTATTGGCATCTCCTTGAAACCGGGAGATCTTTTTGACTTGCATGGTTCACATGCTCCAGTGACTTTAGCTCTTTGTTTTTCACTGGCCTTGTCACTCCCCTCAGACTTCCTCTGGCTTCTCAGCATGTTGATAGCCTCAGCGTTTTGTCAATAGTGTGAGCTTCTTAGCACACCGTGTTTCGAGGGCCTTGATGCTTAACTTCAAGTGTCAGGTTTCCTGTTTAAATCACAATCTTCGGTGCTGTTGGCTAGTGGTGCTTGCTCAATATTTCTTCAAAGCAGGGCTGGATTAAGGCAATCCTGGGTCCTTAAGCACACCCCAATGTGGGCCTCTCAGTGCCTATTCTTTTGTGGGTCTGTCCCTCACTTAGGTCACACCTTCTATTTTGAATGGCAGTGTCATAGAGTCCACTACCACTCCCAGAAGGGCTGAGACAATGGATTCTTTCACACCCCAGAAGCAGGAGCAGGGGTAGGAGTAATGCTCTCTTTCCCCTTCTCTTAAAGAGGCAGGGAGGCTCCAGAACTTACACTTGAGCTGTTGGGATATCTCACTGCACTCTGGGCTGGACTCACTGCACACTTCTCCTGCCACACACTTGTTAATTTAAGTCGACTTTAACTAAGTCGACTTAGTGTGTCTGCACTTGAAATTAAAGTTGACTTAAAGGGGAACTTAAAAAGTCGACCTAGAGCGTCCACACTGGACGCCTAGGTCAACTTCTAGAGGCTTCGGGGGACCTAAGGGAGGTCCACGGGGCAGGGGGGCACCCCTTGCCCAATGCCAGGGGGCTCAGCCTTTGCCCCATTGTACCTAGGTACAATGGGGCAAAGGGGGAGAGGGACCATGGCAGGGCATAGGGGCAGGGTGGGCAGGGCTCTGCCCTGCCCTGTGGGGGGGGCATGCCAGGCTCCCCCTGTGCCCCCCTGGCAGGGAGGGCATTGGTGCAGCCCTGGGGTAGCCCTAAGTCGACGTAGGGCTACCCCACAGCTACACTGGCTTAAGTTGACTCTAGGGAGTCGACTTAAGCCTTAGGTCTAATAGAAAGGAGGTTTAATAAAGTCGACTTAATTTTAATTAAGTTGACTTTATTTTCCTTAAGTCGACTTAAGCAAACTGCTTAAGTCGACTTAAGCAAAGTGTAGTGTAGACGCAGGGTAAATTAAGTTGACTTAAGCAAGATTAAGTCGACTTAATTTACCAGTGTAGACGCAGCCAGAGATTCCTCAGCGGGATGATACGGGCAGGGCACTCGAGAGCAGTGGGTTTTAGAATAAACACCCCATTCTGATGAATCTATCATGGAACTATTTTTTTCAGGCTCTCTGCAGTTTCAGGCAGAGATCACTGAATCAGTTTAGTCATGTCATATTTTCAAACTTTTCCTCACCACCATTGGGAATAGAAACTTCCCTTCTTAATCTGAAAGCTTAGATTCTAATGTAATCACAAATCTCCAGGAGCTGGACCTCTGGTTTATACCCCAATCTTGCCATGCTTCCAGCTCTCCTATTGCCTGTTTTGGGGGCAATTTGGGACGTCTCCACCATTCTCTGGACTACCTGAATCTATTTTGTATAGTTTCTTTTACTCTTCCAAAACTGAGCAATTTGTGGGTTTTTGGAGACTGCCCTGGGGCTAAGGGGGCTACTCTAAGTACAGGTCTACACTACTGATGATTTAATTTATGTAGCTCAGGGGTATGAAAAAGACATCTCCTGAGCGATGCAAGTTACAGGTGTGCTGTCTATACCGGCACTATGTCAGCACAGCTTCCACTTCCTTGTGGAAGTGGAATAATGCTGATGGGAGAGCACAAAAGCGATGCAGCTATGTCGTTGTAACGCTTCTAATATAGACCTACCCTAAGAGTCGGAACTGAGTCAGTATGGTAAAGAAATAATAATTTGTTATTTATAATTTTGCTTCTTTGGAGAGTCATTTGATTGAATTCCTATTTCACATGCCTTCCTCCTCTCAGATATGTGGAGGAACATATGCTTTCAATTATTCATTTATTTTCCTGATGAGTTTCATTCTATCAAATATCCTTTGGTGTCTGTTATATTTTGAATGTGAGAAGCCTTGTTTTCCCTCACATCAAGGAACTAAAATAAAATGTTCTTAAGGGTACTGAGGCACTAGCATTTGATCTTAGAATGAGGCTGTACCTTAGAGGCCCAAATGCCTTTCTTTGAGACTTTCAAACTGAGACCCATGAGTAGTAATACAGTCAAATGATATCTTCAAAGATACAGAATTACAAGTAAGCAATTTCTTTTCCAAAAGTCACAGTTTAAAGTCTCACTTCAGTAAAGGTGTCATGAATATGGAGAAAAAAATTCCTAATGGAGAGAGGGGAGATATTCTTACTGAGCAAGAGTAATATTATATACTGTCATTTCTTCTATGCCAACATTTCATAGGATTCATAGTTATAGCATTTAAAACCATAAGGGACTATAAGATCATCTAGTTTGACCTCCTGCATAGCACAGGTCCTTAAATTTAACCCAATTACCTATTTATTGAGCCCAGTAACTTGTATTTGACTAAAGTTGGCTTAAAGCACAAGGCACCCAACTTGGATTTGAAGACATCCAGAAATGGAGAATCCACAGCTTCCATTGCCTGTTTCAAAGGTTAATCACCCTCAATGATAAATGTGGGCCTTATTAACATGACTTTGTCTGGCTTCAGGTTCCAGCCTCTGTTAGTTTTAAGAAATCCTTTAGTAACCATTATTTTCTCCCTTTGAAGGTACTTACACATTCTGATCAAGTCACCTCTCAATTTTCTTTTTGATAAACGAAAGAGTTCTTTAATTCTCTCTGTATGGCTTTTTCTCCAGCCCTGGAATCATTTTTTTTAGGTTCCTTTTTTGCACCCTCTCTAGTTTTAAACATCCTTAAAAGCTGTAGAGACTTGTACTGTGCATGATATTCTGATATCAATTTCACCAATGCAGTAGACGGAGGATAAATCATCTCCAAATTCCTCCTCACTACTTTCTTGTTTATACACGGAAAGATCACATCAGCCCTTTTTGTGACAATATCTTGTCCATCTTTTAAAGTAATTATCATTTAATATAGCTAAATACTTTCATAGATGTGAAACCAGTTTTAAATATGACATTTTAAAATATTATTTGATTTTTAAAGATTAAAACCCAGACCATATACTGTTCTAGATTGAGTGGAGTTCCTTTTGATGGCAATACAGGCTGCCTGTCTGTGTATGTAATTACTTGGAAACGAGCACACACATGCAAGCATAGTCATTTGCAGCATAAATGTGCAACTATCTATGTACTGTGCAAGAATGGTTGAGGAGTGGGTGGAGCTATATTTATGTTGGCACATTTGTAACTTTCAATGGAAAAATGTGTAGGAAGCTTTCATTATTGTCAAGCAAATTTAGACAAAATCATCAATCATGTAATTTTTGACAGTCTATATAGTGCCTATTCAAGTAGGAAAGCTACTATTTACTCAGTTACTAAAATGGTTCTAGGTGTTTGGATTAGAAAGCCTCTGAAAGAGCAAAGTCAATACAGGGAGCAAATTAAGGCTATGTTTACAGTAGGACCAGGTGGTGTGATACATCTGCTCATGTACACATATTCACACAGCTCGGTGAGAGCGAGTGTGATTCTAAATAGCGGTGTAACTACTGTAGTGGCAGTGGCTACTTGTCCTACTATGGCTACAATGCTGTTTAGACTTGTGCTAGCTTGATGAGAGTTAGTGTATGTGTACACACGCAAGGGAATCACATCCCAACTGTAGTGTGCCGATATACCTTAATACATAGAAATATGTTAATTTTTCATGTCTTGTCCTACAGAAAAACAAGACTTAGGTATGAGAAAGCAGCACGTTGGACCTCTCTATTATTGAAGATATGAAAAGTCAGGCATAAATTCTCCTTTACCGGTCATGGAGAAAATTATGTCAACGATAATATTGTCAATAATAGGTGTATTATAAATGGTAGCTTGTACAAACATCCTCTCCTAAAGCAGGGACTAGCATCTAAACCTATCTCTCAGGTGAAGACACTCTTCCCACCCCCACCCCCAAAAGCTCTGGGTTATAGGAGAATATTCTTGAGTGGGTCTCTGTACCATTTTGTATAACATACTTAAACAGTAATTGGAACAGTCACTGGGTAAAAATGATGCCATAGCCCAGTGGTTAGGACATGAAGGTGAGAAATCTAGGTTCAAGGCCCTCTTTGGGATTGTGGGGGAAAGAGATATTTGAACTTGGGGCTCGCACAATCTTGGGAAAGTTCTCTAACTATTGGCCTACTGTTTGTAAAAGGGGTATTACCACCACCCAATACTTCTTCATGTCTGTCCAGTCTGGGTTAGGCATGCTCAGAACATGCTGATCTGGTTGGGCCTCACAGCCGAGGTAAAAAGGAGAACTCCCGATTTATGATCTGGCTAGAGCTTATGTGAGAGTTAGATGCTGAGCAGCTTGGCAGTGTCAGGATAAAACAAATTAACCAGATTGAAAAAATTAGTCATGATTGAAGTTTTAATCTCACTGTTAACCAATAATAGAATACCAGTTTAAATTTATTATAAATACTTTTGATTTTTTTCTACCTTTTTGAAATATATTGATTTGAATTACAACACAGAACGGAAAGTGTACAGCGCTCACTTTATATTGTTGTTTTTATTACAAATGTTTGCACTGTAAAAAGAGTTAAAAAATCTTATTTTTCAGTTCACCTCCTACAAGTGCTGTAGTGCAATCTCTTTATTGTGAAAGTGCAACTTACAAATGTAGAATTTTCTTTTCACATAACTGCACTCAAAACCAAAACAATGTAAATCTTTAGAGCCTACAGGTTACTCAGTCCTACTTCTTGTTCAGCCAGTCAGTAAGACAAAATTGTTTACACTTATGGCAGATAACTGTCGGCTTTTTATATACAATGTCACCTGAAAGTGAGGAGTTCCTATGAAACAGTTGTAGCTGGTGTTGCAAGGTATTTATATGCCAGATACAGTAAGCATCTGTATGTTCTTTCAAAGCTTTGACTTGGAGATTGTACTATCTTTTAAAATATTTTTTGCAGAGTAAATATTTGTAATAAAAGTAATAATTAGGTTAAGTGTTAATAGCACCCCATGGTGCCTTGCTCAGGGGGGTACCACTGGTTGTGTGTGAGGCGGAGTATCCCTCCTTTTGCTGCCCTGCTTCATTGCTGCTCCCGCTTCATTCCCATGGAGCCCTCCTGCTCTGGACCAGGAGCCTGCCTCCCATCTGCTGCTGATGTCTAGGTGCCCCCTCACTCGTATACCAGTTGCCAGTGAGCTGAGGTCAGAGAATCCTGTTTTCTGCTGCTGGGCAGCTCAGGAGTGAGTGCTGCTCATAGCAGCTGCTGCTGCCTGAAAAGGCATTCAGCCTACTGAGTGCTCTGCTTAAACAGACAGCGCTCCGCCAATGTGCGTGCACACTGCTCATGCATTCACACACATTCTTCTTTCCCAACATACTCACATATGCTGTCCCCAACACCAATATATTTAAATAAATGATATTCTATTATTATTTGAGTGTGATTAAAACTGCAATTAATCAACTATTTTTTAAAATCTCATGATTAATTTTTTAAATTGTTTGACAGTCCTAAAAGATATATTTAAAAATTCCCTCATAAATAGTGCAAGTTAATGAATATTATTAATTTAAGCCAAAATAAGTGCAGTGTAGTATTAGAATTCAGCATTTGGATACAAAACACAGTGATTTATATGACTAATATTTGTCTAAAATAAATCTGTTATGTAAGTTTTCTGCTTTGATGCAATATATGGCATTAAAACATCTCTTGGTATGCCATCATAGAGGGACACTGTGTTCACTCTTTGAATAAGGCTATTTTGGCTTGGCATCATTTTTAATGGGCATGAATCATATAATTCTGGAACATCTTTTTCAATAGATTGTTTCATGAGGAAAAAAAAGCTGATTGTCTGTTACACACCAAAAATGTCTCTTGCGCTCTTACCGCATCTGTCCAAAAATGGTGGGAAAGATCTGCGGAAACAAGGCAGTAATTTTTTCCTCATTTTCTCTTTGTGTTGCTAATAGGGGCTGCTCCTTCTTGCACTGAAGTCAGTGGAGATTTTGCTGTTGAATTCAGTGGGAGGAAAATTGTGGTCTAAACTTTTTAATATGCTGTCTTAGAATAAAGGATATTCACAGAAGAACAGTAACTAGTTGCTTTTATTTGTCTTCTTTTTCTCCTTTAAGCATGGTGTTATCGCTACAGCAGATGAAGAGTATTTCATTGAGCCTTTAAGGAATATAACTGAGAATTCCTTTAGTTATGAAAGTGGTCATCCTCATGTTATTTACAAGAAGTCTGCCATGCAGCAGCAACATCTCTATTGGCACACTCACTGTGGTGTCTCAGGTAAAAAAGCATGAAGATTAGTTATATTTTCACTCCTTTAAAAAAGTGTCATTTAAAATTTAAAACTAAAAATATCTTTATATTATTTCTGTATTGGTTCTATGTATAGCACAGAATATGTTTCTAATATAGTGAGTTTTGTGTTAGGAACACTACTCTTGAACGATGCTGTTCACCCCTTTGAAAAGTAGCCTTGCATATTTCCAGATTCAAGTCGAGAATATAGCGTCTTTGAAGGCTAAGGCATTGGGAATAAGTCGTTTTATTTCTGTATTGAGTACAGTGGTAGTGATGAGCCCAGACTTCCTCACAGCATGCTTGTAAGTGGTCCTCCTCCCTGACTGGAAGGCACGACTTGAGTGACTAAGTATTACAGCTCATTGTTTAGTAAATGCTGTGTATCTTATTTGAGAAAACTTGACACATGATAAATGTGTGTTAATGTTACGATTAATAATATATTTGGAACTGAGCAGGGAGTCACAAAACTTTTATCACCAAGGACCTTTTGCAACCCTTCGACACTGATTATTGATTCAGTTTATTAAGGTTACTCCAAAATAATTGCATAGGTGATTTAATTATGGGAGTCACAGTCTTGAGATCATAGTTTTGGTTGAAATACGGTTTCCATTCCCAGCTCTATTTTCCATTAACTTGCTCAAATATCCTTTTTGTCCTGATTTTCTCCAACTTAAATCAAGGCCTGAAGATAATTGTTTTCAAGCCAGTTTGGAATAAATCTAACAAGCTGGTTTTAGATTTATGGTACTAGAAAAAAATATTTTGTACGTGTTTGAAAAATGTCCTAACCTTTTATTGTTTATGTACATCTCAAGAATAGTTTGTTCTTAAAAGCTCATTTTAATCTTGGGCATTAGTCCTCAGCAACATCTTGTATATAGGACAGGTTTGGCAAATATTAATTTCAAAATTAAAAAGTATAACATAGTCATTATTGTGTAATCTCTGTTGGATGCTATTTTTGTAGACTGTAACCTGCTGTCACCAGTTGACTGAGATTATAACACTGAAGGCCCATGCCTGGAGAAGAGCTTTCCTGAGTGGTCGAGTTAGCTGTGTCTTTCCCGAGGGGAAAACACTCCTATTTAACGAAGGGGTCATGGAATGTATGTTAGTGCTTTTTTCCCCCTGGTCATATTCCCAGAGAGGCGAAGGCATATCAGCCCCTCCTGAGATCACCATATGGGAAAAAGATAAATGAACTATACTTAAAAAGTCATTCACCACAACTGAGGTTAGATGAGATGGCCAGCCTGGTGTGGGCATCTTCTATGATGTGCATATCACACATACAATTCATCAAATATATGCACTGAAAGCATACAGTCCTACAAAATGTGTTTCTGCACTCTCCTAAAAGTGTCCATATATTACTCTCAGCTTTCAAATCCTTCCCATCCCCAAATCCCTCCCCTTCTTAGTCCTGCAAATGCAAATAGCCACAAATGCAAACAGATTCCTCTCTGCTTCCCGCTCACTGTCTTGGAACCTCTTTGTCCAAGTTTCGTCTCCTCGACCTCCTCCATCAAAACTTAATACCACTGCTCCATGTTCTGTCATCTGCCACCATTGAAAACAGTTTAGCTCCATCCTCTTTGGAATCCCCTTTTGGGTAGTTGAAGGCTGTTATCATATTCACCCATTACCCTTTCTGCAGACTAAATAAGCCCAGTTCTCTTAGTCTCTCCTAATAAGTCATGTGCCCTAGCCCCCTAATCATTTTCATTGCCCTCCTCTGGACTTTTTTCAGTTTGTTCACGTCCTTTCTGTAATGGGGAGCCCAAAACTAGATACAGTACTCCAGATGTGGCCTCACTAGTGCCAAAGAGAGGGGAATAATCACTTTCCTCGATTTGCTGTCAATTCTCCTATTAATGTAGTCCAATATGCCATTATCTTCTTGGCAATAAGGGGACACTGTTGACTTATGTCTAGCTTCTTGTCCACTGTAGCCCTGAGATCCTTTTCTGCAGAACTGCTGTTTACCCAGTTGGTTCCCAGGCTGCAGCAGTGCATGGAATTCTTCCGTCATAAGTGCAGGACTCTGCACTTGCCCTTGTTGAGTTTCATCAGATTTCCTTTGGTCCAATCCTCCAATTTGTCTAGGTCTCCCTGTATCCTATCCCTACTATCCAGCGTATCTGTCACTTCCCCCAACTTAGTGTCATCAGCGAACTTGCTGAGAATGCAATCCACCCTATCATCCAGATCATTAATGAAGATGTTGAACAAAACCAGCCCCAACACTGATCCCTGGGGCACTCTGCTTGAAATTGGCATGCTAACTAGACACTAAGTTGTTGATCACTAGCTGTTGAGCCTGACTATCCAGCCAGCTTTCTATCTAACTTACAGTCCAGTCATTCAACCTATGCTTCTTTAATTTGCTGGGGAGAGTCCTGAGAAGACCATATCAAAATGTTTTGCTAAAGTCAAGGCATAACATGTCCACCACTTTCCCCACATCCATAGAGCCTGTCATCTCATTGTAGAAGGCAATCAGATTGGTCAGGCATGACTTGGCTCTTGACGAATACATGCTGACTGTTCCTAATTGTCTTCCTCTCCTCCAAGTGCTTCAAAATGGATTCCTTGAGATCCTGCTCCATGATTTTTCTGGGTACTGAGATGAGTCTGATTGGTCTGTAGTTCCCTGGCTCCTCCTCCTTCCCTTTTAAAAAGATGGGTATTATATTTGCCGTTTTCCAATCATCTGGGACCTCTTGGCGCCCCCCCCCCCCCCCGATCTTATTAGCACCAATACGTTTATCTGAGGTGCCTTCTACTCCTCAGGACTTCCTGGCTTCTATGGATTTCCTTTACCTTTCCTTGCTTAAGTCTTTTCTGATACAGCTGTTTCTGGCATTTGCACACCAACACTGACAATTCACCCAGCTCCAGCGATGCATCTGGAACTGACAATACACTTGGCTGCATCGATACTTCTGGCATTGACAATACATTTGTCGCCAACGACACATTCAGCTCTACTGGTGCATTTGACAACGTCTGTACTGACATCTTCTTTGGCTTTTTGGCCACTTCATCCAGAGCTTTCTACTGATCCTGGTGTCTCTCCCATAGATAGGCCATGGAGAACACCTACAGGAAAAACTCTTCCTTATCCTTGTGGAGAAGCACATGGTTTGGAAGGAGACATCACATGGGGAGGATTTATTAATGGGGTTCTTTTTATTCTAGTAAAGAGAGAGGACAGAAGTTGATAAAGTAAAGGTAGGAACGGAAGAGAAATGGTGAAATGAAAAGAGCCTTATTCAGTTACATAACATGAAGGCAGAGAATTGAAAGGGACAGATTTTATAAGTTCTTATATACAAACAGTAGAAGTCTAAATACTAAGATGGGTGAGCTTGAGTGCCTGGTATTAAATGAGGATATTGATGTCAGAGGTATCACAGAAACTTGGTGGAATGCTGACAATCAGTGGGACACTGAAATACCAAGGTACAAAATATAAAGGAATGACAGAATAGGTTGTGCTGGATGGGGAGTGGCACTATATTTGAAAGACAGCATTGAGTCAAATATAGTAAAAAATCTTAAATGAATAAAACTATATCATAAAATCTCTATGGAGAGAATTCCATGCTTGAATAATAAGAATATAGCAGTAGGAATGTATTACCAACCACTTGACCAGTATGGTGATGGTGACTATGAAATGATCAGGGAGATTAGAAAGCTATAAAAATAGATAACTCAATAATGGAGGATTTCAACTATTCCCATATTGACTGGGTACATCACCTGAGGATGGAATGAAGAAATAAAGTTTCTAGACCCCATTAATGACTGCTTCTTGAACCAGCTAGTCCTTGAATCCACAAGAGGAGTGGCAATTCTAGATTTATTTATAAGTGGAGCACAGGAGTCCAAGAAGTGAATATAGCTGCTGCTGTAGCGCTTTAGTGAAGACAGTTCTACACCAATGGGAGAGCTTCTCCTGTTGGTCCAGTTAATCTGCCTCTGCAAGAGGTGATAGCTGTATCAGTGGCAGAAGCTCTCCTGTCAACATAGTGTTGTCTATACTGGGGGGTTCGATCAGTATAACTGTGTAGATTTTTCACACTCCTGGGACATAGCTAAACCCATGTTTATAGTGTACACCTGGCCTAAATGAATTCTTTGCAATCGGTCTTCACAGTAGAGATGTTAGGAAGATTTTCACATCTGAGCCATTCTTTTTAGATGACAAATCTGAGAACCTGTCCCAGACTGAGATGTCAGTAGATGAGGTTTTGGAACACATTTATCAATTAAATAGTAATAAATCATCAGAATCATATGGTATTCAGCCAAGAGTTCTGAAGGAATTCAAATATGAAATTGCAGAATTACTAATCATGGTATGTAACCTATCAGTTAAATCAGCTTCTATCCCAGATGACTGGCAGATAGCTAATGTGATGCCAATTTTAAAATAAATTTAAAAGAAGAGTCGATCCTTACATTACAGGCTAGTAAGCCTAACTTCAGTACTAGGCAAATTAGATGAACCTATAGTTAAGAACGGTATTCTTAGATACATAGATGAACATGATTTGTTGAGGAAAAGTCAACACAGTTTTTGTAAAGGGAAATCATGCCTCACCAATCTATTAGAATTCACTGAGGAGGTCAACAAACATGTGGACAATGTTGGGGTTGGTCCTGCTTTGAGTATGAGATTGAACTAGATGACCTCCTGAGGTCCTTTCCAACCCTAATTTTCTATGATTATATGATTCTACAACATGGGTAATCTACTGCAGGAGTTCTCAATCCCTTTAGTGCCACAACACCATTGGGAGCACCCCCAACTGTGCTCAAAATAGGGATACCACTCTCCTCTACAGCCATGGCCACTGGGGCTCCCCCCACGCTGCCTAAGTTTCCTCCTGGTAGCAGCACTTTTGGCAGCAGCTCACTTTAAACTGTCCTCTGCCACCAAAGAAAAACTTATTCATGGGCAGTTTCGGTGTTGGGATGCTTCAGAAGCAGCCCCTGCTGCTGCAAAAAATGGCTACATCATGCACTTTCAGGAGCTGCTTCTGAAGGAGCACCCCTGCCGTCGCAGAAGTTGCTGCCCTGAGGAATTTCAGTGACAGTTCTTAAAGGGGCTGAAGCTCTCTTTGCCGGCAAGGGTTTCTATTAGTATCAGAGTGGGGCTTTCAGCAGCAACCTGATTTGTGACAACACACTCAGTCAGGGCCATCCCTAGAGGGGAGCGGGGCCCAGGGCCAACAGGTCTGGGGGGGCCCCACTCCACCCCCATCCTGGAGAGGGGAAGGGAGGCCCGGGTCGACCCGCTCCTCTGCCCAGGAGCCCAGAAAGCCTTGGCTCCCAGCAGCAGTGTGCCCTTGGGTCCCGGCCGGGACCCCAGGCTGCCGCCTCCGGCGCCCCAGTTGGGGAACGGGTCCTGAGGCTCTGCCGCTGGCTGGGGCCGACCATGTGGGGCAGGCCAGGCCGGCCCGGCCCAGAGAGGCTGGGCCCCACCCCTGGGCCTGCCTGCTCCGTCCTGGGGGCAGGTACGGCTGGCCCTGGCCAGAGGCTGGGCAAAGCCTCCCACCCTGCTGCCTTTAGCAGGGGCAGGGCAAGTGTAGCCATGCAGGGGGGCTGCGGCATTGGATCGCTATCGCCCCGTTCGCCCCCCCCCAAGGACGGCCCTGTACTCAGCTGCTGTGACACAACACACTTTTGTGTCATGACACAGTGATTGAGAACTCCCTCCTCCTCCCATCCCCTCCACCCAGCAGCCAGACAGACACTCTGCTTCTATAGTCAGAGCAGGAGCTGCTGCGAGGCAGGGGTGATGCAGATGTGGATGGACATAAAACCCGGTATGCAGATCCCGGATGGGATTAGGTTGACACTGAGCGGATGCAGATCGGATGCAGATGCACATTTTTATATCCGCGCAGGGCTCTATAAATAACCGTGGGATAAAATGGAAAGTCCTCTTATGAATCAGTAACTAGTTCAAAGACAGGAAAGAAAGGGTAGGAGTAAATGGTCAGTTTTCAGAAGTGAGAGAGGTAAATAGTCTTGTTCCCCAGGGTCTGTACTGGGACCAGTGCTGTTCAACATATTCATAAATGAATTGGAAAAAAGGGTAAACTGTGAGGTGGCAAAATTTGCAGATGGTACAAAATTACTCAAGATAGTTAAGTCCAAAGCAGATCATGAAGACTGTGAAGAGTTATAAAGAGAACTCACAAAACTGGGTAACTGAGGAACAAAATGGCAGATAAAATTCAGTATTGATAAATACAAAGCAATGCGCATTAGAAAACGTAATTGCGACTATACATACAAAATGATGGGGTCTAAATTAGCTGTTGTCACTCAAGGAAGAAATCTCTGAAAACATCCACTCAATGAATAGAGGCAGTCAAAAAAGCTAACAGAATGTTAGGAACCATTAGGAAAGGGATAGATAATAAGACAGGAAATACCATAATGCCACTATTTAAATCCATGTTACACCCACACCATATTAGAAATGGAAGGGATACAGTGAAGGGCAACAAAGATGATTTAAGGGTATAGAAGAGCTTGCATATGAGAAGAAATTAAAAAGACTGAGACTATTCAGCTTGGAAAAGGGACAACTAGGAGGAATACGACAAAGGTCTATAAAATCATAGATGGTATGGAACAAATGAATAAGGAAGTGTTATTTACCTCTTTGCATAACACAAAAAACAGGGATCACCTAGTGAAATTAATAGGCAGCAGTTAAAACAAATGAAAGGACGTATGTCTTCACCCAGCCCACAGTCAACCTATGGAACTTGTTGCCAGGGGTTGTTGTGAACGCCTAATCAATACCTGGGAAAGAATTGGATAAGTTCATGGAGAATAGGTCCATTAATGGCAATTAGCCAAGATAGTCAGGGATGCAACCCCATGCTGTGAGTATCCCTGAGCCTCTGACTCTCTGTGGGACTGGACAACAGGGGATGGATCACTTAATAATTGCCCTGTTCTATTCATTAGCTACATTGGAAGACAGGATATTGGGCTAGATGGACCATTGGTCTAACCCAGTACGGCTGTTTTTATCAAGTGACCAGGTCCAGAATGCTATCCTAGACATTAGAAAAGTGTTCTGCCATATAGGTCTAAAACAAAATTTGCAGAATTCACAGTTACAACCCATTCAATGCATAACTTCCATAGGAGCAGACCTTGACAGTAGATCAGCCATGGCTTATCTCTCAAAAGAGGGGTATCAATAGAGCCCTGCAAATCTGCAGATATCCGCTTCTTATCCGCGGATATCCGCATCCACAGGTGCAAATGCGGATATCCGCAGACCCATTGCTGTGGATTGCGGCTCGGGTATGGATGCTATTTTTATCTGGTCATGACTGTACTGCAGAGAGCACCATTGCTCCGCCCAGAACATCTGATTGGTTGCAGCTGCAGCCCTCACTGAATCCAGGGGCCAGTCCAGGCGGAGTAACAGTTGCTCCCCTTCCCACGTTCCCCACTGCCGGCCACTCACCTCAGCACCAAACAGCTGAGTGATCTCAGCAGCCCGCGTTTCACATGGCCAGCTCCAGCAGAATAAGAGTTGCTCAGATCTGGGCTAGCCGGGGCTCTGAACAGCATCGGGCTTTTACTGGCTCATCCAGGTCCTGGGTCCCACCCCCAGCTGTCCTTCAGTCTCTGACTCCAGACTGTGAGAGCCAGAGCCCCGCCCATCAGAGCTGGTGTTCAGTTTCAATGGCCAGTCCTCATCTGCACTGATCAGCTGAGAAACTGCAGCAGCCCAGACTTCCTAGCCCAGCCAGCCCAGCCCAGGCAGAATAACAGTTGCTCAGATCAGAGCCAGCGAAGGCTCTGAAAAACACTGGGAGCTGTTGGCAACTCTCTCCCCTCTCAGCTGTTTCTCGGGCTCCCTGAACCTAACTTGCTAGAGCCCACGCACATCAGCTGATGATGAGCTGCTGCTTCCCCCCTTCTCTGGCTGCCAGCCTCCCAATCTGATCGCTCAGCTGAATGAATTACCTTGCCCATGCTGAACAGTTGAGTGACCTGATCTTTGCTCTAGTAGGTGGAATAACCAGATGATCAGGGCCAGCAGGGCTCTGAACAAACAGTATTGGGAGTTGCTGGCTAGTGCCGCCCTCCCTTCCCCCTTCCTCGGGCTCTGTGTGAGGCAGCTGCTGCTCTCTAACAATCCAGGAACTGACAGGCAGCTGCCCCAGAAGAAAACACAGAGGTGCACCAGCATCCTTAGGACTCTCTATAATGTTTAAAATAAAAACAGTGTATGCACATTTACTGAGCCCCTGCTTTTAAGTTGTTACATTACAAAATGCACACAGGCAGGAACACAAAACAGAAGCACAGTGTAATGACTAGAAGCCGAGCAGAGAGGAGCGGAGCTGCTGCAAGGCGGGGGCGGGGCGGTTGCGGATACCCATAAAACATGGAGATGTGGATTGGATATGTGCTTACATGTCTCGGATATGTATCGGTTGCGGATCCACAGTTTTGTATCCCCACAGGGCTCTAGGTATCAATTTACAGATGCCTTTTCCAACTGCCTCAGGTCCAGCAAAAACTGTGCATGTCTGCCTACAGCTCCCAACCCACATGGCTTTGTGCGCATGCATAACTCTGCATACCAGATTTCGCCTTCTTTGTCAGCAGGTCTGGCTTTGTTTGGTATATTGCCCTTCCCATTATCCTCTGGACATGTTAATTGGTGAATCTTCTTGAGTGCTTCAGTCTCTGCATTGGTGGTTGTATAAAGTGCTTCAGTCTCTGCATTGGTGGTTGTACAAAGTATATGCAAAGGAGTTTCATTTCTGTCTCCAGAACTGGCTATGTGTGTAGTAACAGATGCACCTATCAAAGGCAGAGAGGAGATGGGGAGTCCATCTTGGTGATCTTCAGACGCAAACTTTTTGGTCACTTTAGAATAAGTGTCCTGGAGCTCATGGTTATTTGTTGGGCCTTTGAAAAATCTATGCTCATTACTCAGAACCAGATGGTGCAAATTCTTACAGGCATTACTGCCATGTTTTAGCGGAATAAGCAGATAGGTGCCAGATTAGCAATGTTGGCACAGTGGAGACATTGTCCTGTAGAATCTATGTATTCATCAGAATGTTTTCTGAATGTTTCATCTTTCAGGATTGAGCAGGGTTTTCACAAGTGGTAAATCAACAAAGACATTCTCTCCAGGTTTTCCACTGCTGGTGATACTGAGTAAAAGATTTGTTTGCAACCATCCTCAACATCAAATGCACAAGCTTTTGCTTCTGGGCTAGCTGCTGTCTGGGTTCCATTACAGATGCTTTTCTTTTTCTGATCTGGTCACCTCTTAAACACATTTCTTCCAGTTCATCTCATTTTGAGGATACTCAGGAATTTGAAACAAGATAAAGAACAGTTAGTACTCATTGCACCATTGTGGCCAAGACAGTACTGTTTCACAGGTCTCCATTACCTGTCTATCTGTTCACCAATAACTCATTCACTAATTAAGGATCTTCTGTTTCACAATCAGGACATATTTCTGCATCTGAACCTCAGATCTCTCCACCTTACAAGTGGACAATCTGTGGTTGAACACTCAGCAGGTTACGCTCCTGTGAGGTTTAGACCATTATAGTAGAAAGCATCTAATCAAATGGCAGCACAACACTCGAGGGGCTGGGCTGGAGCAGTGGACAATAAGTGCTGGTGGGGCTACCATTAGCTTTGTAAAACAATCATATACAAATTTGCTTCCATGGTATTTTCACTTGGCTGCATAGTTCGTTGAAATGATTTTTAAGTGGTTCTTAGCAGATACGTAGTAGTACATTCTGTATTATTAAACTTGCAAAACAGTAACCCACTATTTTTGCATACTCATAATTTTTAAATATACCGACCCCTTGAGCCAAAATATTTTTCTATGTTAGATTTTTGTTTGAAGGAGAATTATCGTGGGATTTTTTTTTTTGAGAATGTAAGCAAAATTTCCTTCAGCAATTCTAGAGTTATGAGAAAGTGAAAAACATTACATTTTTCACATTGCAAAAACAAAACAAAATTGATTGCAAAAAATGATTGGAGTTTGAAACCTGATAATTGGCAAGTATATAATCTTGGGGTGACACAACTATGTGCTCCCCCATCCTCAAAATTGATTGTATATATTTAAGCTAGTCTAGAATGAAGGGGTGCGTCTACACTTGTAAATTAAGTCGACTTAAGCTTGCTTAAGTCGACTTAATTTACTCTGCGTCTACACTACACTTTTCTTAAGTTGACTTAAGGAAAATTAAGTTGACTTTATTAAACCTCATTTTAAGTCGACTTTTGGCTTAAGTCGACTTTCTAAAGTTGACTTAAGCCAGTGTAGACCTGGAGTAGCCCTAAGTTGACTCTAAGTCGACTTAGGGCTCTCCAGGACTCCCCCACTGCCCTCCTTGCCAGGGGGGTGGCACAGGGAGAGCCAGGCATGCCCCCCCACAGGGCAGGGCAGAACCCTGCCCACCCTGCCCCTATGCCCTGCTAGGGTCCCTGTCCCCTTTGCCCCATTGTACCCAGGTACAGTGGGGCAAAGGCTGAGCTCCCTGGCACTTGGCAAGGGGTGCCCCCCCTGCCACCGTGGACCTGTCCCAGGTCCACCTAGCCCCTAGAAGTCGACCTAGGCACCCAGTGTGGATGCTCTAGGTCGACTTTGTAGGGTGCCCCCTAAGTCAACTTAAAATTTAGGTGTGGACATGCTAAGTCGAATTAACAAAGTCATCTTAAAGTCGACTTTGTTAAGTCGACTTAGCTAAGTCGACCTAAATTAACAAGTGTAGACATAGCCAATGGGTGGGAGGAGGAAAAACCACATTCATATGTCTGTAACTTGCACATTTAACATGGTATTAGCATTATTAAAATAAGAAAGCATTTGTCAAAGTTAGGGAAAAGTAGCACTTATGGAACATCATTTTTAAAAATAATATTTATGTTTTCTCATGTGTTATTGAATTAAATAGCAACACTTGCCTAATGAATGGATACTCTGCTGCATCATTCTATAAGATTTAATGTAATATTATATCATTGAGTAACACGGCACTGTTATGATTTTGTAGCCTGCTCCTGCTATAATTTAAATTAACAATAAAACTCATATCAATTTCAGTGCAAACAGTATTGGGCCATTAATCATGGGGATACTGTGGAGGTAATGAATCTATCCAGTGCTTTTTTTGTGATGTGATACAGGGGTACGGAGTACCGGCACCTTTTTTGCTGGCCCCGCTGCCCAGCTGGGAGGCAGGCTCAGCAAGGGAAAAAGAGTGTGCCTCTGGAAGAAGAGGGGTGGCTTAGGAAGAAGAGGGGTAGGAGAGGTATTTTTCAATTTTACTATCAAGATATGAGTACTTGAACTCCCACCCTCTTTTTTTAACAACAAAAAAACCCCACTGAATCTATCAATTAGGCTAAGTCAAGTTTTGCACTTAATCAGGTATTCAACATCTACATTACAAAAGAAGAATGCAGAGTATTATTCCCAAAATTATAGCATGTACTCTTTATGCACTGAAATTCTAAGAATTTACAAGAAAAGTTTTCAATTTCTTTGAGTTAAAATTAATTTTAAATTTGTTCTTTTAGAACTTTAGTACATGTCAGACCCTTTTGTGTTCCAAATAATATTACTAACAGACTAATACAGGTTCTTTGAACTTTACGTAGAGTCAAAACTCATTAGTTTTATGCACAGGTTACATTAGGTTGGAAATAATGTTTATAGATTAATAGACGGGGCAGGTCAATAGCTCATGTCACTCTTCATTGGAGCCTTGTGACATCAGGATTTACTTAGCCAATCAGTTATTTTCTTCTCCAGATAATTTACATGTTGTGGTTCTATTGTTTGTAATGAGGCAGTGATTGTGAGGGGAAGTGTACATATGTCAAGGGTTTTCATTGGTACATTACGAGGTCCCCAGCTGTCACTGGATTGTCACATACTGTCACAACTTTTAGGAGTTCCATGGATGAAAACAAGCAAATTAAAGGCTAGATGCACCAATATGCTACACCTGATTTGCACTAGTTTACTGATGCAAAGCAGCTGTAAACCTAGGGTGACTTGATGTCCTGATTTTATAAAGACAGTCCTGATATTCGGGGCTTTGTCTTTAATAGGTGTCTATTACTGTCTATACCTTGTACCAATTTTTCACACTTGCTATCCGGTCATGCGATGTAAACCTGGCTTAGATGGGCAGTATATTCTATTTTACAGTGTTCTAGCGTGGCGCAAAGCATACCACCAAGTCTGGTCTTAAGAATTAAAAATGTAAAAAAACTAATCATTGAGATTATAGATCCCAACTCATTAGTGATATCACATGACAGTGTTCTCTTTGGGTTTCATGTGTCGTGTTCACATATACAATTTTTAATACTTAAAAATGAAACAAAAACAACATTTTTTTCACCAAAGAAATTTCCAAACATTAAGCGTCGCTAAGTTGACCTAAGTTGCAAGTGTAGACATAGCCCTTGAGATCCTGCAGTGAAGTCCAATTGAAGCCTGGGAATGAGCTATTGTTATCGCCCATCACTCACAGGGATGCCTCTACACTTGAAAATTAAGTCAATTTAAGCTTGCTTAAATCGACTTAATTACCCCATGTCTACACTACAGTTTCCTTAAGTCGACGTAAGCAGTGCAGACCCTGGGAAGAAGGAAGCCCCACGCTCCCCATGCTCCCTCCTAGCCGGGACCCTGCGGTCTCGACGAGGAGGGAGAGCTGGAGACCCACGCTGAGTGCAAAATGTTGTAATTTACTTTTAAAAGGTTTCTACAAGTGCAGATTAGCTGATTTTCAAATTATATATGAAATGAATTTTTCCCCCTGATCTACATTATGGATATGTAATTTCATTTTTATAAAATTATTTTTATATTGGAGGAGCACCCAAAATCATTAACTGCTAAACTTATGCAACTTGAATACGTCCAAACAAAGGTTTTCTCATCTTATTACAAAATGTATCAGACAAGATTCCATTCATTCCTAAATCATTGCTTCAGTGAGACTAAAATCTTTGGACAATTAAAACAAACCTAAATTTCCTTGAACAGAAATTGAAATATGGGAAAGTGCTTTGTATTCATATAGAAACTTCAGCAGACTTTAATATCTGAAGCTGTTTTTTAAAGAATGACTATAACCTTGCCTGAGGCTTGACACAGTGATATCAATAAGCCCAATGATCTGGAGCAATCAAATTTATTTTCATTTTTCAGTGTCTCTTCAATTTGATATGGGTCTTTTAAAGAAATGGATCTGGTAAATCTATATATTCTATGAAGTGTAAAATTTTAATAAATAAGAAATATACTGCAACAAGGAGGCTTTGTTATAACCTTGTACATATTTTCTTCATAATTCAGTCATTAATGATTGAAAATGGGGCGTATAGTTGAAACAACTATAGGCTCCCATTAACACTATAGGTACCATCACAAATTAATTGATTTCAGTAGATAAGTATGGGTCCATTTCTGTAGTGTTACAAGATTTAAGCCCCAATTCAGCAAAGTACTTAAGCTCAAATATAGCTTTAATCACATGCTTAAGTCTATCCATACACAGCAGAGAACTTAAGCACATGCTTAATTTTAAATATGTACTTAAATTCCATTGAAGTAAATGGAACTTAAGTGTGTGCTCAAATTAAACCTATGTGTAAGTGCATTGCTGAAGGAAAGACTCAAGCAAGTTAAGCATATGTTTACATTATTAAATTGGGATCAAGCCAACAGGGCTATTTTTTAAAACAAGGGCCATTCATTATGGACGTGAAGTGCCAGTTGTTCTGTAGTTGAGGATGACATACTCAGGCCTTGTACACACTACAAAGTTATTACATGATAATGCTGGTTATCGCATGATAACAAGGACAGCGTCCATACACAAATCCATGTTGTTGCGTGGTAATAGCCATCTTACCGCGCAACATGTAAACCGTCAAAACGAGGGTGCTAGCGGCTACTGCGGAATAGCTGTTCCACGATAGTTCCTGTGTGTACGGTTGCCGCGCAATATGAAGCCTCCGGAAATGTCCCAGAATTCTAATTCCATCCCTTCTGCACTTCCTCCTGCGCTCTGTGGCTGTGACGTGACTGAACCCGCCCTCCCATCATTCCCGGGAATTTTTGAATTGTTCGCTCTTCCTCTTTGTTCGGTGTGGAGTGCAGCTGTGTTCTCCAAGAGCAATGGCGACTCAACGCAACAAACGTGCTCCAGTGTGGACCACAGCCGAGGTGCTTGATCTTATAGATGTCTGGAGAGAGTTTGCTTTGCAGGCACAGTTACGTGGCAGCAGGCGAAATTTCGATATTTTTGGCCAGATTTCTCGGGCCATGGCAGAGAAGGGGTATGAGAGAGACACTCTTCAGTGCAGGTCGAAGGTGAAGGAGTTGGGGATAACGTACCACAGAGCCAGAGAGGCAAACCAGCATTCTGGCTCAGCGCCGGTTACATACAAGGAGCTGGAAGCAATCCTGAGTGGGGATCCCACAACCACCCCAAAAGCTCCTGTGGACACGTTGGCACCCCCCTCCCCATGAAAAGGATACTGGAGCAGATGGTGACAAGCAATTCGTGGATGAGGAAGTGGAGGTGGAGGGTGACCTGGAGGCTGAAAGTGGTGCAGCCGACCTAGGGAGCTAGGAGCTGTTCTCGATGCCACCCGACATGTGCTGCCCAGATTCCTTCTCCATACTGTCTTCGGATGCAGCAGAGGGGAGCTCTGGTAAGTTTCATCAGAACTGGCTTCTGTGCTTGCTGGATAAGCTTTGCGGGCAAATGAAGAGTGGGCGGGAGAGGGGCATTTTGAGTTTCATCCTTTCTTTTTTTTGGATGGGGGGGTATACCCCACATTACTCGAGCAGTGCATCAATGCATGCTGTAATTCTCAAGAAATCCTCTCCACTGAGCTCACTGAAGGTCTCCTGGATGTACTTCCACAGCCTCCTAGTTAAATTAGATGGGAGAGCAACTGTTTCCCCTCCCCCATAGAGGGATACTCTCCCTCGCCAGTTGCAAAGCACAGCAATGGGAACCATGGCTGCACACAAGCCTGCTGCGTACGGTCCTGGCTTACAACCAGTGACATGCAGGATATGCATTCTGGCTTGCAGAGGCACTCTAAGCAGTGAGATTTCGGCTTCCATGGCTGTGCCGTATGTGAAGTAATCGCCCAAAGCACTGCAAATAGTTCACGGACCTGTGTGTCTTGTCTTGGCAACCCGAACCTCCCTTTGCAAAAGCTCTTTCAATCCCCGGCAATGACCTGTCCTGTGGGCACTGAGGAATGTGGCGGCAGAGCATATTACTGGCTCTTTAACCAAAGTGAGAACAATAGCACTACTTATAATGTTTCATTTTTCCTTAGAAACGACCTTCGCCGGTCGGTGGTCTGCACCAGCTGACCGGCTGAGACAGATAAGGAGGAGGCCTCGCAGGAGCAAGGAGGATATCTTCCAGGAGCTGATGCAGTCCAACGAGGCAGCAGCAAGGGAGACTAGTCTATGGAGGCAGGAGTGCCGGCAGGAGTGTAAGGAAAACAATTTGAAGAGGCAGAAGCAGAAAGATGCCCTCATAAGCATCCTGCAGGAGCAGACACAACTGCTGAAGTCCATGGTTGGTCTGCAGACCCAGCTGCTCCAGGCTCGCCACCCCCTTCCTCCCCCCCCCCCCCCAGCAACACTTTCTGTCCCCCATACCCCATTCTCCCTCAAAGCAGTTCTTTGAAGCCCAGGGACCCTCCTGGTACAATGTTACATCCACTCCTGCACCAAGCTACAGCATTGAGCCACACTCCTACACACATCTATAGCCCCTGGTGCAGGCACTGCTTACTGTAAATATTTAATGTTTTCTAATAATAAAATTGAATCACTTGAACTGTGCACGGTGTCTTTATTGTTACACAATAATTGTTAGTTGTTGCATGTTTACTATTCACTCATTTGAGCATAGTACAGCACATGCCCACCGCCACCCCCCCTTCCTGTAATCAGCACCCAGTAGTGTGCAGGTACACTACTGCCCAGTGATACAATATGTCCTATAAGTCCCCATGACTAAAATGCTCCCTAAATGCCTCCCTTATGCGGATGGCTCTTGGCTGTGTCCCCCTGATACTCCTAGTGGCTGGCTGTTTGAAGGCAAACTCTAGCCACTCAGCCTCCACATCCCATGAAGGGGGAAATTTCTCTCCCCTATTTTCACAGAGGTTATGCAGGACACAGCACGCCACAATGACGGCTGGAATGTTGTCCTCATTCAAGTCTAGCCTCCCATACAAACAGCGCCAGCGGCCTTTTAAGTGCCCAAAGGCGCACTCCATAGTCATTCGGCACCGTCTTAACCTGTAATTGAACCGCTCCTTGCTGGGATCCAAATTTCCAGTATAGGGCTTCATGAGCCAAGGCATCAGTGGGTAGCTGGGTCTCCTATGATGACTATGGGCATCTCCACATCCCCAACAGTAATTTTATCATTGGGGAAGAAGGTCCCTGCCTGCAACTTCCGGTACAGGCCCGTGTTTCGGAAAATGTGAGCCTCATGCATCTTACCCGACCACCCCACATTTATGTCCATGAAATGCCCCCTGTAATCCATGAGTGCCTGAAGCACCACGGAGAAGTAGCCCTTCCTATTAATATACTCAGTTGCAAGATGCTCCGGAGCCAGAATAGGGATGTGCGTGCCATCTATTGCCCCTCCACAGTTTGGGAATCCCATGGTTGCAAATCCATCAACGATCTTCTGCACATTGCCCAATGTCACTGTCCTCCAGAGCAGAACACGATTAATGGCTCTGCACACTTGTGAAAGGGCTAACCCAACGGTCGACCTGCCGACTCCAAACTGATTCGCAACCGAGCGGTAGCAGTCTGGAGTCGCCATTTTCCACAGCGCGACTGCCACAGGCTTCTCCACGGTGAGGGCGGCTCTCATTTTGGTGTCCTTGCGTTGCAGGGCAGGGGCTATCTCCTTACACAGTTCCATGAATGTGGCTTTCTGCATTTGAAAGTTCTGTAGTCACTGGTCATCATCCCACACCTGCATAACAATGCGGTCCCACCACTCAGTGCTTGTCTCTCATGCCCAGAACCGTCGGTGCACCGTGTGCAGATGGTCTGTGAAGGAGCTCAGCAATGCGGTGCTGTTGTTCTGCATGGCAGTCACCAGTCCAGGGTCATCCGAATCCTGGTGTGATTCCAAGCTGAACGCATACTGTGCCACCAGCCGAGATGTATTCATTATGCTGAAGGCGACAGTCGAGATCAGAGCTGGATCCATGTTGCTGCAAAAAGGAGTTCCGGGAAGCAACACGGTACTGTTGAAAATGGGCGCGAGTTGCTAGTAGCAACTCTCGTGACGCAAGGGGAACAGAATGAACCATGGGAAACCAAGACTTTACCCATGGTGCTCAGCACTACTCTCCTTCTACCCAGGATTCTTAGTGCCGAATCAGGATTGATGGAACTGTGGGATAGGTTCCCACAATTCAATTGGGTTTCTTGTGAAATCGCGAATTGCGGGGGTGGGGTCTGTTCCGTCACAAGCAGCTCAGTGTGGATGCGATACAAAAACCACAAAAATCAGCGATACTGCGCTACAAAAACCACATGACTTTTAAAGCGCAACGGGCTTGTTGCGCGATGATTCCTGTAGTGTGTACCTGGCCTCAAATATTCATCATGTGAGAGAGAATGACTGGATAGCCAAGGAGTTTGGGTGTTCACCTGGAATTTGGGAGAGCCAGAAACAAGTCTCTGTTTCAGTGACTATTTGATTATTTATGCAAAATTGAATAGCTTCAGTGGGAGAAATTAAGAAAAGCCCATTTTAAAATACCTGTATAGGCCAATGTCTTGGGCATTTGGATGGGAGGGGGGAGACTGAATTTCAAATACCTGTATCACTGCAGCCAGAAAAGGGATCTGACCATGAATCTCTCTTATCTTGGATTATGCTGTAATCATTGGGCAGGTGATGGCCGTGAAGTTACTGGTGCCGCCTCTTCCAGCTATTTTGAGCAAGGTCAGGTGCAGTGACTGTGCTTTGAGCATAGTTTCAGATCAGGCTTCATAGGTAAGATAGATGGGCCAATGCCTACTTTGAAGAGCTCACTGGGCTTTGGCCATGAACTAGCTGCCTGGGCATTAGGACGTAGGCGGTTGTGTATAAGGCTAGCAGCAGAAATTTAGGCATCATGGGGACTTCACCAGTGGAAACTTGGATGTCTATAGGGTTAGGTATGGCAGCTGAGTTTTTATTTTGAGGACCTAAATGTTGGACTGAGGCACCTATTGTGCCAGTTAATCACCTGTACCCCTTTGTGGATCTAGCCCAGAGGTAGCAAACTATGGTCTGGACTGGGAGCCTTTCATCAGGCCCCCCAGCTGGGCTTGGCCAGAACCCAGCAACCACTCTCCCCTCCTGGCCCTGTCTCTCTCCTACTGCATGGGCCCACTGGTGGTGCCCTGGCTGGAGCACAGGCTGTTCCCCCCCCCTCCTAGCCCTGCCTCTTCTCCCATCCCTCTCTGGCCCGCCTAGAAGCAAATGTGACCCTAAGGCCAAAAAGTTTGCCCACCTCGATCTAGCCCTTAGTTTGTGTTAAAATTAATTTAAAAAGAGGTTCATTAAGAAACGTAGTCTGATCATTCTTAACTCCTGCCTGGAAGAAACAATTTAATTTGTTATAAAACATCAATTTGAAATAATCTGGTGGAACAAACACTATTCTGCACTAATCATAATAGTACAGTTATTGGATATTTACAAGGCACAAAATTAAGGGTTGTTTTTGGTGCCTTAACAGTGTATTACCATCCTTAAATGTTTTTATTTCTTTAAACTTTGTTAATATTAACCCTGAGTTTCCAAGAGTACTAGTACTTATTTTTGAGATAATTATAACATCTTTGTAGTGTTTTTACTATTCAAATACTGAAAAGTATTAACCCTTAATTCCATGTTATGATGTAGTTTTTATCTGGGAATATAAGTAAGGGTTTTACAGGATCAGCCCTATTAAGAGAACAAGTTGATTTTATTATCAGCAGCTGTATGAAACAATGTATGAAATCAGGAGAACTTGCTGTAATGTTTTAAAAAAATATTTCTTTGTATTAAATCAAGCTCCTTTTTCAGTCTGCAAAAATATTTGCTAATAAATGTATAAAATATGCTATATATTTTTTAAAAAGTTTTAATTCCTCCCTGCCCTCAAGATAGTCCTGTTATTTTAGAAGTCTGAGGGTAATAATATCAACATAAAACAGCTGTATTTGAACATGTTTAACTAGTGACCTATCTGAAGTGGTTAATTATTTTGATTCCTAGAAGACCTCACAAGAAGTAGTAAACCTTGGTGGATGAATGATACATCTGCTTTTTTAACTTCACTTCCAATTAATAACACATTAAGTAGTCACCGTCGACAGAAGAGATCAGTAAGCACGGAACGCTTTGTGGAGACGTTGGTAGTAGCAGATAAAATGATGGTCGGATACCATGGACGCAAAGACATTGAGCATTACATTTTGAGTGTAATGAATATTGTAAGTTTGACCCCTCTATATATTAACATAACTACCATTTTTTTACAGGATAGGCAATTATGCAATATTGTATTTCTGATTTGAAATAAACTATGTTTTAAAATATGTATCAGCCTGCAAAAAGTAATATAGCTAATGTTAATATTAGAAGAAAAATAAGAAGGGGTATACGGTTGTCTTTTCCCGGGCCGGGAAGGTATCATGATCACTGTTAATTCATGTTTCAATGCCTTTTGGTTTAATTTTTAATAAATCGACCCACTAATTACCAGTTATAATGATTACACTTTTGATTGGTTCTTTTGTTTAGATTAGCAATCTGAACGCCTCTTGTCATGAGTTACTTGGTTATGAAACAAATTTATTCTATAAAAAGTTTTCAGTAAAAAATGTGTAGGGAATTCAGATTTATTTTACTGATTAGATTAAGGTTGAATTAGAAATAATTTTTAGATGCTTGTAATAGAGTTCAAAGTACAGGATTGTATTTAGTAGAGAAAACAGACTAATTTTTAAGCATATGCCAAATGAATGGTGTTTCTTGTCTGACTTTGTGTCTTTTCTTCTTTTCTGGAGGTCAGGTTGCCAAACTTTATCGTGATTCCAGTCTAGGAAACGTTGTGAATATTATAGTGACTCGTTTAATTGTTCTCACTGAAGATCAGGTAAGACTGAGCTGCAGTTACATAAACTTCAGACAAATAAAATACAGGATATTTCTCTGTGTACCATTGTAGAATTCACCTAATTATTGTTTGGAAAGGCTATATTTGAGTATAAAACCTCATCTGTAATCTTTTGCTATTTTAAGGAAGTTTGAAATAGAAGGAATATGCCTCATCTATCATCTTAGTAATATTCATCTCAAGTAACATATATCTTCAACTTACTTTTGGAGATTTCAGTGGAGGAGGCGTACAGTTACAATTTTATTTTTATGTCTATATTTTGATAATCTAAAATTTTTATATTTACATAGTCATTATTAAAGCTGGAAATGAAAGAATGCCTGTTCAGTAATACACAAACTGAACTCTGGGTCAGATTTTACAGAGATAAAAATTGGCAAGAAGAGATTATTCCTAGAAACCACTGCTTCTAATTATAGTCCCATTTTAGTCTTCAAAAGGCTTAACAACTGACCTTAGTAATTTGTTTGGAACATTTCTGGTATGCATGTTGTATTGCAGCCAAACTTGGAGATAAACCACCATGCAGACAAATCCCTCGATAGCTTCTGTAAGTGGCAGAAATCCATTCTCTCCCACCAAAGTGATGGAAACACCATTCCAGAAAATGGGATTGCCCACCATGATAATGCGGTTCTTATTACTAGGTATGGTTTATTGCAAGTCTTGTATTTATTTTATCTTCTTTCTATGGTTTTCTTGTGTTTACTTATGTATAAAACCTATATTTAAAGTAATTTAAGGGGTAGGTAATCTTGCGAGAGTAAAAAACTATGTTGCTTGTCTTTGAGAATATACCAGACCATTAAAATATAGATTAAAAATTGGGAAAGAAAATATCTAAGAATTTACAGTACTTACAACTTCAATAACTGTGTTTCTCATAACTGCTCCCATAAAAAATCTTGGAGCAGTTCTGATGAATTTGCTTTATCGTTTAAAACTTTTATAGTTGAACAAAAATTCTAAAAATCCTTGGAAAAAGATCAAAAAGCAGAAGAAAAATGCTTTTGTTACTACTGTATAATGTTTTCACTGCAAAACATTATGGCCAGATCCTTGGTGTAAAGCAGCATCACTTCACTGAAGTCAATGGAGCTAAGCAGATTAACATCATCTTCTGAAAATCTGGCTGTGCGTTTGTAGCTGTCTAACTTAAGAAAAAAAGACGATGATATTTTCAATGCTCATGCCAAGACTACTTATGTGTAAATATGTCTTTCTGTACATACTACCATTTCTATGAGCAGGTTCAATATTGCTTATTCCGTAGTCTTTCAATCCTATTAAATACCGCTTTTTCTGTGTAGTTACAGATAAACAAATATTGTACTCTATAAATAGTTTGTCTGAAAATAGCATTTTATGTTCACCTGTTTCTTATGGACAGGTTCTTTTTTTCCTAAATATTAAACCAGTGAGGCTAGTAATGCTGTATATAGCTAAGGATCTTTAATGTTTCTATTCTAAATACCCTTTTCACGGGTATATTCTATACTCACTCCACATATCAAACTTCAGTGGAAGTTTTAGGTATGGAATCAGTGTAAAATAATGCCCTCAAAGTTTATAAGATAAAAATTCACTCCTGGTTGGAGTTTGAGCATTAAAGGTATGATATTTTTGAAAAAATCCTTGTATCTGTTTTTAAATTATAGCAGTGCAGCAATGAAAGAATATGATAGCGGTACCAAAACTCTTGTATGTAACTATTTTGAACGCAAAAAATGTTTTCCATCTATACTTCATAAATTACACTTAATGCATGCAGTTACTGAGCACATATAGTAGCTAGATTGGTACAATAAATTTCCAATATCCTTGAAAAAAACTGCTTGGTCTAATGGGTAAATTCACTTTGAAAAAGTCCTTAAATAAAATACAAATTAATTTAGAATCTAATAAGGTTCCTTTAAGGTGTTGGTTCTGCAAAGACATGATTAATGCGTAGGCTTAATTTTATACATGTGAATAGTCCCATTCATCTGAGTGGGACTGTTCTGATTGATAAAGTTAAGGAGAGGCCCAAGTCACTGCAATAGTAGGGGCAAAATCCTACAAAACCTTGTATGAGTAATCCTTTCTCATGCTAATACTTTTACTTATTTTAATAAGTTTATAGCAGTGAATAAAGATTCATGTCCTTACCTCGCAGGGGCGCAAGAGGCTGAAGGAACTGTTGTATTTTGTATTAAAAATCAATATATTAAAAAGATATTTTCCAAAATGAATCATTAAAACCTATTGCACAAATTATTTATATACACATACATATGTCTGTATCTGTTGTATAAATAAAGTGGTAATCTCAGAGTCAATATCACTGGACTGTTCTTATATACTTTCATGAGAGAGCACTTTTTAAATTTAATTATTGTGTCTATCAATAATAAAAATGAATTTCCCACCCAAAATCTACACTAACATTAAGGACTTGACCTTGCTTATCCTGAAATCCCTAATTTATGTTGATTTATTTTAAGAAAGAGTGCTGAGGCAGAAGCATCAACCTTAAGTCCCCAGCTACATCAGCCCCCATCTGGAGCATGGCACCACGCTGGCATAGAAGAGGAGGAGGCTGTAAATGCTCTGTCCTCCCTTTTCCTCTCTCTCAGCTGTTAAAAAAGATTAATAAGTGATTTGCATCCTCTGCTTATTGCAGTCAGTGTTGGAAGTGGGGCTTCTGCTTCTTTAGTGACATCAGTGTTTATGCTATCGGGAGAAAGGAAGGTTGATTAGCAAGAGTGGTTCCTGGCAGCACTAGAGCAGCAAAAACTACTTCCTCAACACTGCTGGCGAGGCTCTGAGGACACAAGGCGTGAATCCCTGTTTGAAGATTTTCTTTCTTGATATAGCTCAGCACTCAGCAGTTTATTTTCTTTCAAGTAAATGTTACTGTAGCTAAGTGCTGGTAGCTTATACTGTACACTTACTGCAGTCTCAGAATAGTGGCTGACCTTACAGAACATATGAGCAGTAATTACTTAAACCCAGTGGGAGTATTTGATATGGGAATTGTGCCCGTTATTCAGCATTTCTTTGCTTTTGTCTCGACTTGAAAACTCTGAAGTTATTTTGTTTGTATTGGTTTTGGTCATCGGATAAGACTTTAGCTGAACTAAAATGTTAAACAAATGATGGCTGTTTTCTCTATCACAGTCCCTTATTGGTTGGTTCATTTAGTCTTTTTTTATGTCTGAGACTATATCAATTTTTGATATGTTATGTTGTAATTGTTGCAGTGTATTCATTAAAAAGAAATATTAATTATGCTAGAATACTTAGCTGATACTTTTCTGTATAAAGTCTACCATTGACAATTGACTACCTAGTTTGACAATTGACTAATCTTTGGCTCCTGGTGGCAGATATGCTGGTGGAAAGATTGATAGGGTGGCTTCTGAGTTATAAAGAATTCTTTTTTGGATGTCTGACTGATGAGTCTTGCCCACATGCACAGGGTGCATGCCCACATGCACAGGGTTCCTCTGTAGTATGGGGCATGACTCAATTGCTGATTTGAGGTCTTTAATAACTAAGTCATAGGTTAGAGGTTTATTGCAGGAAGGAGTGGATGAGGTTCTTTGGCCTGCATTCTGCAGAAGATCAGATAAGAATACTAGATGATCATATTGGTCTCTTCTGATTTTTGAGTCTTTGAGTTGATAAATACTGTTTATTGTTTAGGTAATCTGTCTTTTCCTTCCTGGAAAGTGACTCTGACTTCAGAGAATCTTAATGGCCTTAAAACTGATGAGCCTTAAAACTTTTCTTTCTAGTGTCAAACCAACATTAAAAATAGCATGCGTCCGTATTTTATCTCTGAATGTGCATAGGAGCATTGTGTGCACCTTTGAGGACAAATTACAGTCATAACACTTAGATACCACATTGCTGGTGTCACAGATGGTATATTTTTTTAGCAAAATGATCCTCAGCTTGGTTGGGTCAAAATGTAGAACTGAGCCTAGGCTTTGTGAAACTGTGTGCAACACAACAATGCCCAGAGACCCATCCAGTTCCCTTCTCTTCTATGATTTGGATCCCATATCTCTGTAGAGGGAGCGCATCTTCTTCCTGGGAGACTCCTGTCTGTTGACTGTGACTAGCTCAGGTACTAAGAACCATGTTCTACATGTTTTTCTTCCAAATATGAAGCTTTAGAGGCCAAATACCCAATATACTATACTATAAATTATTTTTGCTATGTCAGATTGAGTTTATACTTTCAGCCTGAATTGCGCTTTTGACTCTACTTCTTCCCGTTTCAACAAATCTCTTCCTCCCATGAGTGTTAAAGCCACAAACACAGAGAGATTTTGAAACCATCTATACCTTTACCCTCTGGCAACTTTATAACTCCCTTTTGTGGCCCCCTTGCTCCATGATTAATTCTATAGCAGCATGAATTATGTGCAAGAGTGTTGCTTGTCCTGGATACCTGTGCAAAAAAAAAAAAAAAAAAAAAAAAAGGATAATAATGTCTCCTCTTGCTCCTTTGAGCCATCTACTTGCATCAGAGATCACAGTGTGAAGGAAATAAACAAGATAGAAGTTATTCTCTCTCTCTCTAACAAAGCAAAAGGATCTTTTATCAAGCCCATTCATTGCTATAAGGCATAGACTCATAGCTTGAGACATTAGCTTGTCATACCCAGGTACTGAAAAGCTGTTTTTTTAAAATAACATATATGACTGGCTGAATACAATGTGCAGGGAATTAATCTTTTCCTGCTGGGAGAGAAGATTCACAGCCATTAATTTTATTCCCTGGGATGGCAACAGACCAAGTAAAACACATACCCAACAACCTATGGAGAAGAAAGTTCCAGGGGAAAATTGAGATGCACATGTGTATCACCAAAGGACAGAATTTGGCCCCCAGGATTTAAATGTTTTAAGCAGAGGAACATTTGGCACTACATTCACTTAAAGCGATAGTGTTTCTTTGACAGAGTAAGAGCATGAAATGCCACATACTGTTGATAGTATCCCATCTCAGGACTTTATTTTATCTTTTAGAATTTAAAAAGAAATCTTCTGTGATTTGCGAAACCATCAGGATTACATTGACATAGCCGCAGTGCTTTATGTAAAAGAATAATTTATTACAGTCACAAAGGATTTAAGGAGAGTTTGTGCTTATTATTGAGTTAGTGGCAGTCTCTCTTTTCCTATTCACAAACTGTACTGTTACTTCAATAAAGTGCTGCAGTGATACACTGACATAGATGTGACCCCTGAAATTAGTACATTATCATGCCTAGAAATGTGGTGAGTTTGTAATGTTAAAGTGATTAGAATCCCTATAAACACTGATGTTATAATGAGCTTAATCCTTCAACCTTGATTTACACAGTAATCCCATTGAGTTAAGTGGGACCTTTGGGTAAAAGTAAACAGTACATCTAAGAGTAAAGAATCAGGCCCATAATGTTTCTTACTGAATACTCATCCAAGTATTTTTATAATCTATAGTTTAGATAAACTGCAGAAGAAATAGAAAATGCCATATATGGTATATTTAGTGCATTTTCAAGTGGTTGCACGTACTTTTTTGGGCTGGAGACATTGAAGAGGCCCTGAGCCCTTTTCTAAACTAGACACCTCTGTACGGTTGCCAGCTACTACTGCCATTATTTAGGAAGTTTCTTTTTAGGCAATATGCTGTGTTTTCCTTTGTCACCAACCAGTATGTTCTGCAACATACATCCACAGTACTGCCAGTATCTATAGGAGAAGCAATAGCGTTGCTTTACATTTGCATTTCTGGATTTTTCACACCCTTTCAAATAGTGAAAATGTATAGAAATATGTTCACGTTCCTGTCACCCACCATTGAATGACAGACTCATTGCAGTGAGTGACCAGTATGCTGCAACATCATGTAATATTTTAGAATGCACAGTTGAAAGTATTATATCTAGGGGAAATTTAGGTAGGCGGAAGTTAATTTCTCTGAATCTGCAGAGATAAATTGTGCCTTCAGGGTGTCACCTGTGGTGAGGGTTAATGTAGAGGTGCACTGGCCCAATGGGAGCTCATTTGAGGCATGATGTCACAGAACTGCCTCTGAGAGCATGACAGTGAGAGTGCACCCACTGCACGGTCCTTTAAAGAGTGCAGTATATGTTTCCCCCAGTATAGGGCCATTTCTGCTGGACTTTTCAAAGGAGAGGAAAAGGTTATGGCCTCAGTGCTAGACTCAGTCCTTGTGCTCCTGAACTAAAGGACTATAATTTTTTCTTGGCCTCTGAATAGAGACAAAAAATTCCTTTAGTCTTCTTGCATATTTCTGCAGAGCTGACCATAGTCAGGCCTTTCATTTTTAATATATTTAGGGTCTAGTGTTACCAACTTTGCCCACCAACTCAGGGTATGCTCATTTATTAGGATTACTTCCTTTGGGGAGAGGACGAGGAAGGCTGCAATTCTATTAGTGTACTGCTTGTGTCACTTGTGTTTCTATATGGAGCTCACTTCTCCCTTCTGCATCTTCCCAATGGAGCCACTCTTGCAGGACCTCAGTTTCCCAGGACTGAGTTTTTCCAGCCCCAGATTTAAATAGCCACCCACACGTACCCATTCACCGATTAACAAGGTGCATCTGAGTAGACCAGGTCCACCAGCACTCCTAGCTGACCCCTTATACATCCCTGAACTCAGCAGGCTGGGTCAAAACAGCACTTTGCTGCTGCTACCCTTATATGCCCCTGGCACTGCACTGGACTAGACTTGAGCATGCATCTGAGCAAGCTGGGTCACACAGCACTCTTCAGCTGCTACCCTTATATGTCCCTGGAGTCAATCAGGCTGTTATCCTCACTATTACTTTACAATTATTCTAGTAGTAACCCCATAAATGAGCAAACCTTACAGGATTTTGGGCACCGCAGGGACTTTTGGCTAGGTAAAAGAAGTGTTGCTGCAGAGCAATATAGAGAAGCCAAGAACGTAAAGAAGATGGAATGAAGTTTTTAAAAGAGTTTGGCAACTGGCTTAATTACAAAAGTCATTTTATTGCTAAGTACCTAAAACTTACAATAATAATAGTAATAATTACAAAAGGAGAGAAAAGTACACAAACAGTTACAGCATAAATAACCATACAGGGAAACAAAACCACTCAGTTACAATATTACCTAGATGCTATTGTGTCAGGCCTAGAGAGAGAGAGTTATATTTGAACAAAGAGAAAGAGAGAGAGCGTGTGTGTATGTGTGTGTGGGTGGGGTGGAGTGTCTCACCACTCTGTAGCAGAAAGATTCCCAGGAACAGGCTGTGCAGCTCAGTGCCAGAATGCTGGATGGAGAAGGTGAAGTCCCAGTGGAGATGATGCAGCTTTTAGATCCAAGCATCAGGACTCCATTTTTGGATCTGAGTAGAGGTTTTTTAATAGGAAACACTAGGGTTGTTTTGGGGTAAATAATGACTTAAGTGGACAATACACATTCCTGGCTGGGGTGGTAATGGTTCAGGGAAGCTCACAATACAATCATGCAGATTCAGTATTTTGGGTATCAATTAGCATGTCTACAACTAGAATGGTCTGATAACTGCTGAGCTCAAGATCCCCCATCATGCACTGCTTCGTTGCTTCTTCAATCCCAGAGTTCCATTCAATTCCTGCTTTGGATCTTGGTTCTCCATACCCGATGCAAATGAAGCTCCATTCAGTGTACTGTTGGCTTTTGGATGTGGGTAGATAAAGATGCCTCCCTTTGCCTTTTCATTGTTTTTGGTTTCCTGTTCAAGCACAGGTGGGGGGGGGCGTGATGTGTGGGGGTGAGTCACAGAGGCTGGATGCTATGCTCCGATTCCCCAAGAATACAGAGCTAACAAGTAACACTAGATTTGTCTTTTAGGTACCAAGAGATGCTGTTCAAATGGTAACATCCCAGAAAAAGTCCCAGGAGTCATTATGAGGTCTTACAGGCACAATTTCCCCCCCTTTTGCTCGGGGTTATCATTTGTTGTTAACCAACATTAGTAAATTATAACATCTGTGCACCTGCTCTGATCTAGTGCATTGGTTGGGGATAGTGGGAGAATCACAACTCAAAACATTCCTTTCCCCTCACAGGTGCACGATCTTTCAACAGTATAATATGAGGGGAGTTCTTATCTCCCACCCCCTTAACTCCTTGCATGGGTATGTAGTCCAAGCCACAATCTAGTTCTTACACACTTATGACATAAAGGAAAGTTTTCAGTATTATAGAAATGCATTTTGATTACTTTATTAGTTTTACTTCTATTTTGAACTTTGCAACTATAAAAACACAGTGTCTTTCTATAGGAAAAGGTGGTTGACATTTTGTATGAGTGAGATCATACCATTTGGCGTGAGATCAGTATCCTGAACTACTTCTATTCTTCTATTAAGTAATAGGTAGTTGCAAGTTGTAAGCACTTGTCACGAGTATAAAATGAAATCCATTTTCAAGTTTGTATTGTAGTAAAGAAAACCACTGATAGCCTAAATTTCAGCATGGATTTACCGTTCTTCATCAGCCTACGTTTTATGTTTAGCAGTCAGCATGAATGGCGTAATGCATCCATTTCTTGGCTCTCTTGTCTGTAAATTCTTTAAACCATCACACTTCTTTATATGTGAGATAAGGAAATTCATAGAACTGAAATACTTAAATCTATTATAGCAATAGTTCCCAACTTGTGGTCCGAGGGTACTGCAGGTGGTCTGTGGAGGGGAAAAAAAAAGATAATGTAATAATAATATAATACCATGTACCTCTTATGTATCATATTCGATGTTACATTATTTGCAATGTAATTTGCTTCACAAACATCCTTGTGTAATATAACATTCTCTGAATTTAAATAGTGGCACTTTTGCATGATGTCAATGTGAGCTGATGCTCTTTGTGCATTTGGCCGTTACAATGTGGTCCGCAAAAGCTTTCTATGGTGATGTAGTGGTCCGCATAAAGGAAAAGGTTGGTAACTGATGTATTACACTATGATGGTAATACTAGCTTCAGAAAAAAACAAACTTAAATTGCTTTTTCCTTTTGTGGGGATATTTATTTGGAGGAGAAAATCTCTAATTTAAAGTTCTCCTTGCAGAGATGCTCTGGTATCAGTCTTGGAGTAAGAGAAGGGTGTGGGTTTGTGCCCCCATAAAAATGGCTAAAGGGACTGACCACAAGTTTGATGGATCCTAGTGAGGATGATTCAGGTCACAGAAGATACCAGGCAAACACAGACTAAAAGAAGGGAGGATCAGTCACTTCACTGATTTCTTTCCCTCCACTCGAGATCCTGCTGAAGGTCATCTATTGGTCTGGGGTTCATGCTGGGTGGGGTGGAAGTACAAACTAAGCAGGCTGAGGGAGGATTGGGTGACCTGGAGAGGTTACACTTGATTATTCCCACACAACCTGCCCCCAGGGGATTCCTTGAAAAGATAATACAACATGAAGCTGTATTATTTTTTCTACGGAACCTTCCTAGTGGAAGTCACAAGAGAATCTACAGTCAGTGAAGTCTCTGCTAGGATAGCTCCATTGGAGCCAAGCAGGTGTGTCTGCCAGGTGTGGAAGCCCCGAGTCTCTGTGAGGACAGTGCTTGCCTCTAGTAGAGATCCTGGAATTCACTAGAATCGGGGGGCGGGGGGGGGGGGTGCGGGACCTGCAGCATATTCCATTGGGGGGGAGGGACACACAAAACTTACTCCTGTCCAAATAAAATGATATTGGGGTAACATCAGTGAAGGAATCCTTGTGGTGACTTAATTCCAGAGTCCCTTCATTCTGGTTTTATAAAGGGGAGGGGCTGATTCAACTCATGCAGAAACTGGTTGTAAACATTTGCTCCTTGCAGGTATGTAGCCCACTGTTTCCCACCACTTCGTGACGCAAGGGCTGTATTTCTTCTGAGGTGGTCCAGCATTGTTGCTAAGCTTCAGTACTTGTTTGCTGTGCTTTTTCTGCTACACACCACCTCTCTTGCAGTGGTCTGTATCAGGATTTCTATCCCTCTTCCACCCTGAAGCATGTCTGGGCTTGCAGAGAAGTATTCCTGCTCAAGCTCACTCCTTACATGAAGCCCTTCACTCACAGACTTTGTCAGGGAAAGGGGGCTCCAATTTCAGGTAGAATCATAAATGGAATTGTGCCTATCTCGTTCTCGGCCTCAGGATCCTTACTTCTCTAGGGCAGGGGCTGGCAACCTTTGCCAACCCCTGTGCCGGCCCCTCCTCCTTGACCTTCAGCTGGTGACGACGGCCCATTCATGGAAAGAAGCCACCTGGAGGAGCTCCTCTCAGCAGTGAGCCTGGGGACCCCTATCCCCAGTTACCTGGAGTCACTCCTTTTGGCGGCGGCACACCACAGAGAGGAGCCGCTCTGGGCGGCTTCTTTACATGGTACGCCTGGGGCATGGACATGGCAGGGACCTCCGCACTGCAGCCGCCCCCAAAAGAAGCCACTTGGAGTTTCTTTTGGTGGCAGGAGTGGCAATTTCTGTGGTGCCACAGAGGATGCCGAGTGCCGCTCCAAGTGGGCTTGTGTGCCACTGCTGGCATGCGTGCTGGGGGTTGCCTACCCTTGCTCTAGGGGCTCAAAGTCTCAAAGGCAGGAATCCCCCTGTCTCTGTCTCTGCAGACAGCCCTTGACCAGAACAGGTGCACTCCATTTCCACATAGGATTACAGTTCATGTCAAATGACATAGTACCTCCTTCCTGGAAACTAAACCAAGTGCAATATTAGTGGCAGGGTTTCTTGTACTCTTCTCCTTTGAAGACATCATAAGATCTGAGTGGGTGATCCCAATTAAAAACTGAAATATTAAATCAAAACATAAGGACACTTAATAAATTATGAGAACTAGTGCAGATACATAAGGACAGCCCAGTAATAGCCCCATTGCTGAAATTATAGTCACCTCTTCAGTAGAAAGAGATTTCATTTCAAAATATCCCAGAAGAGAGGACAGAAATGCTAAAGCCTCAGTTTGGCCACCAGACTAAACGGATTCCTTGTCATTAGTTAGGAAATTTACTTGGTGACAAGCAACTGGCTTATTGGGGATAATCATTCTGAGTATGAGACATTTTGGCTTCAGATTCTTGGCTGTCTTTCCTGTGGCTTGATGCAATTTGCAGTAAGGGCAAGGGCCTCTAACCCATGGCAGCCATATTTACACCCATGAATAACAGACAGTCAACCCAAGAGATACCTGTGCTCAATGACTATGTAATCTTCAGAGATTTTTAGTTGTTAATGCTAATAAATCTCTACTGAGACTGTGCAAACTGCAATCTTTTTCAAAGGCTTATAGCTTAACCAGATTTGGTTATATTTTCATGGAAATGGCACAAGGCATCCCTTTACAAACTTTTAGTTCCTGCTCCAAAGCATTGGGGCACTACAGTTCTCTGAACAAATGGTCACTGCATTATTTTTAATATTGAAAAATATATTTTTCCATAGCCTTGTTCTCAGAAATGGCTGAACTGTTTTGGCTTAAGTTAACAGTTTGGCATTTTGCATTGTTTTATTTTAAATTTCTTGGTTACTTACTTTATAAAGAACAAAACTCTTTACTGCATTACTGTGTTGCTGATTATATCTGTTCCAACATTTTAAAGGCTGTATTTAAGCAGATAAAGTATATATACCAATAGATAAACTGATACAAAGAATATTATACATTTTATAATGTTATGGTTTAAACAGTTAAACCAAATAAGCCAATATGGTTGTATATTATGATTAAATATGTAATTAGATTGTAGAATTTAGAGTTTAGCAGTTAAATTAAGAATCAAGATTGAAAGTTCAATCAGCACTTAGGCCCTCATTTACATTCATATTTATTTTATTTGTCTGTTTATTCTTTTGTACATATTGGTGAGTTTAAGCCCTAACATGCAGCCCTGCTTTTCACCCTTACCTATGAATTGCTGGGTGTCTGCGGGTATAAATTGGACCCTTAACATTTCTTACACAGAAGGTTTTTTTGGTTTTTTGTATTTTTTTTACCTGAAAGACGCTGGGACTTAAGGAAATATAGAACAATAAAGAAGTTAGAATGAGATTCTGAAAAACTGCTTACTACATAGCAAATGTCAGCCAGCAGGTGATTTGTGGCTAATTAACAAGAGCATTATGTGACTGGAATGTTTTCTAATCACTAAAAAGGGAGTTATTTTTTCATTTGTGATGCATTTAGCTGAGCTGTAATTTTCGGTTGGTTAGCAGGTGTCTTCAGATTTAGTTTATAACATTTGTATGTGTGTGGTGACAGGGCTAGGGAGGTGGGGGAAGGTATACCCATAGGCTGGCTAATCCATTCCAGGTGGCCTCAATGAGTTTCATTTAATACCAAATCCAGAAAAGTGATTAGTATCACAAAATAAAGTCCAGAATTTCATGTTTTTAACTGAAGGAAAGTCTGAAGGTTTTATTTAACACTTGGAGATGCACTGAATGACTAAACAAGGCTACACTTTCCTCTCAATTTAATATGGAAACGTTGAACCTAATCCTGCAAACACTTAAGCTTCACTCATGTAAACAAACCGATTAAACTCAATTTCCAAAGGAGTAACCATGTTAGTCTAGTTCAGCAAAACAAACAAGGAGTCCTGTGGCCATTTTAAAGACTAACATATTTATTTATTGCATGAGCTTTTGTGGGAGAAAATCCCACTTCGTCAGGTGATTTGAAGATGGGGTACTTACAGAATGGGAGGAAAATAAATGGAGGAGAGTGTGTCATCCTGATCCTGTGTCATACACTTCCCTGCATTTATTTTGCTCCCATTCTGTAAGTTCCCCATCTTCAAAGCATTTGACAATGTGGGGTTTTCTCCCATGAAAGCTCATGCAATAAATATATTTGTTAGTCTTAAAAGGGCCACAGGAATCCTTTTTTGTTTTACATTAAACTCCATGGGACTGCTCTTATGAGTAAAGCCACTTATATGCATTTTTTTTTTCAGGATTCAGCACAAAATTAGTCACTTGAGGCAAGACAGCCTCATCTTTTTGTAGGCGTGTTGATGGGTGGAAGATACGGGCGTTTATCCCATCCCAATACATGTTACTACAGACCAGGCAAAAACTTCTCTTCTCCCTTCCCCACATTGCTCAGTGCCACACAGGAAGTGGGGAGAAAGCAGGGCCTTGATCTCCTCTTCTTCCCTCACAGCAGTGGCTCCCTGAGCAGGACTGGTATAGCTGGAAAAATAAGGTGTACACTTAGATGGGGTGTAGCAGTACAGCAGCAACATGTTCTTTCTATGTGCTGGGGAGTGCCTGCTAGTGATCCATGAAGGGTGATGCAGCTCCACATTGTCCTCAGTTTAAGGCTAAGTCTAAATGGCACAACTGAATGATTAAAAGTACTTTTCTTGAATTCATAAAACAATAGTAGAGACTAATTATTCTGTGAATAGCAATGATATTAGAGCCTTCTTTAAGTCAGAAATAAAGCTTGTTCCTGTAACACATTGAGCTTACTACAGAAGGAAAAAAATCAATGAAAATATCTGTGTGCTACACTTTTTTTTTAAATCAGCCATTTACCTTCTGACTGTGAGTCTCACAAAGGGTCATAAAACTATTCAAATGATAGTTTTTCCTGGAAATGTGTTTGGATGTAATAGTTTGGGATATCTGTTAAAACATTCAGTTAGTACTTGGCTAGATATCTAAGAAAGGACTTTCTAGCAGTCCGAAATGTCATATTTTTCTCTTCTTTTTTTAAAGAACATAGACTTGTTTAAAATAACTTTTGAGTATTCTAAATCAAAATCCTAGCATTTTTTCTTTTTCTTTTTTTTTTTCTTTCTCTTCCCCTTATTTTGAGGGAAGATTTTAATTTTATTTTCATGAGTTACAGTGACTGGCAGAATAATGCATGTGCTAGTGAGTAGCTTTGCGCCTCATTCTTAATAATCCAGAAAAACATTAGGACAATTTCATCCTTCGATTTTCACCAAGGATAAATTTGGTGAGTGACTGCATTCTCTTGCATAAATTCTGCCCCTCACCACACATAACTATGTACTGCATTTTCATTTTTCTTCATTTTTTTCAACATCAGCATGAACAATTTACTGCAACTTTATGACTAGATTTTATTAAATTGCTTCTGTGTAAGAACACATTTGAAGCATATATTTTTACTTAAAAGATTGTAAATTAATTGCAGATTAATTCTAGTGATAACCAGCTAACCCATTTAACTTTAGCAGTCTGAAATTTGTACTAGTTAAGAGACCTGTGTTAGTATAGGTTATGGTTATTCATGCTTTGAGATCAATGGCAAAATTCCCATTGAATTAAGGGGTCAGGACTGAGTATCAGTTCGGGGTCATATCATGTTCAGTTTACTTGTACAAATAGTTATGTTGAAGATGAGCAAGATTAGGTTTATGGTGCTTAGCTAATTCCAAAAATATTTTAACATAGTTTTACAAGATGAGATGCCGAAATTAAATTCGTTTATTTATGCATGTGTGTATGCATGCCTTGAAAAATATATATGTGTGTGCATGTGAACTATATGCCCTGAAATAAATAAATAAATATGCCCAATGTACCTTGAATATTTTAAAATGAGGATGGATGTTTTCTTTTTAATTGAATTACATCCATCTTTACGTCCTACTCACTGCCCCTATAGATTAAAGGCCAGTTTAAGTGAAGGTAGTTCACTTCTGAATTAATTGAGAAACTATATTTCCTTTGTTTCCAAAGTGATTAGCACTGCTTACAGATGAATGTTTGGGCTTGCTTTATGAATTGCGGTCAGAGTTAGTTCAGACCAAAGAGGTGACCCTTAACCGGAAATGTCTGGATATTTTCCAGTCAGAGAGCAGGTGTGAGTAGGCAGGAGCAGAGGATATTGAGTTGTCTTAAATAGAAAACTACTTTGCAGCTCATGACTGGAATTGTGGCTGCTTAGTTTCACCATTCTGCTCTAAGGTGAAATACGGCTTAGGTGGCTATTCTGTCTTTAAAGGAACTGGAAGATAAAGAAAGAATTCTTTATAAAAAAGTAAAAATTCCTATACTTAACTATTATCAGTTTAGTCATCATGCACCATTATTTTAAAATGAAAGTGGTTGTGCAATCTGTTAATTGGTATTAATATTTATTCAAAATGATAATTGTTAGAGATCTGTTTTACAGTGGATAAGATAAGGTGCTTCTGTTTAAACTCATGTCAAAACATGCTTAAACAAAAGAGAGTTTGATAAGAAACTAAGCTGGCAGCCTCTGATACTTATACAGTTTTTTTTCTTTGCTTAACTTCAAGAGAGATACAATGTTAGTGTTCTGAGACACAGTAAATGTTAGTATGGAAGATATTCACATTTGTTTATATGTAACCTAAATTAAAATGATAAACAGGGAGTTCTTTTCTGAACTGACACATTGAGTTTTAGAAAAGCATATATGACACATTTTCTTTTGTTGGAAGTAAACATGTTAAAGAAGGATATGCATGCAATAGAAATATAAAGAAATACGTTTTTAGTTGTTAGCTCTGCAAGCTCTTTTTGTAGGGTTTATAGTTACATTTATTAATATAAAACATTTCTAAAGTTATAAGGAGAGACAAAACTTATTTGGTCAAATCTTGTATTCTGTAAAGTAGTCCTTTCAGTGTGAGTAAGGGTGGAAGAGTCTGGCCCACTTCAAAGAAATATGTATATAATTAGTTGGTAGCTCATTTAACAACAGGCATGATTTGTACGACACTGCTCTCTCCACTATATTATATTCAGTCTCCTTTTACCAGCCTCTTTATTTTTCTTTGTTTCTGTTGCAGCCCTATGAGCTGGTCAGTGTTGGGTCATGGGTTATGACAGACTGCTCAATGCTAATGTGACATCAGTGGTCAATTTGGTGATTATTAACCTCTATAACTTTATTGAACTGCATTTGTATCATATCCTTCTGGAATTAATTTTAGCCTATGGGATGTTATGGGAAGTCTCTGCTACTGTGGAGAGGTATCTATTTTGTTTAGATTTTGTTGCTCAGGAGGCAAGGTTCCATATACTCTATGGCAAGTTGTATTTAATATTCTGTAGCAATAAAATGGACATTCTGTGACGATCCTAAGAAATTTAATAATGGAAATTTTTTTTACTGAATCTAATATGAAAATAGATAATACACTTAGCCAACAAGTAGCCCTTCTGCTACTTATTTTCATATTCAATTTAATTAATTTTACTCTGTCCTCATCAGTTCTTAATATGCCACAGATACTTATATTATCAATGCTTAACCACATCACAGAAGTTAGTAGCAGCATGCTGGTGGAGCTTTTCAGTGATCAGGATCTGAGTCAGGAATATCATTGATGCTTTTCATCAGGACCAACCCTAGGTGTTTATTCCTCCAGCCTTCTTTCCCAGAATGACCTTTTAGGTTTGAATAAAAACAGTAACAAATAATTTGAAGAGTGGGTTTATTTGTACACATTGAAAATCTCATAAGGTGCACCTGATGCGTCCTGGAAGTTAACTAGAGGAGGGCATAATTGAAATGCTCCCTGAGTGCCTCCCTTATGCGAGCAGCTTCTCCTTGGGCCACCCTAATACTCCTAGTGGCTGGCTGTTCGTATGCTTCCTCGAGGCGCTGTGCCTCCGTAGCCCACACCGGGGAAAACTTTTCTTCCCTACTTTCACAAATGTTACGGAGGACACAACACGACGCAATCACAGCAGGGATGTGGTCCTCCGCCAAGTCCAGCCTCCCATACAAACATCGCCAGCGCCCTTTTAAATGGCCAAAGGCACACTCCACAGTCATTCTGCAGCGGCTCAATCTGTAATTGAACCGCTCCTTGCTGCGATGTAGGTTACCGGTGTACGGCTTCATGAGCCATGGCATCAGTGGGTATGCTGGGTCTCCGAGGATGACTATGGGCATCTCCACATCACCCACTGTAATTTTTTGATCAGGGAAAAAGGTCCCCCCTTGCAGCTTCCGGTACAGACCAGTGTTCCTGAAAATGCGGGCATCATGCACCTTTCCTGACCACCCAGCACTGATGTCCGTAAAACGCCCCTTGTGATCCACGAGTGCTTGCAGCACCATGGAGAAGTAGCCCTTCCTGTTGATGTACTCGGTCGCGAGGTGGTCTGGAGCCAAAATTGGGATGTGTGTGCCGTCTATGGCTCCCCCGCAGTTTGGGAATCCCATGGCAGCAAAGCCGTCCACAATCTCAAGAACATTGTCCAACGTCACCACACTCCGTAGCAGAACGCGATTGATGGCTTGGCAGACTTGTGAGAGGGCTAATCCGACGGTGGACCTCCCGACTCCAAACTGGTTTGCAACCGACCGGTAGCAGTCAGGAGTCGCCATCTTCCAGACAGCAATCGCTACACACTTCTCCACGGTTAGGGCTGACCTCATGTTGGTGTCTTTACGTCGCAGGGCAGGGGCCAACTGGGAACACAGTTCCAGAAATGTTGCTTTCCGCATTCGAAAGTTCTGTACCCACTGCTCGTCATCCCACAGCTGCATAACAATGCGATCCCACCACTCGGTGCTCGTCTTTTGCGACCAGAAACGGCATTGCACCGTGTGCAGATGATCGGTGAAGGAGCTGAGCAACGCGGTGCTGTTGCTCTGCATGGCATCGATCAGCCCCTGCTCCTCAGCGTCCTCGTCTGACTCGGAGCTCATTGCGTACTGAGCAACCAGCCAAGATGTATTCAGAATGTTGAAGGCGACAGTGGAGATCAGAGCAGGATCCATGCTGTCGCTGTTGTGATTGCTCGCAAGCGGTGCGGTGCATCACTGCACTGTTGAAAATAGGCGCGAGTTGCTATTGGCAACGAGGAAGATGCAAGGGGAACACAAGGCACCACAGGAAACTGAGAGTTTACCTGTGATGCTTTGTGTTCCTTTCCTTCATCCCGTGATTCCAAGCGCTGATTCAGGGAAAATGGAACGATGGGATAGGTGCCCAGAAGTCATTGCGCTCAACCGCGATAATGCAAGGAATTCTGTTGCGTTGCAAGGAGCGATGTGTGTACACGCTATCCCGCAATAAAGGTCACGTGTTTTTTATAGCGCGATTGCCATGTTGCGTTTTAATCTGATCGTGTGTACATAGCCTCAAAGTCTACCTTGTTAAATTGACTTAACAGAGTGACTACACTTTAAGTCGACTTAAGTCGACCTTGTTAAGTTGACTTAATAGTAGACATAGCTGTCCACACTGGCTTTAAATCAACTTAAGAAGTCGACTTAAGGCTTAAGTCAACCTTCAGAGGTGGTGTTATTAAGTTGACTTAAGCTGTTATTAAGTCGACTTAAGGAAACACTTAAGTCGACTTAATAAAAGTCCAGGGTGGATGCAGTTTTGTGTAGATCGACTTAAGTGTCCTTAAGTTGACCTAGGTTGCCAGTGTAGATGCACCCCTTGTGCCCTTCTGTTGATTTATAGTTGTTCTCTCTCTCTCTCTCTCTCTCTCTCTCTCTCTCTCTCTCTCTCTCTTTATATATATATGCTATGCTTGTCCTCTCATCAGGTGGGATCATGACTTGCTCCTGACTGCTCTTTTCTTTAGAAAGCTGATGCAGTGACTCCTTTCCAACTGTAAACTTTATTCTGGTAAAACAGCCAGTGAGGACAATGTGAACAAAATCTAAGGCTAATTATCATAAGGGCCCCTGGAAAATATAACAGGTAGCCATCTAATAATCACATATCATGTTTTACTAACTGTATTCCGCGGAACACTGATGTTCTATACAATGTGAGTAGGTGTTCTGTGAAAAAATGTTGATGCTAGCGATATTTTTCCTTCTAACTCTTTTAAATCACCTTTAGAGCAATATGTGTGGCAATTTTATTGTGTGAACCCCTAGCCCCCAGACCAATATGTATGTGTTCCGTCGATATATTCCGAGCCGAAAAGTTAGTTAGGCTAAATTAGTTTGGGAAACTCTGGTCTAAATCATTTCCTTTTAAATGCGTGAAGTGGACCTAGTTTATATGAATTCTTACTGATCACGTTTCATTGTTGGTAAATCTCTTTTTTTGTTCTGAAAGCAAAAATTGTATACAGTTTAAAAGGCCAACATTTTTACATCTCTTAGCAAAATGTATTATGCTAATACTCCCATGCATTTTTTGTAGTACTGATGTTTAGTCTTTTGTTCTGAGTGTGAAGTATGCTTTGCTTTTCCTACATCTGACTTACATTACACAGCGGAGGAAATGAAGTAAGCTTTTAATTTTGAATATTGGTGTGATTAGACTTGCAGGAAAGATCATGATTTGTTTCCTCCACTCACTCAGTCACAAGTATGAATATGTTCTAGATACATCCTGGAATTCTTCTTAATTTGAAAATAAAACTTTGTAGCAGTTAATGCTTGCACTATATTTAGGAAATATGAAGTACTAATTAAGTGGAAAGCAGTTTTTATCACTCATAAGAAAGAAAAAATTGTGCAGATGTTAGATTTTCTGTGACTGAGTAGTCTGCCCGTTAAGCAGTACTGCCAGCTGGTCAGTCCGGTCTGTCACATGACATGGCCTTTAAGAATTTGGGGTAGTCTGACAGACCAGGCCTGAGGAGAGAGGAAGAGGTTTCTGGGAAGAAGTACCAGTTAAAAGAAATCCTGTTTGTGTATTTTCAAGAGTCTGGGATATGGAGCCTTGCAGAGGGGATGGGGCAGAGCTCCTGTCTTACCTAGCCAATAAGGAATGAGTGGGAAGAAATTGCCAGCATAAGTGCTGCCTCTTCCTCATAGCAGAGACAGGTGCCTGTATAAACTGCATGGAGTATGAAGGCTCATAAGGCCCCTGCATTAGCAGGTGGAAGACATCAATGGAAGGTCTGCCTATTGAACTGTCCCAGTCTGAGGGTGGCAGAACTAACTGGTAAAAGAGCCCAGCTAAAAGACAAGCTGGTGAAAGACCTGCAGCTGCTCTGAACTACAGCCTCAGTTTCGTAGAGGAGATCTGGAGGAAACTCCTGCTGTAAGGAGGGAAACTATGAGGACAGACTAGGGTAGCTTCATATGTGTCAGAGAAGCTAAGGGGGGAGGCCTGTTTGTGTGATGTTCTGCCTTTGGGTGTGAATAAACTAGAGCCCTGAAGGGGTGCTGTTTGACAGACAAGCCGCACTGGACATATCATAACCTTCTCTCAGGGAAACAGAGGCAAAGATGTTATGGTGACACAGCACTGGGGTGCTCTGGGATTTGGGCTCCTACTGCAACTTCAGATTACCAAATACTGTCGTGTATAATAATGAAAGGAATTCCAGAGGTGCATCAATAAAAGTAACAAATAATGAAGCCAATGACAGGACTCTTTCAATGTGGAAAAATAAAAATAGCTTAAGTTCTTGTTCATGTAGACTTTTCACCTGCAAAAGTCATGTGGAAGTCAGTAACATCAATGCAGATTGATTATAAAATCAGGCCTTTGGGATTAGGTCTATGCTGCAGCTGGGAGGTGTGATTCCCAGAGCTCACTCTGCTCAAGCTAGCTTTCTAAAAATAGCTATGTTATGGCACTGATGGTAGCTCAGACTAGCAGCCCAAGTGTGGACCCAGTGGGTCAGGCAGGCAGCTAGCCCAACACATTGGCCTATACAGCACTGCTGTGCTCTGTGTGCACAGCGTCCACACTGCTATGCTAGTGTGAGTCTATCCATGCAGGAGATCACGCCTCCCATCTGCAGTGTGGATATACCGGAAATATCATTTCCATCTCATACTACGAAAGACAGGCCAATTCTTTTCCCATTCCTAGAGTAATCTTGCGATTAATTGCAATTTTTTTAACCATTTGCCAACCCTATTTCTCATACTTGTTTATTGTGAGTGCAACACCCAACTTTTTTTGTCAGTCCCTAGGCTTTGTAGCAGTCTTTACATTTTTCTCTTTAGATATTTTCTCTTACTAAAAACAAAACACCCCATGCTCTGCCTACAGTATTCTTCAGTAATAGCCCTACATTAGCTCTATTGTAAACATTAGTGTTTAGGACAATTATTGATTTATTGTAAAAGGTAGTACTCTTTTAATAAGGGTGTTTATTGTTTTGGTATTTTTTCCTTTCAAACTTGACTGTGATTTTATTTAACTTAGTACAATTTATGGGGCAAGGGGAAAGAAAAACAAGAAAGTAAACTGCACTCTTTTAAAACCCGCAACCCTATTTTGACTTCTTCAGTATTACATTGTTCCAGCTACACCCTATGATGAGCTCATTGTCCCTGTTATTTATTTCTTACAAATATTGCATATATTTGTGTATCCAAATACCTCTTAGCCAAACAATCCTCTCAGAGTCTACAATCAGTGTATCAATCATATAAAAATATTCAAAGCTTAATGGGAGGAATGTTTGATGCATAAAGTGGCAATTATTTTATGAATGCAAAACAAAGAGCAGATTAAACTGAAAGACAATATATCTTTTGTGTTTGATCATTTGTAAGATACTGAAGTTATGTCCTAGTGTAATATTTGATGGCCACATCTTGGTAAGAGTCTAAGAACATGGGGATGAAGGACTGTACCCAAGGTTTTTTTACTCATTGAGGGCTGATCCAGCTCCAATGAAGTCAGTGTGATCTTGACTGAGCTCTGAATTTAGTGGAAAGACTTACGTAAGTTATGGTTTCCTGGGTCAGACCCCTCCCCCCCTTGGTAGTTTTCACCCTTTTAAGGTTATGAGGTTGAAATAAGATGAGTTAACTACCCAGGCAGAAAACCTTTCATCTTCCTAAATAACTTGGAGTAGACGGTTTAACTCTTGTTTTGCTATTGATTATTAATCCAACTTTGTATCTTTAAACGTGCAGACAGTTGCACATCTTTATTCATTTAACCAGTGGTGCAATAGTCTAGCACTGGAAAGAAAGAGGCTGCATACTTTGTTGGTGTGTACAGAGGCTGTACAGCAAGCTTGCTACATGCTCCCATTTTTTCCCAACTTTCCAAAATTGTGAAAGAAGCAAAGAATTCATTATTTGTCGAGCTCTGTTGCTGAACTCACTGAAAGTAAAAGAACTTAAAAGTGGAAAATTCTGATAATTATTGAAAATAATATCGCAAGACAAGATAGGTGAGATGGTATCTTTCATTGGTGAAACAGACAAACTTTTGAGTTACACAGAGATCTTCTTCAGGTCTGGGAAAGGTGGAACAGATTGTTTAGCATAAGTAGTTAACACATATGCTAAGCAACCATTGAGGGTGAAGTGGTCCAGACGTTAACACCCCTGTAGTCAAAAGCAGAGGATTAGTGGGTTACAGATTGTTGTGATCAGTCCTGTGTCTTTATTAAGACTGTGATTAGCAAAGTTATTTCCTGAAATCAACATGGTTACAATACTACAAACATAAAATATTAGGTTTTTTTCCTTTTCTTTACACTAGGTATCTGAATCTCTTACGCCATAAATCTATAAAAAAGAACTCTTAGAAATAGTTAAAAGGGTATAATTATAAACTGCTCTAGGGAGTTTTTAGAGAAACTACGAAGTAGACATGAGAAATTCTTTGTATCTTTGTATTAATTAAATATCTAACTGTTATCTCAAAGTGCTTTACAAAGTTAAGTGAATGAGAGTTTATATTTTAATGGCCAAAATATATAATTATAAATATAAAGGACAGTGAATTTTAAAATTCACTGGAGCTCTATAATAAAAGAAGAGAGGAAAGTGCTACTTCTGTGCCCTATCTGTTGGTCCCATGAAAACTGAAATGTCATATTCTTATTTATGGCATGTGCCAGGATTTAGAGGCACTTCAGGAAGCATCAAATCAAGTGTGAGGGTGGGAGAGTAGGGAGTGTGACATTGCTTGGCTATTTATTTTTTAAAATTTGGTTGAGGGAGCTGAAAATGTATTCCATCTTCTGTGGCAACACATCTGGGGCCAGCCCTGGCCATGTGGAGCACTACCAGCCCAGATTTTAAAATGTTTAAAGAAATTAATGTTTTGGGAAGATTTGAGAAATATATCTGTTCATTTTGAATGGGAAGACAGTGGGTAAAAATCGCTTTTCTTAGTATAAAAATATATTCTTGTGACTATTGTTTGAATTGCTGCACAGCTGAAGTTGCCAGAAAAAGAAAGTTAAGATTTTCAATAGAAATAATCATCATTTGAGAAGTGCTTATTCTGTCATTATTTTGGGTTAAATTGCTTTCAATTTGTACAGCATGTGCCTTCTTATTAGACTTGTTAAGTGGACAAATAAGAAACCTACACATGCATGCCTTACATGGCCTAATTTAGCTGCGTACTAAAATATCTAGTGAAAATTTGTAAGGACTTTGATAAGGACTCCATAGAATTAGTCTATCCCCAGGCACACCATGGAAAGAAGTTGCCTGGAGTGACTCCTTTTGACAGTGGCACTCCACAGGGAAGAGCCGCTCCGGGCAGCTTCTTTACATGGTATACCTGGGGTATGGACATGGCAGGGACCTCCGCACTGCAGCCGCCCCTGAAAGAAGCCACTTGGAGTGTCTTTTTGTGGCAGGAGTGGCAATTTCTGTGGCGCCACAGAGGATGCCAAGTGCCGCTTTGAATGGGCTCGTGTGCCACTGTTGGCACGCATGCTGGGGGTTGCCTACCCCTGCTTTAGAAAATCAGGCTGCTTATTTAGGTGCCTAAATGAAATATGCACCCAATATCCACAAAAAAAATGACAAATGTAAAAATAAAGTTAAGAGGAACCTTTACATCAAATATGCCTGAAATTCTAGCTGTCAGTTCCAGGAGGAGGTTTGAGGTAGAAATGGAAGGAATTGGGATATGTTGGAGTAGTCATGGAGCACATCAATCCGTTCCATATCCAAATGATTGAGTAATCCTGCCTTTACTTTAATAATGGCAATATTATGTCACGTTTTGGGGCAGGTACTGTTTGCCTGAATACTGTGTAACGCAGTACTTAATACATTGTTGGTACCACTAGAAGACAAATAAAAAAAATAACTACAACATTTCTGTATCTAAAAGCCTCAGAGTATGTCCACACTGGAGCCTTAGGTCGACTTAACCGTCTTTAAGTCGACCTACAGACCACTGCGTCCACACTGGGTGCTAATTAAGTCAACTTAGGTGCTTCCTTAAGTTGACTTAATAACACCATCTCTTAAGGTCAACCTAAGGCTTAAGTCGACCTTATTAAGTCAACTTAAGCCAGTGTAGATGGGGGATAGCCCTTAAGTCGAACTAATTGGCCTCCAGGCCCCTTCGTAGAGTTCCTGGCCACTCCTCCTTTGACCTAGTACCTGCCAGTGTAGACGCAGGTCTGTGGAGACTTAACAGAGCCTACAGTATAGACATACCCTTAGTGCTTAGCCCCATATGGGATTTTGGTTTTATACCAGTGTAGATTCCCCATACTGTCTATTCACAACTGAATGCTGTAAGGAAATAGGAAAGTTTGAATTTGTGCAATGTTGCATATTAGGTCCAGAATAAATGAAAACATTTTCTGCATATCTACTCAGATAAGGAGTTTTTTTTGGTATCATGTGTTGTACCATCTGATTCTTTCCAGCTGGTCAAAACCACAAATTCATTCCCTTTGCATGTACAAACACAATAGCAGTGGTGTACCATGGATCTCTCGGAGAGTTTGGCTCCCAAGGCCAATACTTATATTTGCACCCTCTGTTGGCAGCAGCAAAGAAAGAGGGCACAGCTATCCCTCTGTTATGCAGTGGTGTATTAAGGAGACTGGGGGGAACCATGCCCCTGGGCATGCATCGCACCCACAGGGAAGGAAAAGGGGGTTTGCAGAAGAGCAGATGCTGGGATCATGGGTCCCCCACACTCTCCTTGGTACACCGTTGCATCACAGAGGGATAGATATGCCATCTTTTTTGTTAGTGTGTGATATGACATCATACTACTTAACTTTCTTTCCTTACCTGCGGTGAATAAAGTGTGATGCTGCGTAATTTAAAATGTGTAAGTATCTTCTAGAAATGAGCTCAAACCAAAATTCAAGACCTGGACACGCTCAGGTTTAAAGGAATGTTGGATATGGATCCAAACTTCGCAGGCTGGCACCCATTTATTATAATTTTCATTGACTTAGAGATTCTAGATGTATTCCATGCACACAGTGTACTTTGCATAAGTGTGATGGCCACTATCTATGCTAATACTCCAGAGACTGAACAAAGGATGAGAACATGAGCCGCTCCAACTTGGCCTGAAGAGTCAATCTTTGTAGCCAGTCAATCTCTGTAGATTGGGCTGAGTGGGGAATGTGTAACATGCATTGGACAGTGGGTTACATATCTGTTTTCCTGTAAAATCTGTATATACCACAGATAATTTATACTTTTTTTTTCCTGCAAAGGGAGATGTCTTCTTGTGTTGCAGATTTGATCAACAGCAAGTTCCTTGATCAATCGGTCAGATGAGTGATTAATGTCTTGAGCAGATTATTCTAGGTGTTTTTTAGTTCTGCCAGTTTTGAATTTAAATAGTTTCCTCCCATATAGTTAAAATCATATTTCAAGAGCTAACAAAAATAACAAATTCCAAAGGGGTAGCCGTGTTAGTCTATTGTAGAAAGACAACAGAGTCTTGTGGCACTTTTAAAGACTAACAGATTTATTAATCGCATGAGCTTTCGTGGGAGAAAATCCCACTTCGTCAGACGCTTTGAAGATAGGAAAGTTACAGAGTGGGAGGAAATAAAATGCAGGGGAGTGTATGACATAGCATCAGGTCAGGCTGTAACAGCAAATCAAAATAGGTGTTAGGATTCAAAACACTGGGGAACAGCACAAAGAGGAGGGGGAGGTCAATTCACTTGTTGTAATGCGAGAAAAATCCATAGTCCCTGTTTAACCCCAAGACAACTGAGTCAAATTTGCATATAAGTTCGAGTTCTGCAGACTGTCTTTGAAGCTGTGATTTGTTATTCATCTGTTTCAACACAGCTATTAACAAGTCGTTAAGGGAGTGAGCGGGAGATTGAAAGTCTGTGTTTTCAGAAGTGACCAATCATTTTTTGGTGCCTCAGTGTTTTGGAACCCAATTCTGAGACATGTTTAAAGATGTGAGATTTGTCAGATAGTGTTGGGGATTCACCGTCTGAACATCAGGCCCCATTAGGGGGCACCCAAAGATGAGTCATCTAAACTCATTAGTCAATTTTGAAAATGTTAGCCCAAATGTTGCCTCGTCTAGGAATTGACTTAGTTTCTTCAGATCTATAGAACTGGGTTTCTAATCATTATCATGCTGCACTCTTTGCAATATAACATTTAAAATAAAAAAGCTGCTTCAAAAACTGAATATGTGATATAAATGTCTATAGGCGTTGTTTACAACTTGATCTTGCATTTCATAAAAGTTCTTAGTGTAGTTTTTGTGTTGTTGACTCAGTAGGTGGCACTCTTCCCTTTGAGTCAGCATAGAACCAGTGCCCCACTAAGGAGCTTAGCTCATTGCTACTGGAGGCGCCCTTTTTCAAAGAAGTTCTAGACCAAATCTGTACTCCTCATGCTCGTTAAAGATCCTCCTCTTAAAAAAAAAGTGCTGAGAATATCAGCCATGATATTCTGGCAATAGTCCAGTTAATTACATTTATCCTAAACTGTTGTATATATTGTTGATGTTGAAATGTGTTCAGCCTCAGAGATGGCGTCACTGAAATGGTAGTCTAAGCAATCTCCATATATTCATGGGAAGTATTTGAATGCCGTAGAACAAGGTCCTATGCAGGCTGTTAGGGTGAAATTCATCCCCATGCAGAGGGCCAGTGCAAGGCCTATGCATCAATTAAGTCCCACTAGGTTCTGAGTGAGAATTAACTGATGCGTAGTTCGTACACTGCTCCTTTGCACAGGGGTGAATTTCAACCTTAGTGATCACTGTCATGACGTCATTACCTGACCTGACCTGACCTGATCCCATGCCTATTGATATCAATGACAACAAGATCGGACCCTGACTTAGTATTTTAAGCATGATTTGTGAATAAAAATACACTTTCTTCTTCAAGTGATTACCCTCATGGATTTCACTTCTGATGCATGTGCCCCCAGGCACGCAAGGTCAGACTCTTCTGAGCACTATTGCCCATAGGGACCATGCCTTCACAATGATTGCCTTCGCAACCTCCACCCCTCAACAAAAAGCATAAAAGGTTAAGTGGACCCCAACATCCTCATTTTCTTTTCACCATATACAACAGTGAGACAGAACTCCTGCCATGCCCACTTCTCTGAATGCTGTGTGTTTTTCTCTTAGCTTTGTAAATATATTAAGTAGCATACTTGAGATAGTTGGGGTAGGGTTTTCCTTGTTTTTATGATGGTTGACATTTTCATTTAAGATTGGGCACTTCCCTGGTGTCTAGCTACCATGGCTGGAATAAATTCACCAGGACTTAAAATTTTCTCCCCTTGCAAAGCAGCTGCTCTGCTTTACCTTGGGTAGTAGAGGTACTTTTTTTGCCTGGGAGAGGAGTACATCTCTGAAAGATGATAAATCTGTCGTTCCTTTTCCAAGAGGACACAGAAACTCAGAGAGGCCTATCTTTAAGCTTTTCTCTGGGAGTGCTCAATGAGAGCATCGGAACCAGAGAAAAGGGGGCCTTGTAGGCTTACCCATGCTTCTTCAGCAAATGCTCATAAAACTACAGCTCTCCTTTGACTCCCTTGCTCAATCTTCATCAGAAAGGAGAAGGAACTAGAATATCAGTTCCACATGAGCACAGGCCTCAGTGACCCTCCTCAAGGCTTAGCAAATGAAGCAAAAATCCTTTCCAGTCTCTACACCAGGAAGCAGTTTATGGCCCAAATTGAGTCAATTGGACACTTTGGAATGATAAATATTTGGACTCGCACTGCCGTGTATGCCCTCAGTTAGGGGCTGCGGGGTCATAAAGTCCTCCAGAGCAGTCATGTCCCCAGCGGACACTGCTGGCTAAAAGAATCAGATTTTGTACGCATGGGGTGCGTGCACACCACAAGTGGAATCTACGTGAACAGCACATCTTGAAGAACCACTGTTACTGTAAAGTAAGTAACAGTTCTTTGCCTGCCTAATCTATCTATCTATCTATCTATCTATCTATCTATCTATCTATCTATTTTTTTTTTCATGGGCCATCATGACAGTTGCTAATATGGCAATATGGCAATGATGTAAGCCATATGAGTACCCATCAGTAGATAGTTGCCATTTGGTATTACTCTCTTGTGGGTTTGTCTGCATTAATTGGTCCATGTACACTCTGCTGCTGTGCACTAATGCTTTGCTGGTGAGCCTTAATGTAGTATTATTGCACTACGTAATGCATAACATGTTAGTGCATTTTAGACATCACACACCCATAGAGCCTATTACCCCTACCTATACCTAACTATTCCATGGCGTATACAGAATGAATCACTTGTCTTAATCCAGTCCATAGCAGACAGGTGTCCATATTACAGAACTCATCATAGTTGGCACTCTTTTTGGCAGTCAAACTATATACACCCCAGAATTAATGGACATAGGACCTGAACTATTTTCTCAACCTTACTCCCATTTAAGGTTGCCTTATTTAAGTTGAGGATAAGGCACATTCATGCAATGGTGTTGGGGAAGTTTGCACTGCTAGTCTGAAAACTAAGCACAATCTGTGAGTAAATGGAAGGATTGTTTTGCAGTCAAGTTGGTCTGCTGCCTTTGATGAGTAATACACTGATTTAAGAATACTTAGAAATATAAAGAACAATAAAAACAAAAAATATCAATTGTTGTCCTCAGTTGTAGGTGACCTAACTATTTTTACTTGGAAATGAAGCAGCTTAAATTAACAACAATGAAATTTATTTAAAACAGAAATGAAATGAAACAGAAATTTATTCCTATAAATAGTTATTAAAATGTGCTTTAATAGGACACAACTTTTCTTTCAGTAGCTCTTTTAGGTTCTGTGGAATTATCAGGCTATCTAAAATACCAAATCATAAAATCAGTCACTGGGTTAAGAAGAGAAAGAAGAGTACTCAGGTCATGTAATTAAAACACCAGCTATCATAAGCTTTGTTGATTGATTTGATTTCTTACAAACCTGGCATATAGTTATCTCATGTGATTTAAAGTTAGCACACATTCTGTTATTTTTAAAGTCAGGGCACTGTTTCTGCTAAGTGATCAGTAGTGGCGAACTTTTATAAAGGCATAGATTCTCACAGAGATCAGTGGGAGGGCAGGCAGGCATAAAGTTCTCTCTGAGTGGATTGCTTTACAGGATCAGGAACTAAGCTAAGTCAGGAAACAAGTGAGAGTTGGCACAAGCTTCATTTATACAACTAATTGTCACTTACTAGGCAGGCATAAATCACCAAAATATTGCATCTTCTCTGTTACCACTGTCCTGCTAACTTCAAAATAGTGATGTGTATGTTCCTGAGAGAGCAGGGAGTGCTTCATGACCACTCAGTGCTGATATCAGCTGAATCATTGGTGTGTGCGCTCTAACATCATGGTGATATCAGTCAGTGCTAGAAATGAATCATAACACTATCAGGATTTTAGTTACCTCCTTACACTTTATCTCAGTTCTGTCCCTAGAGGCATTAAGAAACAGATGTAAATTATAGCATTTGTGTGGTTTGGAATCAAGAACTTGTCTTTTTATTGTTCAGGAATAGTACGTTGATCTACTAACTCTGAAACTTCTGGCCAGTGAAATTCAGTGGTTCACAGAGATGACTGCAATCAGCCTTGAGAAGGGTATCATATTTATACAAACCTTACTGGACCTTTTAAATGAAAGATCTTTTGGATGGGATTGGCAGAGTAATTGGGGAGATTTTCATACTTCTTTAAACCACAGTACAAGGCAGTTTTCTCATTTATTTCTATCGGCAGCTTAGAAAAGGGAGGGCTAAATGATGCGATAAATCGGGGGAGGGGGAGCGGGGGAGGTATGGCAGGGTCTATAATTTGCACATTAATTTAGCTGAAATGAATGATATTGGTTACACTGTAATCTTAGTACATTTAATCCTATTTTAAAATTGCAAGAGTGTAGGTAATGATGATAAATATTCATTGTGAAAATTATTTTAAAACAAACCTCTATCCTACTAACTTTTTGAACCTTCTGCCAAATGGAATGATATATTATGCAATCCTGGAAAATATATTTGGAAACCTCCATTGCCAACTTAGTCAGTTTGATGTTGGGCACAGGGTTTTTTAGTGATGGTTTTTCTTATATTGCTTACACATGTAAAGTGTAATGAAATGACTTTATTAGGCATTTATTAAACATACACCACTTCACAGAGGACAGGTAATTGTAATATCAGACATTAACAAATGATAAGATTGTTTCTGTTGAAAATAATAGCAACATTTTATTATAAAAAGGCAAATATTTCAAATTGTACTGCAAAATTAATTTCCCTTTATAGTTACAGGATGTATTATATAATGACACCCCATACAAAAGTGCCATTTTCTGATACCAGCTCATTAAAAAACAGCTTTGAGTAGAATTAGTGCAGTTTATTCATGTCCGAAGCCTATATGTTTCCCCCCGCTAACCTTAATTAAACTCTATTAATTTTCAACTGTTTTTATGCCACTAATCTTTTTCTGAAATAAGAAGTTGGAATTTTTGACTGTTACTTATTTGACAGCCATGAAAATAGTTAACGTGAATTGATTAAGAATGTTATTTAAATTACTGCTTTAAATACTGTTTTAAATCAGCAAGCTGAATCCTGGATTTAAATAACTGATTTAAACTTCCAAAGGGGTAGCCGTGTTAGTCTATTGTAGAAAGACAACAGAGTCCTGTGGCACTTTTAAAGACTAACAGATTTATTTATCGCATGAGCTTTCGTGGGAGAAAATCCCACTTCGTCAGACACTTTGAAGATAGGAAAGTTACAGAGTGGTAGGAAATTAAATGCAGGGGAGTGTATGACATAGCATCAGGTCAGGCTGTAACAGCAAATCAAAATAGGTGTTAGGATTCAAAACATGTACCCGATCAGGGCTCCCGCCTTCAGTCTCCTTGGAGTGATCACTCAGGGACAGAATACAGAATCCCTCCATCTTGTAGGGGGGCGGAAGATCTGGTAGGTCCTCCTGGAGATCAGCATGCAGCAGCTCCTCTAAGTCGCAGCCCCTTGGGCTCGGGTGGTCCTCATCAGCCGAGGGAAGCTCCTCAAGGTTGCAGGATGGGGGCTGTGGGTCCAGGCTCCCCATGGCACAGATTTCAGGGGAGACCTCCGAACCCCAAGGCGCCGGCAGTTCCCCATGACTCTCTGGGACTGGGGGCTCTGGGAACATCTCCAGGTCCCCCACCGTGGGAAGTCCCAGCCAGTCCTCCGGGCCCCAGGTGGTAGGCCAGCCCTCTGCTGGCCCCCGGGATGGCCAGGGCTCTGGAAGGAACAGAGGGGCATCCTTCCCCTCCGGTGGCTTGGGCTGGAGTGGGCTCCTGGGCTTCCTCCCTTTATTTCCTGTCCCACGACCCTGGGTTTCAAAAGGAGGCTGTCTAAACATAGCAAATACTGCCTCTTGGCAGGGGATTAGACAAGATCAATGGTTCTCAACATAAGGGGAGGGGAGCTCTTGGAGGGGGGAGCACCAAAAATTACAGGGGTCCACGAGATGTCAGTAATATTGGGTCATTTAACCCCCTGAGCTCGGGGCCAAGCTTAGCAGCTTTGAGCTCCATGTCTGCTGGAGAAGAGGAGCACCCCTTCCTTCCAGCCCCACACTGGCCAGGTGGTGGCTGCATCAGGAAAGGTTCAGCTTCTTGCTCAGTTAAGAGTAATTATTAATTATTTATTATATTTAATGTTATTACTATAATCATTATATGTGGTTTTAGGAGTTATGTGTGTTTATGGCTGGTGAGAGGGTGAGTTAAGGGGATGGGCAGGTGTACATGTTTTACCTAGTGTTAATCAGTGGGGCTTTCACTCAAAAAGTTTGGGAACCACTGGACTAGTTGATCATTGTGGTCTCTTCTAACTCTGATTCTATGATTACTGCCTAAAGATGCAGATAGGTCCCTTTAATAGGATTTTGAGAAAAGCCTCATCAGGTTAGGTGCCTAACTTACATTGAAATAAATGGGAATTCAAATCAATTTGAGTTAGGTATCTCACCTCCTTAGGTGCCTTTGAAAAGACCAGTAGGCTCTAATCTTTATCTATAGATGCCTAAATATCTTTGAAAATCTGGCCTTATGTCCTTCAGATTTTTAAGACTAGTAGATTTTATCCTCCCCACCTGTATTTTTATGCTCAGAGTGGAAGAGGAAACTAAGCTTTCCTACTTCAACTCTTAATAGGTTTCTCAGCTCTGAACAAAATAGTAATTCAACTGAAGTAAATATTCTCTCTGTACTTGCTAGTTAAAGTGCAACCAAAAGTAATTAAAGCAAAATCTTTTCTACCCAATGGAAACTGAAAGTACTTACATTTTGAAAAAAGTAAATACCAGCACTTCTCCAATGTAAAGATTGACAAAGTATCTGATGAAATGGGTTGCAGCCCACAAAAGCTTATGCCCAAAGAAATTTGTTATTAAGTCTTTAAGGTGCCACAGGACTTCCGTTGTTATTGAAAATAGTAGATTCTTAATGCACTAAATGATGTGACATATTTATAAAGCTTCATTTGACTTCACAAGTGAAGATATTTTCCCACTGATTCTGTGAATAATAAAAAAAGTAGCATCTTTTAACTCATTTAAATTTAAGGTGATCTTATTGTTGCAGCATATCTTTTTTTAAAATTGTTTTAATAAATTATACTAACTTTAGGCTTTGACATAGATTGTTATAATTTCAAATTTTATTTTAAACAGGTTTATTTTAAAAAAGAAAAACGTAATGAATTCAAATAAAAAATAATATATTTTAAAATATATTTATTTTTATCCACCTGCCAACAAGCATGCAGTACTTTATTCTTTGAGAATCTAAAGATCCTATGTCTCCTAGGCTATGTCTACACTTGTAAAATTCAGTCGATTCTGTTAAGTTGACTTAACAGAGTGGCTACACTTTAAGTCGACTTAAGTTGACCTTGTTAAGTTGACTTAACAGTAGACATAGCTATCCACACTTGCTTTAAGTCAACTTAATAAGGTCGACTTAGTGTCATTTCCCATCCACACTGGCTTTAGGTTGACTTAAAAAGTCGACTTTAGGCTTAAGTCGACCTTCAGAGGTGGTGTTATTAAATTGACTTTAGGAAGCGCTTAAGTCGACTTAATAAAAGCCCAGTGTGGACGCAGCTTTGTGTAGGTCGACTTAAGCGTCCTTAAGTTGACCTAAGTTGCCTTAATAAGGTCTTAAGTTGACCTAACTTGCCAGTGTAGACCTACCCCTAGTGACTTTATTGGGCTTCATTTCAATAATTAGGCACATTAACTTTTGAGCTACATAGTTTAAGTTGATAATTTTCTTGTTAAGATTTAATCAAAATTTTCTGTATTTTTCAGCCATATTATCAGTTAAATATTTTACTGGAAAAAGGGCATATACTGTCTTCTTCGTGTTGTGTTGTCCACACAGATTCCACCCTTGGTACATATTCATGTGAGATTGGGTTCTCTGGTAATAGCAGAGGCTGTTGTACCTATGCCTGGGGATGATCCTGTCCTGAATGCCCTCATGACTGCCATAGCGGAGAGTATAAGAGTTGATGCAACCTTAGCCACCACTCAGTTCCTTCCTACTGCCAGTGACTGAGGCACAACTCTTCAGGGTCTATGTCTCTTCACCATTTAAAGAGCTTAGCAGACCTATTATTATTCTAATTTTAAGTTAATAATTCTTAAATTAGTTTTCAACCTGTAGGTATTCTTTTTAAAATGATTTATTGTAGGTTTAATAAGACTCGGAGAATAGATAGGTTTTCTTGCTCTTCTATCCTCCCATATACAGCCTAACATGGCCAAAAGCAAGTCTTTGGGATTTCAGCTTTGCCCCCTGTGGAATGTGGAAGTAGCCATAAACAACAATGTTCATGGTGCCTTCTCTGTCTGGGAGAAGGGTGCGTGCAGGAGATATTTGAAGTGTACTTGGAAGGCTTGAGAGTAGATTGAAGCTTCATCTTCTTCTGCAGACACCTATGCAAGCATAATCTGACCCTAGCAATCAGACACAGGAACCACCACTTCCACGTCAATCACTCTCCTCTAGTGCCCCAAGAAGCTGCGATGACACCCCAAGCTTGAGAGACAATCAGAAACCTCACTCCATGTTTAGCAGGGAAGAGGGGTCACAAGAAGCACCATTCCAAGGGTCAGTTTGGACCTTGCACAACCACTGAGCAGCAGTAGTCTTGTCTCACAGTAAGCATTATGCAGCCAGGGCCGGATTACTGCAGGGGCTTCAGGGGCGTAATCCCCTGGCCCTGGGCAAAAGGGGGCCCCCCCAAAATCTGGCCCGGCTGGCCTGAATGGTGAGCTGCTGCTCGTCTTCAGTCTGCCTGCCCAGCCCACGTGCTGGCTGGTCAGCTCCAGCCAGGGGGCAGGGCAGGAGTACCCAGCTTCAGGTCTGCCCCCTCCCCAGGCCGCCTCCAGCAGCAGCGCTAGCTTATGCCAGCCTGCAGTTGCAGCACCCCCGCAGAAGCGTGCCCCCCGAGTCACCCCCCAGCAGCATCCCCTCCCACTGCCCTCCTCCCAAAAAAGTATGCCCCCCCAGCAACACCCCCCATCCTGCTGCCCCCCTGCAGAAGCACAGCCTCCCCCGCTGTCACCCCCCAGCAGTGCCCCCCCACCACTTGCCCATAGCAGCACCAGCTGGGGCCCTGGAGCTCCTGACCCCATTCCCCACAGGGGGGCAATGGGGGGTCCCACAGAAGGTGCAGCCCCGACCCCCCCCACAGGTCTTGATTCGGTCCCGTATGCAGCCTTTGGTCCTGCTCAGGCACTACATCCACTAGCACTCAGTAACTCTGTGTCCATGGCAGTGGTGTCAAGGGAAATTGGACCAGGCTCATTGGCACAGGTTACAATGATCCCAGCAGCGCATGCAGCAGCAACTGACTCATTGGTACCCAAAACCTTATCAACACTGAAGCACTGCTCAGCACAGGCAGACTTAGTGTGGAATTACCAAAGGCTCTGATCCTGGTTGGAGTGAGGCACTAAACAGAATGGATTTCTTCTGACTGGCCAAAGATCTAACTGCATATGGTACACTGGAATGTTGTCTTTATAAGAAGACTTTACTTTCTTAGTCTCATATAAGAGTGCAGCCTACTGTCTTCTTTCCTGAAAGTGACCCATTTCTACTGTGAGTAACTCAGTGGGATGGAGATAGACAATCTAGGGAGAAATCGCTGAGAGGCACCTGTAAGTCTAGAGGATCCAGAAGAGAACCACCAAGCCAGTACCCTCCAATGTGCCCTCCTCCGTCTATCGTGGCCTTACAAGCCTTGACCCTACAGGTTACTTTGGGGTAACAACCCCTACATGAGGAAACAGGCTTCTTCTGTTATGGCCAAGCCAAGACCATATTTACCAAAACAGATACTGCAGCCAGCACCAATACTATCCCCAACACATCAATTATTGGAGGACAGGAAGACTTCATTGGAGATGGTCTCTCTCCTCACCAGCAGCAATCACTGACTGCTTCTTCCTTCTCACCAGATGAGGCAACTAGCCTGCTCCTTACTGTCACCTCTGATGAGCTGAAAGTATTTGAAGATCTGATCAAGAGACAGCTGGTACCTTGAATATCCCTCTCAAGATAATCCAAGAAAAATAGCATAAACTACGGGACCTCCTCCAACACTAATCATGATGACCCTTTCTCTTAATGAAGGATTTTTGGAACCTGCAAATATGATATGGCACACCTCTGAGTCCATTTATGCAGATGCCAGGCACACAGACAGGAGATACCAGGTTCTGACTAAGGGATATGAATACTTAATCCTGCATACCATCCCTGGTTACTCATCCAAACTATTCAGGAAAGAGTCAAACAACAGGCAAATATGGCAAGGATTCCCAAAGCACAGATCCCAGTGGACACTGTTAAAAATATGATCGTGTGCATATGTAGAAACTGTGTGTATCGCTGAATGGATCTTGCCCCAGGAAAGGAACCTGATCTGCCTATTGATTCAGTGCACTTGAGGTAGATTTTTTTTTTTAAAGTCCTCTGCATGTATTCAGATTATGCCACAGCTCTTCTGTAGGATGTTAGGGTTTTGCACAAAAAAAATGGGAAGATCATTTCCTGTGAAGTGTGTAAGGAGGAATTCACCTTTACTAAGAAAAATTCAGTGGTCATTAGAACCTCATTGTCACTGGGGAAACACAGAGTTTAGTTCTCTCACGGTTAGAGCAGCTGTAGTCAAATCTTTTTTGGTTGCATTGTCTTTAGCACCTATAGAAAAAGAAAAATAATTACTTACACATTTACTCAGAAATTGAAATAAGTTGTATTTATTGCTCTTGAATATGATATTCTGTGTCTGTAGTTTCTCCTTTGTTGAAGTCCCTTCCAAGGATAATTAGTCACTGTTAGTGCGTAATAGCAAACAATGTGTCATAATAATAAAACAAACATAATTAGGGTGCTTTTGGCACATGGCACTAAATGACCCCATTACAGAGACTGTAATCAGATGCAAAATTTGGCTCTAGATCCAAATAGCTTCATAAAGCAGAGGGTTTTGAATCAAGGCTGTTTGTTTGGACCCACTTCTAATCATACTAAAACACAGTCCTTGTTCTTTAGAAGGTACATATAGTATTGAAAAATCTGACTCAACTACCAAATCATAATTATTATCAAAATATGAAAATGTAATTATTTAAACATATATTTTTTATAAAATAGTGTTATGTTTTGGGTGTATGAAGATGCCAATAGCTTATGTAAAAATGGACAATTATTTACAATGAAGGCAGGAATCTGTTTTAAAAGAATTTCTACGCACATCTTAAAGAATTTTAGGTGTTACCTTATTTATACTGATTTTTATAGTTAAGTACCTTACAGAATAACTCAGTTAGGAAAACATGGAGTGATTCAATAAGTGAATAATGTAAGGCACTGCATTGCAGTAGCTGAGTGAAATTGCACAGTAACAATCTTTGAAAATTTCTAGAAAAACTGCATATACAGTAAACATGGACTTGAGGGGTACCCTGCACTGGACCTGTGTTGCCTCAACAAATACCACAAGAAACTGAGGCCTATGTGGTCTCCCTGGCCTCCTTCTTTCCCTCTCTGGATCCAGGAGACTGGCGTGCTGCTCTCGACCTAAAAGACGTGTATTTTCACACCTCTATCTCCTGTGGTCATAGAAGATTCCTCAGGTTTGTAGAGGGTCAATGCCACTGTCACTTCACCACTCTATTCTTCAGCCCATCAGTAGCCTCATGAGTCTTCACAAAGTGTGTGGCAGTTGTAGCAGTCCTCCTCCAGGCATTTAGGTGTGAAAGTCTACCCCTACCTTGATGACCAGCCAATTGAAAGTCGGTTATGGGCACAGCTGCAGCACAGCATAAGTACATTTAGGGTCACCTTCAAGGCACTGGGTCTCTTGATAAACAGGCAAAAGTCAACTCTAGTCCTGGTTCAGAGAACAAGGCTCATCGGGGCAGTGCTCAATGCAATCCAGGCCAAAGCCTCCTTGCGGGAAGCCCAATTCCAGGCTATGTTGGACCTGATGGCCAGGGTCATACCCCACCCATTAACAACTGTTCAGGACTGCCTCCAACTGTTGGGTCACATGGTGGCATATACCTACATGATGCAGTATGCAAAGGGGTGCTTCAGATCCCTATTGATGTGGCTGACGCCAAACTACACTCTGAGCAGACACCACTTGGATTCGATACTCAGGATTCCACCTCTGGTCCTTGCTTTGCTGGAGAGACCCAAGATTTGTAATGAATGGGCTAACTTTCTTTGCTCCTCACCTACTGTCATCCTTAATCTCAGATGCGGCAGACCTAGGGTGGGGAGCCCACTTTGGCAGTCTCAGGAGTTGGTGTCTGGTCCCAGGGAGAACTCTTCCTGCTTGTAAGCATTAGGGAACTCAGGGTGATACGCTTGGCTTGCCAGGTGTTTCTTCCCCAGCTCTCAGACAAAGTGATGCAGGTCTTGATGAACAACAACAAGCAGGGAGAGGTTTGTTGTTCAGTGCTGTTCATCACTTTGATCTTCTGGCTTGAGACTTCTGTGTGGAGCATGACTTTCATCTTGAGATCTCACATCTCCCAGGAGCCTGAAATGTACTTGGAGATTGCCTCAGCAGATCCTTTTCCTCTCACCACAAGTGGTCTCTTCATCCAGAGGTTGTTAGTGTCATCTTCCAGAAGCGGGGGCCGCCACAGAGAACATAAGAACATAAGAACATAAGAAAGGCCGTACTGGGTCAGACCAGAGGTCCATCTAGCCCAGTATCTGTCTACCGACAGTGGCCAGTGCCCAGGTGCCCCAGAGGGAGTGAACCTAACAGGCAATGATCAAGTGATCACTCTCCTGCCATCCGTCTCCATCCTCTGATAAACAGAGGCTAGGGACACCATTCTTAACCCCTTTCTGGCTAATAGCCATTTATGGACTTAGCCAACAGGAAATGCCACCCGTTCTGTTTGCTGCATGGGCTCAGCATGGGCTCCCTTTTTGATTCCTTCCTGTTCTTGTGGGCAGACTGTCTACTGTGTGCCTTCCCAATGATCCCCTTGGTTCACAAGGTCCTTCTACAAATCAAATAGAACAAAGTGAATGTTATCTGATAGCTCTGATGTGGCTATGCCAGCGTTGGTTCGGTATGCTTCTGGACCTCTTAGTCACTTCATGGAAGCCCCACACTTGTGCTCCCTCCTCTCCCCTCTCTGACTTGATTTCACAAGATCATGGCCAGTTGCTTCATCTTAACCTTGCCTCCCTGTGAGTTGAAGAAGAAATTACTCACCTTGTGTAGCAATAATAGTTCTTAGAGATGTGTGTCCCTGTGGGTGTCCCATGACTCATCCTCCTTCCCTCTATTTCAGAGTTCTTGATATGTGGTAGAGAAGAAACTGAGAGTGGTTCGGCCATGCAGTGCTAATTAGACTTGAGGCAGAGTACAAGGGGTGTTTGGGGATGCGGGAGAGTGCTTGTGCAGACTGAACAGATATTGCTACCAAAGGCTATATCTACACTAGAAAAGTTAAGTCGACTTTTGTTAAGTCGACTTTACGTCGACTTAAATATTGACCTTATTAAGTTGACTTAACAAAGTGGCAACGCTTTAAGTCGACTTAGTCCACTTTGTTAAGTCGACCTAACTGCCCTTAGGTCGACTTAACAAAGTGGACTTATGTGTCCACATTGGGCTTAGGTCTACCTAAGGAAGGGTTAGGTCGACCTAAGGAGGCTTAAGTCGACCTAATGAGCGGTAGTTATTAAGTAGACTTAAGCTTTCATTAAGTCGCCTTAAGGAATTTCTTAAGTTGACTTAATGAAAGCCTAATGTGGACGCGGCTTAATTTAAGTTGACTTAAGCCTCCTTAAATCAACTTAAATTGCCAGTGTAGACATAGCCAAAGATCTCTGATCAGAAGCAGAAAGATGCATATAAACCTACAGTGGAGCACATCCAACTGAGTAAGAAAAAAAATGAGATTGCATCTGTTAGCTGTGCCATGTGGCTAATACATGCATCTTAAAACCAAATCCTAAAAAGATGCAAGCAATTCTGAAATGTCCTACCAAGAAATGTGCAAGACATGCATTGCTTTTTGACATTTCTTAATTATATGTCCTAGGTCAGTGAACCCTTTAGGAGTTTGAGTAATAGGATTCTGAAATGTGCTAGGAATCCCAGCAGTTCCAAAAGTTAACGACGGTCTACTCTATCCAGTGCTAAAACATGATCATGTAAAGGAACCAGTAACTCGAGTTAGGAGAAGCTTTTCAGCTGAATAGCTTAGTCACTGATAAACACAGTTTTGGCTGACCATAAACTATTTGTAAGTTTGACCTGCTTAGTTTCAGCTGGGAACAAATGTGCCTTTTAGCCCAGTGTTTAGGACAATTGTCTGGGATCCAGATTGAATCCCACTCTGGAGCAGGGATTTGAACTCACTTTCCCCCAGCTCCTCTCAGTTGTAGGTTATTCTGAGGTGGGTTGTGCTCCATTTCCCTTGCTGATGCTGTTTATTTACGTATTTCTTGTGCCAGCAAGAGAGTGAGAATGACTCTTCAGTTTGCTGTGTAAGGCGCACTCACCTGGAAGATAGGAGATGTGGAATCAAATCTCTCCTCTGAATCAGGCAGAGAGAAGATTTGAATCTGTATCTCCATTGTTTTTACATGTATATGCCACAGTTGATCAATATCTCCAAGGATGTGATCAAATACATGTTGACATGGATCGAAAATCTTGAGGATCTATCTTCAGAAAAACTTTATTGGCTCTGTCCCACCTACAAGAAATGTTAATGAAACTTCAAAAATGTTGCTTGGATGTACAATGCAAAAATTGCAGACTTTTATAAGTGTAAAATGAGAAACCCATCTATAATAAGATTATTATATGTGGAAGTGGGTAAATTTTGAATCTTATAATATTTAGTAGGTGATATTGAGACATTGGGCTATACTTATTCAGCTGGCAAATGTAGGCTAAAAGTTACTTTTGATTTATAAGTATATTATGCATTTTTACTTTTTGATTGGTTCTCCACATTTGCTAAGTAGTAATTGCACAGATAATAAAGTTTGAATACTGTGACTTAATTTGTAAATGATGACAGGTAGATTCTGTTATGAAAGTTTGTTTTGGTGTATGAGTATTTTTAGCAGATCTCATTGAAGTTCCTTTGGCAATATCTCACTAGCTGTGTGGATGTGTTGATCCTTTTCATTATCATCTTAGTACTGGGGAGTCCCATTCAGAGGCCAGGACCTCATTGTGCTAGGGACTGTATGAGCACAAAATTAAAAAATGCATATTACTTTAAATATTTTTTAGCTAAGAGACTTGTGCGTTTTTTTTCCAGGGAATTCTGCAGAGAACAAAGTTTAAGTTTCCTGAATGTGACCTTGGTGATTATAGTTGAGTAGAATTGATTGTCTGGGAAAGTGGACTCTGTGTGTATGTGTCTTTACATTGTATTTCCTGCTCTTTGTAGGTTTGAGTTTTCTATTACTGTCCCTTAGCAAGCTTTAACTGTTTTTCACTAACTGTTCTATATTATCTGAGTATGAAATTATTGTAATTTAAGGGATGAGAGTATTTGAAATCCTAAAACAATGCAGTCCAAAGCTTTGCAGAGCTGTTAATAATGAATCCATTAATGCAAACATCAGCATATAGTTCTTATAATAAATTTGTTGATAGAAAAATGTACTGAAAGATAAGCCTGACTGTGTTAATGATAATTAATGTGATCAGCATTGTGGCAGATTTTCCACAGTAAAAGGCGTAGGAAGGTCCCAGTGTCTGTAAATTGAAAACATATGGGCAGGAAGTATGGATGTATAGTTTCAATGTATTGTTCCTTTAAACATGCATGCAGTAATTCCTGTCATGTTCAAAAGGGGGGCATGACCTAGAATAGTAGAGGAAACCTCCTCTATGGGAGTAGGAAAGGCTAGAGCAATCTTAGATTATGGCTAAACTTTTGAAGGTATTTAGGAGTTGCTGCAGACAGATTTAGGTTCCTAAGTTTCATTTTCAAAAAGAGATTTACATTCCTAAGTGCCTAAATTCCTTTTGAAACGGGGATTCAGTCGCCTCAGACAGTTGTGACTGGACATGGCATGGCATCCCATTATTTATCCTCTGTCATCTTGTACAAAGGAAATTTGTGGCATTTTCCATCTAATTTGTTGGGTTTTTTTTTATTATTCATTATAGCGTATAAACTATGGGAACTGAAGCATAGACCAGTGGGCCAAGTGACCCTTCTTGGAGAGCATCTGCTCCCTTTTGCACTCAGCCACATCTCTGTGACAACTATCCTTTGTTAACTGATGTGGAGTGGGGAAGAGACCATCACCCCATGCTGTCTCTGTCCCCTTTTGGAGAGTGTAGACCAGTGATGGCAAACCTTTTAGAGACCGAGTGCCCAAACTGCAACCCAAAACCCACTGGTTTCTCGCAAAGTGCCAATACTGAGGTTTTAGTTTAGAAAAAACAACTTATACATTAACATCTTTTGTCTTAAAAGAAAAACACAATACCGGAGCTTTCAATGATACAAACAACTTTTTATTGAAAGGCAAAAGTTTGCATTTAGAATGCTTTTGAACAATTAATGTGATTTTTGCTGTTGTATGCATGTTGATAATTTGTTTATCCTTGGCTCATACTTTGGAGGGGAGGTGAGCAGCCATAGCGTGGCTCCCATCTGCATGCTGGGACCAGACAGGAGGCGAGCTGGCCGTGCCCCCCAGGGGAACCCACCCCACACCCCCAGTCCCCTTTAGAAACCCCGAACCCGAGTCCCTCTGGCCCGGGCACTCTCCAGGCCCCCCGATCTCCGTTGCCCGGTAGCTCCCTGCCCCCAGCTCGCTGGCCGCAACGCCTCGACCCTCCCGGTCACCATCGGCTCCCGTTCCCCGACCCCCCCAGTTCCCCATTAGCTTCCCAGCCCACCCGGTCCCCGTTCCCTGGCCCCCCAGTTTCCCATCGGCTCCCCAGCCCCCGTTCTCCAACCCCCCAGTTTCCTATCGGTTTCCCGGCTTGCCCGTCCCCCATCAGCTCCCCAGACTGCCCAGCCTTCCCGGTCCCAGCTCCCCAGCACTCACCCGCCCGGCCCCCAAGCTTACGTGCCCAGAGAGCTGTAGGGGCGTCCGGCGTTGGGCTGGCCAGGAGGCTGCTCCCACCCTGAACTTGCTCTTTCGGAGCACGCTCAGGGCGGGAGATTTGAAAACTCCCCAGCCCGGCTGGCTGCTGCTGCTCCCAGCTGAGCAGCAGCCTGCCTGCAGGGCAGGGCAGAGCGGAACCTGCGTTCCGCCGTAGTTTTCTGGGTTCCTGGGCCCCGGAATAGATTCGGGGCTCAGGCTTTTCTACCCGGGGCCGGAGCCCTGCCAGCCCGACGACGACGACGCCTCTGCGCCACCCAAACCCCTGGATTGAGCTGGGTGGCAGGCTCCGCTTCGAGCCCCGCCACCCGATCCCCCAGCTGGTTCGGGTCTCAGCTGACACCCGAAGCCTGGGAACTGAGCTGGGGGACCGGCTTGAAGCGGAGCCGGCCCCCCAGCTCAGTCCAGGGGTTCGGGTGGCGGCAGAAGCTCCGGTGGAGCTTCTGCAGCCACCGGATCCCCCAGCTGGTTTGGGTCTCAGCAGGAGACCTCGCATCATTACAGGTCCGCCCCTGGGCGTGCGTGCCACCAGAGAGGGCGCCGAGTGCCACCTCTGGCACGCGTGCCATAGGTTCGCCACCACTGGTGTAGACTTAATACTAGACCTACAGAAATCATGCACTCCTTTGTGCTGCTTGGGTCCTCTCTATACCTTGGAAAGTTGTGCACTTGCAGGTCACAGGCGCAATCTGGCTCTAAGTGGTCTATTTTAGAAATGGTTCATGAAGTTTGAAGACATCCATTTCACCTTTGTTGATGGTATTTTCATAGCGTGAATATTGTGCAGTGTTTTGAAAATGTATCTTTAGGTTAGGGTTGGTTTCTGTCAGTATCTGTTTACTAACAGTTCATGGAGTATCATTGACTCCATGCTCAAAAGAGGCATTGAGGCAGAGTTAATGAGCGACTGAGCCATCTGAAAGAGATGGAGGTTAAATATAAAATAGTAAAGAAGGATATGTGGTAGCCAGTGGCTGATTCCCCATATATCTGGGAGATCTGCTGTAATAAAAATACCAACTAAGAGAACTGGATAATGATGTTACTTTTCTAAGTACTTCCCCTTGGTGGGCAAAACTAAATGTTGCTGTTGACTTAGCTGATGAATTGATACCTTGTTAGAGTGGAAATGAAATTGGGGTTTGATTATCTGATTTCTGTCCCGTTATTTGCTTTTACAGCCTTATTTCCAGTACCCCCAATATTGCTTATTCATTTATTTTTTGGTTTTGGCAGATGTGATTGTTTAAAAAATGAAGTGTTTTTGTTTCCCAATCAATCTACGAACTCCGCAAGATTGGAAGGTTTCCCTAATGTTCTATAAATCAATTAGGTTACAAAATATCTGACATAATTTGAAACAGTGAACAATTGTTTATACCTGTCTGAACAAATAGAAGTTGCTGTGCCATAAGAGAAGTAAAAATACAATTCTCTTCCCTCAACTTTTAAATTCAAATGAAGGGAATTATGAATCTGGGTGTGATTACAAACCTTTGAAAAGTCATGCTGGTAATCAGTCTTAACAGTTGAGTTATGCTAATCTTTCATCAAAGGTATGCACCTGGTTTCCATTTTAAAACTGTCTCCTTTTAACAATGGGTTAAATATAAAAAAAAGTTATTTTAGGCAGGAATATGGTTAAATTATCAGATGTGAAATCTTGGTGACCTTAAACTGTTGCTGATTTCAGCCAGTTTCAAAGACTGCTGTCTTTGGGCAGGGGGGAGTAATTCAATCAAATGGGAGTGCAGGAAATTATAGGCTGGAAAGAGGCCAAGAAATTTATGTGGGTTTCTTCTTCTTGTTAATTAAACTGATAATTTATAGCAGTGAGTTTTCGTTATATCAGTCTTACGTGTTTATATTCAAAATAAACTTTGAAAAAAGTGATTAATATATATCCATGGGGGATAAACTGTAGGTAGTAAAATTTTCTTTGACATTTGTGATATCATTTAATGAATGCTTCTTTTCATTGCATTTTTGTCTATATATTGGAAGTTAAAAATATCTTAATTTTTGTGAGAAATCATCGCTTATAGTCTGCAGAGTCATCTTTTTCATATTGTAATTCTTACATATAATCAGCACTGTTTTATTAGAAATCTCTAAGCTGGCTGTAAATATATACAAGCTTCTTTTAGTATTTAGTTTAGAAAAATGATGAAGCATAATTGATTAATGTCTTAGCTGGCTAAGGATATAAGTAAGACATGAGCACTTGAGTTTAAAAAAAAAGTCTCCTTTCTTTATATAGGACTTTAGTTTAGAAGACAACAAAGCTCATAGTACACTCTTATCTCAACCAAGATCATCATGAGGCTTTTAAAAATATAAAAACATAAATTTGTTCTATTTGTACATTTTGGCAAAATTTCAATATAGGCTCCCTAAATTTTATGTTTCTTTTTTTAAAGTTTCATTATTTTTACACTCTAAGGCTATGTCTACACTGGCAAGTTAGGTCGACTTAAGGAGGCTTAAGTCGACCTAACTTAGTCCCCGTCCACACCAGGCTTTCATTAAGTCAACTTAAGAAATTCCTTAAGTCGACTTATGAAAGCTTAAGTTGACTTAATAAGAACCACCCATTAGGTCGACTTAAGCCTCCTTAGGTCGACCTAAGCCCAGCGTGGATGCTTATGTCCACTTTGTTAAAGTTGACCTAAGGGCAGTGAGGTCGACTTAACAAAGTGGACTAAGTCCATGTCCATGGACACCACTTTGTTAAGTTGACTTAATGAGGTCGACTTTAAGTTGACTTAGAGTCGACCTTATTAAGTCAACTTAACAAAGTCGACCTAACTTTTTCTAGTGTAGACATAGCCTAAAGGCTTGATCCTACTCTGATGTCGATGGGAATTTTACATTGACTTCTGTGGGAACATGATCTGGCCTTACTCAAAAATTGAATATTTGATAGTGCTGTGTTGTAATAGCTATCCAGCAAATACTGAAGTAAAAGATACAAAGAAAGAAAAACAGACTCGGCTCTTTCCCCACAAAGCTGATGAAGATATAAAATTTTAACTGATGAAAGCAGAATCTGTGCACAAAAATATGAACCTCTATTTAGTCAATTTTTCTGTATTTTGGGACCTCCTCACTGAAAAATATATGCTGAATATCTGATATAAATCAAGATGTAAGATTTCTATTACAAGATTTAACACGATAAAAGAATAAGTGACATGAGCCTAGTTAGATCCCTGTTGTTTATCTGAACAGATCCCAGAGCCTGAGCAGACCTGCACTGAAGTCAATGGAGCACTAGGTGGATACAGTACTCTGAGTTGGTGGACAACTTTCAGGATCAGGGACCTAACAAGCCCAACAACAAAATGCACCCATTTATAAATTAGAAACAATTTATGGCTGTTCATTATGGAGTAGCCACTCCATAGTGATAGACCATGTAGTAGGAGTCATTTATAATAATACTATTCTATTGAGTTCTTATCCCACACCTGTTGCTAATTTATATGAGCCTCTACCAGCCCAAGCATCTGCCATTCTTATTTTCTCAAAGGGAAAATTGTGTGTGTTTTACTTTTATTTCTGTATGCTGTATGTAGTTACCCATGCCTGGCCCAAGCATCTGCTATAGTTTTGACCAAGAGGGGTAGTGTTAGGGCCAGCAGCTGTGATGGTGATGCAGCAACATACCATAGAATATTGTCCTGGGGAGAAAAATGGCTAATGAGAGGGCAGCTGGAGCTGGGGTAGGGGCTCAAGATCTACCCAAATGGGGCATCTGGAAGGCAGTTAGAGAAGAAGGAGGCAAAAACAAATGGTGCTGGTGTAAAAAGGAGATTTACTGAGGAAGCTAGCCCTTGAAGGGCAGCAGGCATGGAACCCAGCTGCAAAGGGTGTGGAACAGATCACTGGGTGATGTTGACCCTTGGACACTGACAGAGGGCACCTGGAGAATGGATGTAGCCCTCCAGTTCAGGAACTGTTATTCACGGGTGAACAGGTGCAGTGCAAAGCAAAGGATCAGTGCAAGCCAGTGGGGGTGAAGGCCGGACAACTCAGATGAAGCTGGACTTTGCAGTCAGGGAGAGGTGGAGCTGATTCCCTCTTGGGGTGACGTAGCGTGGTGTTTAAAAAAATTATTTGATTGTCATGGTAATTTGCAATTCGTTATTTTCCTAAACAAGAATTTGATATTACTTTATATTTTATTATTTGCATATTATTTATATTATATTATTGTCTCTGCCTAATATCTAGATTTTCTTTTATAAAGTTTAAACTTTATATCCATTATCTTGGTTTGCCTCTGCCTTTCCTCACAGTAGGCATAGCCTAGCTGATGTCTAGGTCACTGCACTGTGCTGATCTCATTTACCACTGTATTTCCAGAATGACTTGGTTGACTTTAGTGGAGTTTACACTGGATTTACACAGATGTAAAATAAGTCAGGATCTATCGGACAATATAATTCAGATACAAATAATGTTGTGGAGGATTGGGTGAAGATCCATTTATAAAGTGGAATCTCTCTCAGATATGTATGTATGTGACTAGTGTGCATATAAATGCGTGTCTATTTGGTGCACAAGAGGCCTCCATGATCTTGTACCTTTTACTTGCAGAGACAGTTACACTGATTTCAGTGGAACTAGTTGTTCTTCTTCAAGTAGTGTCCTTATGGGTTCTCCATTCTAGGTGTGCTTGTTCCCCCATGCCTTCAATCAGAGATTTCTCATAGCAGTATCTGTTCAGCCTGCACATGCATGTGCCCTATGCCATTGCTATACAGAACTGTGTGAGCTAATCGTTCTCATTTCCTTTTCAGCTACCCCAGCTTGAGATGGAACCTTAGCTAATTGTCTGAGCTGAGTTTTCTCTGCTGTGTTCTCTTAGCTTTTGTAGTTAATGTATTAGTATGTAATAATAGTTATTTGTATTAGTTTTTAAAATAAAAACAAAACAGTAAAAAGTTTTGTGTACCTAGGTGTCAGATAGTTTCCCTGTCCTCCCCTGCCCCTACAGGGGAGGTTTTGCCTTTTCCAAGAGTAGGCTCAGTTCTGTTGGATTCAGGTATTGCCAGTTATTCCAGGAGGCAATCTCAGTGAGTGACAGACATTCCTGATGCATCTGTTGCCTTGGATAATCTCATATTTCCCAAAAGTGCAACTTCTGTCTGTTGTTAAAAGCCAGAAAGAACAGGGATGGAGAGCTCACTGCATCTGGCTTATGCGCTGAACCAGGCCAGAACCCTCCCATATGCTGGTCTCCAAATAAGTTGGCTTCCTTTTCTATCTCTGAACCATGCTCACCCAGGGCATCTAAGAAGACTGCCCAAGATTCTTTTTGTAAGTCTTAAAAAGACTGTCCCTGGAGTTCTCCAGGTAAGAATTTTGCATCAAAGATGTCAAAGTCATCAGCTTGATGTCAGAAGAGCCCTGGCCTTGTACTCTGAAAGGACTAAAACTTGCAGGAAGACTTCCAGATTGTTTGTCTTAATCACAGACAGAACAAAAGGAACTGCTATTTCTAAATGAGAGATTCTCTTCATGGATAACTGACTGTATTAGTAACTGCTACCAATCTCTTGATTTTAAAGCACCCACTGACAAATGAACTCACTCTGTAAAATCTATTTCTACCTCAAAAGTCTTTCTTAAGAATGTTTATGATTGAAATATGTAAAGCCGCAAGTTGGGCTTCTATGCATTCATTTGCTGAACGCTGTGCAATAATTAGAGACTCTTTTTCTGATAATGTGTTTGGCTCAGCTGTACTTTTTTCCATACTGCACTAGATCCAAAGCCCACTGCTCCCTCAAGGGAACTGCTCAATAGTTACATGGATTGGAGCACCCATAGGGACACTGCTCGCAAAAGAAGAAATGGTTACTAACCTGTGCAGTAAACTGTGGCTCTTTGCACAGGTGAGCTTTACAATTATTGCAGCATTCCATTGTACCAGAGAGGTGAAATTGCCAGCCACAGTTGTCACCCTGGACTTGTAAATGATCTTTTAGATACCTACCGGTAGGTCCAGATCATGGAGTGCTTTGAAGATAAGGATCAAGAACTTGAACTAGATTCCAGTGTAGAGAGCAGAGGACTGATCTGATGTGCTCGTGAAGAGATACAGCGCAGTTTGCAGTATTAGTTGGATTTTCCTAAGCATGATGGCTTTGTGCCCAGATATAGTGCATTGTTGTAGTCCAACCGAGAGGTGGCAAAAGACTGAATAACTGAAGCCAGGCTATTGTCTGCCAGTATGGGACAAAGTCTTATAGCCTGCCAAAGATGACAGAAAGCATTATTCACAGACGGTGCTAAGTGAGAGCTTAGCGTCAGTGAAGAATCCAAGAGTACTCTTTACCTAGAGACTGAATTGATGAATTGTAGATGTGTACACTCTATGAAACGAGATTGCACCATAACTATATTCTCATATGTACATATGTCCAACTCACAGGAAATACCTCAGTTTTCTAGTAGGAACATATCAGTACTAATAAAGGACCCTGCCATTGGTTTTCCACAGCCCTAGGATATTCACTAAGGGCTTGGCATACATAGCAGCTCATCTAAGGTGAGAGGGGAATCCATACCTATCCATATCTTGATGAGTGGCTAATCTGAGGCACTTCCCTTCAGTTTGCCTTTTCTTCCAGAGTCCCTGGTAATTCCATGAAAACTTTCAGAGTATAAATAACATTTTGCAAGGTTCATTTATTACAATATGTCCCACAACTATAAGCCAGAAGTTCCCAGTGCAGTTCAAAGAGTACATTCACTCTTTCAAGTCTGAAAAGTCCATCAACACTCCAAATATAGCTCTGATATCTCTTAGAGGAACAGGGGAGCTGGGCCAACTTCATTTATGGGGCCAGTTACCTATTACAGTGACCAAATTAATTAAATTCCAACGGGGTAGCCGTGTTAGTCTATTGTAGAAAGACAACAGAGTCTTGTGGCACTTTTAAAGACTAACAGTCTTTAAAAGTGCCACAAATTAATTAAGTGACCTTAATGCTCCTTGTCGCTTTGGGCCTCAAGGTCAACCAAGAAAAATCAACACCTCCTTTGACTCAAAAATATAGAGCTCATAGAAGCCATGTTAGATTCCAAGTGCTGGCAGATAACACTGCAGCTGTGCATTATGTCAGCTGAGAGAGGAACCATCTCTATTTTACCAGGAGGCTATTTGACTTCGTATTGGTATATTCATCACCAGATCAAGCCACTGGTCCTGCATCGTCCAGGCATTCCGCTCTTGCTAGCAGATCACCTGAACAGACAGTTCTCAGACGACCCTTATTGGTCCATCAAGGACTTATCATTGGAGAGCATCTTTTGCAAGCAGAAAATCCATCAATTAACCAATTTGCCACAGAGCAGAACCATAAATGTCAAGTGTTCTGTTCCAGAGGAAACTGTAGCCCAGGATCTCTGCCCTTCTTATTTCTTGGACACTGTGGTTGATGTATGCCTTTCCCTTGATCCTCATGATATGAGGGTGATGAGGAAATGGAGGAAGATGCTGGGTCAGTGACCATAGTCTTGGGATGGGTCAGCCAGTTGTGGAATTTTGATCTGGTGAATTCTGAGTACTGTCCCCTATCACTTTGCCTGGTCTGCCTTATGCAGTCTCAGGGCTTGCCTACACGAGCACCGTAATCCGCATTAAAAAACATTACCGCGCGTTAAGAAGCAAACTGTACAGACGTGAAATGTTGTTACTGCGCACTAAGCGCCTTGTTGCTGCGCATTCCAACAACCACTCCGGCGAGAGTGGTAACAGCTGTTGCGTATCAGCTGCTGCGCGTTTGTGCTCGTGTGTTCACTTTCCGCGCATTGATCTGCCTCCGGAAATGTCCCATCATTCCCAAGCCGTCCTCTCTGTGCTTTCCCCCACCCTCTCTTTGGCAGTGACAAAACTGTCCCCGCCTACAGAGGGGAGATGTGACGGGATGCAACATGTATGTCCAGATGTGAAGCATGATACAGGGTTCAGACCCTCAGAACTCTCTCTAGCACAGTGGCTGGAGGTTTACATGACAAAGGGAATGCTAATACCCTCCCTGGCTCAGGTCGAAGTGAAGAGAATCTCCCAACAGGACAGTGGGAGGAGGGGCTGTCAGCAGTTGTTTACAACAAAGACACAGAGACTGTGTGAGGGGAGAAGCTGCAGGCTGACTCCAAGCGCGTACTCAGGGAAAGTGGAACGCTGGGATATGTGCCCAGAATTCAGTTCGCTAATGCGCATCACAGCGAGGAATCCTGTGACGTAACAAGGAGCGACGTGTGTACAAGGTACAGCGCAATAAAATCCACGTGCTTCTTACAGCGCAGTTCAGAAGTTGCGCTCTAATTTGATCGTGTAGAATAAGCCTCAGAGAACAGTGGTAAAATCCTAAAACCTTGCATCGTTACTTGTAATGGGCAGGGTATGGGCTTCATGACATCTGTTGACAGAAGATATTCTGCTGAGGTTCACAACATTCTGCTCCAAAACAGAAAAGCCTCAACTAGATTGACGTACAAAGCCAAATGGAAGAGGTGTTCTCTCTGGGCTTCTGAGCACCAGCTGTCTCCCTTGAAAACTTCTTTGGGAGATAAGGTTTCATCCAGAATAGAGATGAAAATTGACATCCAAGATTTGAGTTTATTGTCATTAGTGAGGATTTTCCATGCTCTCCAGTAGCAGAAATTGTTGTGCTTTTTCCTTAGAATACAGTTCACAATCTGTAATTTAGGGAAATTAATTTGAATCGTCCTGTGGAAGTTATCTCAACTGGAAGAAATTTCAAAGGGCAGGACATTCCCATACTACTAATGATTGACACTTCTCATTGTCCGCACACTGCATACAAGCTGAAGTACCCATGGAAGTGGCTCTATGGTCCATATTACTTGAAGAAAGGAATCATTCAGGTAAGCACAGGTATCTGTGCTTTAATATTCCCAACTAAGAGAAATAAAATTTGAATATTGCAAATTGAGTGTATTAACATATAAAGACACAGCCATGCAAATAAGATCTGTCTGTTCTCAAAATCTTGAGACTAATAGGTATAAAATAACATTTATTTTAAAATGTTTTTTTTAAATAAAATTTTTGTTGCCTCAGGAACTTAAGTTTTATCAAAAACTTTGGAAATAGAGAAACAGTAAAGGTGAATTCTGACACAAAAACAAAAAATTGTATGTAGGTCCTTTACTGATCCTTATAAAATATGGTCACAATTTTTGTAAATTGAAATCACACTCATTATTTTTCTCATGGTTTTTACATTTTTTAAATCTGGCCTTCACTTTCCACCTTTTGCTAGAGGGCAGATTCCATAAGCTTAGTAGAATTCTACCACATTACAACCTACTATATTAGCTGTTGAAAGGGAGGACTCTTGTACACATTCAGCTCCGTGAGGCACTCCCAGCTGGGCAAAAGCCATTAACAGATTTCACAGGCTAGGATGAGCATATTGTCCATGTTCTTGTTATTTCTTAGGAACTTTCTTGGTGATAGATATCTCATCTTATTATTTAGAAAGTCTTGTCAAATAATTATTGTATCTCTGTGAGTTTGGATGTTTCTTTGTGGCACATTTTGATTAGCAGTTAATGTAAATGTGGAGCTTGATTGGTTGAAACTTTGAATAAATAAATGTAGAAGCAGCAACAATTTAAGCTGTAAAATTAAGGGTATTATATTAGAGCAAATACTACATATTTTGGAAACTCTGATTCAGCTTCCAGATTGCTGGAGAAAATTATAATGGATCATATAATGGAATTGAGTCAGATGAGAATTGTTGGCTGACTAGGCAAGTATTTGCTTCACTACCATGACAGAATGATTAGGATTGTATGACTTTCTTGATAGAAAAAGCCTTATTTATTGTATTATATAAATATCACTGTTGAACTGAGCTGTACAATAGGTTTATATGTGAACTCTTCTTTTGCTCTAAGCCTCATTTGGACTCAAGATTAGATTAGAATGAACTGTTTCTAAACAGCGTTTTCCATTTCTAGTTTTAAATGAATAAAAATTGAGAAAAATATTCTGCTATACTCACACATTGTATAAATAGTTATAAATATAGTATGCAATCAATTTCAGATCTTTTGAGTCACAGAGTAAATGCCTCATGGCTGCATAAGTGTTTCAGGGTAAAACTGAATATGCAACAATTAGCCTGAAATAAGTGGAATACTACATACATCTGTTATGTTAATTTTACATTTTACAGTATTTGGATAGAATTGTTTGTTGATATTGAAAGTGAGTATTACTCTTATATCTTGCCTTACAAATTAATGCTCAGTATTTATGAACTGTGGTGAATCCCCTGAATATAGCAGTAACCAGTGAAAATGATTCATAACAAACTAGGGATCAGATTCTAAGAATTTCTTATGTGGATGGTCTGTTTTCATATTTTCCTTATTGTTCATCTGTAGTAAATAGTTCTTTTCATGCTGTGGGGCTTAACTTCTGAATAAATGAAATAAGATATGAGATAAATGAATGACGATTTAAGAGTGAGAGGAGGGTAAAATCATTAATGCAGCCCTCTGAAAGTGGAGAAGCTTAGTGTTAAAAAAAATTATTTGGAAATAACAGAAAAATATTTTCCCTGCATTTTCTCATTTTATCACTATAAACAATTTCAGTGAATTTATTTATTTTACAAAATCAAGGCTAGTATTTTGATGGCAGTAAAAAAGTACAGGGCGTGTTTTATAACGCCACTAAAACATGCTTTGGGATGTCTCCTTACATACCTAACGTATATTAGTAGACTCATAAAACCTGCCCTATTTTGTTCTGCTCCCTAACACAGGTTTGGAAAAATTAAATTCTAGGACAGTGGATCATATAGGTAGAGATCACACCTTGAACTGTAACAATGAACTGCTGTGTTTTAAATTGGAGTGTAGATATTATTCTTGAGTGGTTTCCATTTAACAACCATATTTTCCTGATCGTGTGTTAAGTAAAGCTACAAACTAGAGCAGGTTGAAAATTTTCTGATAGACCTTTTCCCATTGAAAAATGTCTTCTGTCAAAACTTCCCAGAAGGAATGTGGTGTTAACAAAATTTTGTTTTGAGGTAAAAAAATTTAAAAAAGTATTTTGACAAGGTTGAATGTTCCATTTTGACATCTTCAATACAGTTTTTGTTTCAAAACAACAACAATTTTTGTTAGGAATCTCATTTCATCAAAAATTTCAAAAATTCTTTGTTTTAATTTTGATTCAGAATAAAACAAATATTGAACTGGTGGAATTACATGTAAAATGAAAATTCTGATTTTGACACAGTTCTACCAGATATAATGAAGTATACGTCACACTGCCCCTCATGACATTTGAGCCAGACAGTGAGAAAAATATCTCCATCCCGCATCAAGCTTCTTAGCACACATAATGAATTATTAACATAACATTTGCTAAATTACAAATATAAGTTTATAGTAAATTTTGGGTTAATTTATGCCATGTAGATAAAATTTTTAAAAGCACCTAAGCAATTTAGATGGTTAATTTTCATTGAGAGTAAGGCTTCTAAATCACTTAAACACTTTTGAAAATTTTGCCCAGTGATAGTCAGTGAAAGTCAATGGGATTTAGGCTGTAAATGCCTAAGCCCTGGTCTATACTGCTTCACAGTTTTGGCGGCAATTGAAGGGAGATACACAAAATACTTAAAATCCTCTTCAAAGGGTCTGATGAAGTAGGATTTTCTCCCACGAGAGCTCATGCGACAAATAAATCTGTTAGTCTTTAAATTAGTTAATTCGAACTAACTAATTCGAACTAATTTTAGTTAGTTCGAATTAACTTAATTCGAACTAGCATGGCCCCACTAAAATGCTAGTTCGAACTAGCCATGTCCATGCAGGGCACTTGCTTAGTTCGAATTAGTCAGTTGCATGAAGGTCAATCTGCCGATTAGTTCGAACTAAGCAGTTAGTTTGAACCAATATCATAGAATCATAGGGCTGGAAGGGACCTCATGAGGTCATCTAGTCCAACCCCCCTGCTAAAAGCAGGACCACTCCCACTAAATCATCCCAGCCAGGGTTTAGGCCACATTGACTTAATTCAAACTACCTATTTCGAAATAAGGGTTAGTTCGAACTAAGCGATGGAATTTATTATTTCGAATTAAGGAAGCTCTTAATTTGAACTAATGAAAGCCTAGTGTGACCAAGGCTTAAGTAAATTTGAATTAAGCTTCCTTAATTCGAACTAACTTGCAAGTGTAGACATAGCCTAAAAGTGCCACAGGACTCTGTTTGTTTTAAAAATACCTTGCGTATCTTTCTCCAATTGCCTACTGCCCACTTACTGTGGTGTTTTCAGTAGCCTGATTGGGATGGAAACCCCTTCCCTCCGGCTCAGTGCTATTCCTTCTGCGGGGTGGTTTTATTGGATCTGCTTCCTGATTGGCTGAGTGGCAAATTTGCCCCCATCAATAAAGACAAGCCCTAAGTCACTTTTGAAAATGGGACATAAGATTTTAAATCATTTGTGTACTTTTGAAACGTTTATTCTACATGAAGTTAATGGATCTATAAAAATATATACCTTATGAGGATCTGGCTCATTATTTGTGGTAAAAAAAATGGTGCCACTTTGTGCTGAGTTTCCTTTACTTCTTTGTATGTGTGTGTATGTGTATATTATTACGGTCCTTGGGTAGACTTCTCTTTTTCCAGTCTTCCTTTCAAGTGCAGGACTGTGCCCCCATTTCTCTTTTGGATGGGATTCTGAGATCCAGCCACTGTCTAACTGGGTCTCCAGGTTATACCTCTCTATGTCACTTAGCCATCCCAGTGGGTTTGATGCCTGCTAGACTTTTCCTTGAATAGTGTGTGGACAATAAGGGTTCAGTGACACAGAAGCAGCTTCATCAAAACAAAGTGTGCCTTATTTTGACAAAACATACACAGCCACTGAGAAGAGGATTTAAAACAATAAAGAGACCTGTATGCATACCGTCTTACTTATGCTTGGCATTCTCCTCAAGCTCTTAGGTAGTCATGAGTCCTGTGGCACTTTTAAAGACTAACAGATTTTCTCCCACGAAAGCTCATGCGATTAATAAATCTGTTAGTCTTTAAAAGTGCCACAGGACTCTGTTGTCTTTCTACAATAGACTAACACGGCTACCCCTTTGGAATTTTAGGTTGTCATGATTTGTCTTTGCTGTCCTCTGATTTCTTGGGGACCAAGGTAAATATTGTCAGCTACAGACTTGTCTTCATCAGCCACCGACAACTTCCCCCTACCTCTCTGTAGAGATAGGAACAGTTAGTTCAAACAGATTAACAGATCTGTGTCTTTTGATCTCTCAGATTTCCAGTTTTGCAAATAGCCCTGTTGCCAGGTGTGAGGAAGCAGTTTTCACCTCTTCATGGCTGTAAACCCTGGCTTTTGTGTTTAAGGGTTTGCTCCTTATCTAGACCATTGGTTTACATTTCCTGCTTAGTTTCTTTAATGGCCCTTCTTGGTGTAACTAATTACTCATACACATGTATGCCAGGAGGCATATGAAGTTTTAAAAAATAATACAGTTCTCCACATCTACATCTTGTATTTTAGATGTTTTTACCAATTTACATCAAATAGATAAAATATCTATATAATTGAAAAATTACATGGGAAAGGCAGTAAAACACAGTTGGGTTATATTCAATATAATAACTGCATAATTAAGAGCCCGATTCTGCACTTTTTACTAAGGCAAATCTTTCATTGCTTTCTATAGAAGTTTTATATGAGTAAGCACTACAGGAGTGGGCACTTAAGGGTTTCAGTGGGACCACTTGCAGAGTAAGATTCTATTCACAGTGTGAGTAAAGATGATAGAATTGGGCCCTCAGTGAATAAATTGGTGTCTTTAGGACTCCCAAAGACAAACAAGTTAGTCACACATGATTTATTGAAGCTTTCAAGAAAGAAGAAGAATCTTCTCCACAACGCAACTTTTAACTATATTTATAACCCATTACTAGTGTGGTTCGGGCTAAACATGATTTGTTTCCCCACAACATAGTTAGAATTTGATTAGTATCATTTACCCATATTTTTCTTCTGCCAGAGGACTAGACTAGGGGCTTCTCACAAATTGTTCAAATTACTCTTTTCTGCAGTGTGGCAGGATGCTCTTAGCCATGCCCATGTAAGTGGTTTTGACAATACCACTATAACATTCCAAAGAGCATCGCCCTACAAAGCGGCTGATGCTGTTCTGGGTAAACATCCTAATGAGCAGAGGCTGTGTAGGTTAGCTGCCAGATTTTCCCAAAATTCCTTAATACATATATTATTAGGAATGTACTTAGTGTGGGTATGCAAGCATCCGTCTTGTCTCCACTCCAGTTTTAGTCATCTCGTGCCCTTCCAGCCCCATCTAAACCTTGAGTAGGTACTAAGAAAACAAGGAAACTAGAAAAACAACAGAGTCCTGTGGCACTTTTAAAGACAAACAGATTTATTTATCGATAAATAAATCTGTTAGTCTTTAAAAGTGCCACAGGACTCTGTTGTTTTTCTGCAATAGACTAACACGGCTACCCCTTTGGAAGGAAACTAGAATTCAAGTTTGAGGAAGGGGATGTAGTAACCTGAATAACATCTGCCTACTGTGGTGATAATGCAACTCAAAAAACCTCACAGTCTCTACTAGTGAACTTCCACAGCAAAGGCAGAAAAGCTGCTGTGTGGATAAAAATTACAATATGTAAATGTAATCAGCTAAGGTAACTGTGCCTGTAACCAGTTACATTCCAAAGGGGTAGCCGTGTTAGTCTATTGTAGAAAGACAACAGAGTCTTGCGGCACTTTTAAAGACTAACAGATTTATTAATCGCATGAGCTTTCGTGGGAGAAAATCCCACTTCGTCAGACGCTTTGAAGATAGGAAAGTTACAGAGTGGGAGGAAATTAAATGCAGGGGAGTGTATGACATAGCATCAGGTCAGGCTGTAACAGCAAATCAAAGTAGGTGTTAGGATTCAAAACACTGGGGAACAGCACATAGAGGAGGGGGGAGGTCAATTCACTTGATGTAATGCGAGAAAAATCCATAGTCCCTGTTCAACCCCAAGGCAACTGAGTCAAATTTTCATATAAGTTCGAGCTCTGCAGACTCTCTTTGAAGCTGTGATTTGTTATTCATCTGTGTCAACACAACTCATTGAATTTGGAAATCAAAAAGTTAATTGCAGAACTAGAGCCACAATGTGGGAAGGAAATTAAAACTTCAAACAAAAAAATCTTCAAAACTTTATTTGCAATTTTTCTAGCTGTGAATTGTTTGATTAAGTTTGAATTTACTTCCAGTTTCAAGTCTAGTACATTTTAATTTGAATCTCTTTTCCTTTTCAAATTTAAATTGCACAATTATTGCACTAAACTCCACATTTGGTCCTGTTGTTGAAGTGAATAACATTGCACAAAGAGTAAATTAAGGCAAAATAGGGCCTTTAATATATAGTTAATAAGCCCTGATTTAACTTTTTAGGTTTCTCTTTAATAAATTCAATAAATTAACTCACCTATTCAATTCTATTTCTCTTTTGCTGTATTTTCTCTTGCAGTTTTTGCATGCCAAATGGTACCCTACTAATTTTATTATATCTGTCCACTACATTGATACCATTGGCCCAGTTAGCTAATAACTCCAGTGTTCTGTTGGCCTCCTTGGGGTGCACTATTAAAATGAATGATGAGGATCAATAGTGTTTCCATTACTGTCTCTCTGAGTGATTCCAGAGGATCAAAGTGGAAGTTCTCTCAAGCCAACGATTCATTGGGATGACACAGTTAAGGAACGTCAGTTTCATAGCCAGTGGTACATGCGGGAACGATGTTGTCATCACATCTGATTGCCTCTGGCTGCCATAATCTGATTAATCAACTCCCCATTTTACAGCTAGGTGAACTGGAGGTGATCTTTCATTTCATTGTGAGCTCAAACAAGACTTGAACTCAACTTTCAGGATTCCAGAGGATGATGTTGAATAATTTTTTATCGTCCTCAAGAGCTCCCAAGGGTAAAATGCCACAGATTTTGGCATTGTCATAGCTATTGTTCAATGTGTGTGAAATACTCTGGGAAATATTATCAAGTGTTGAGTAACAATACCTGTTTGTCCATGATATTTAGCTTTCTGTATCCTTTTCATTTGCTTGCTTTCTCAGTACCTGATGAAGATTTGATGGACCTGGATAGGAGGGAACTGGCTGAAGTTGGACTGAGATAAGACAGAGCTGGCGCTAGTGGATCAGGGGACTCACCTAGAGTAATAAAGGGGGCTTTTTTCTTTTGAACTGTGTTTGTCAGTATAGTGGTGGCCTTTTCCAATATATTTGTAGTCTAAGTCCTGCAGATTCATAGATTTTAAAGCCAGAAGTGATTTTAATGTCCAGTATTTCTCAGCCATTTCAGGTTGGTGATGCTTTATTGAAAGTAAAGCAAATTCTATGACCTCCCCCTTACAATACACTATAAAGGTAAAATTAACATTAATTTATTGATGACAGGTGTCACACTTTGAGGTGCAATCTAGACCAGTGACCAGTTGTCACCTCTTGTTCTGTAATCCCGAATGCCTCAGTGTCCCCTTCCCTTCCTCTTTGGATAAGATCTAGAGGTGCCTTCATTTTCCTTCTATATAGAAAATCAAATGTGGCAAACCTTGTGGGTTCTTGGGACTCTCCCCTATAAACAAATAGCAAATACAGTAACATTTTATCCCAGTTTTGGGCTCTCATTTGCCTATATTCTAAGCATAGATTTTAGAGCTCCATTGAAGTCCACCTGACTATTTATCTCTGGATGATGGGGCTGCTTTTAGTTATTTCACCCCATACAACTTCTGTAACTTCCTGAATAACTGAGACATAAAATTTGTTCTACAGTCAGATAATCTCTCTAGGGAAGCTCACTCTGCTAAGAATATTGAAAAGGGGTTTTGCTACAGAATCAGCCTCTTTTAAGGAGAACAACTAGATCAGGATTTGTAGTGGCTAAATCTACTAACACCATATTTCTTCTAACTTAATGTAGGACATGGCATGGGGCCCACAATGTCCATTATCACCCTGGAAAATGCTTCTTATATCGCAGGCCAGGAGTGTAGAGGAACTTTCTGGGGTCCTGCAGGTCTTTTACTTTTTTTGACATAGTTCACAAACCTGCAATAATTTCTCACATCATTCTATATCCATGACCAGGAGGAATTTTTCTTTAATATCTCCTAGATTCTTTGTGCCCCCACATGACCAGCAAAAGGACAGTCGTGAGCTAGCAACATTAATTCCCTCTGGTGCTGGACAGGCCCAACCAGCAACAATTTTATATATTTTTTTCAGAATATTGATAAAAATATTGAATAGGATTGGGCCAAGAATACATCCTTGTGGAATCCAACTAGAAATCCTCCCAATGGGTAATGATTTTCCATTTACAATTCCTATTTGTACTTTATTGATTTGGTATGATGCAAATTTTTTAAATGGAATTTCATGCAGTACTATGTCAAGTGCCTTTCAGGAGGCAGTGATATTCTATGTATTAAGTATATTAGGACACCATAGTTACCTTTGTCAGCTAAACTTGTAATTTCATCAAAATAATTACCTAATTTGTCTGACAAGACATATTTTTTATTTGCTTTTTCCCCACTCTTCAGGACTTGCCCAGTGTTTCAATATCACTGACAATGGCTGAGACAGATTTTCAGACAATTATTTTAGCTCTCTTGGGAGCAAGTTATCTGACTTGGAAGATTTAAAAATGTTTTACTTGAAGTTGCTGTCTTCCTCCCTACTTGGATCCCTTTTTGTTTCTAGAATATAGCAGTGGTAATCTATATCACTTTCTGCCTACAGTAGCAGTCCTTCCTCATGGATATGACCCTCGTCACATTTATTCATGTCTTTCTAACTGGTTTACTGTCACACACCCTATCTGGAGTCTTTTGGGAGCCTGTGCTGGTGCAGAATGCAGTAGCTTTTCTTCTGAATGGTGTGGTGACCATGAACAGAAAGACAACAGAGTCTTGTGGCACTTTTAAAGACTAACAGATTTATTAATCGCATGAGCTTTCGTGGGAGAAAATCCCACTTTGTTGTCTTTCTACAATAGACTAACACGGCTACCCCTTTGGAAATGAACAGAAAGACACTCTCCACAGCCTGTCAATTTCATTTTTAATGCAATTGAAGTGGTTAAACCATTGAAGACTGACATAATTTGAAGCTCAGTTACTGAGGAGACTGTCTCTTCTATATGTTCCACCAAGATTGAAGTTGAAGTCTGTTACAATGTCTTGACTGCGGGTCTTGCTGCATGGCAGTTAATGCGATCTCCTTAAATGAAGGTAATGAAACTCCATGTAGGCATTGGTTTATGGCCAATGGACAATTAGTTGTTCAAATCAGAAGAGATCTGAACAATTATTCTGAGTTATGGAATTTAGAAAAAATAGGCATTAGTCATGTTCTGAAAATGTTTGTTTGTTTTGCTACAACTTTTCTCAAAAATGTTTTATCACGGAAATTTTAAATGATAATTACAATATATTGGTATGATCTAGAGCACAGGATGAATTCTAAGAGTTGAAAAAGCATATTTGTAAGTTAGGAATGTCAGAGTGGCTCATCAGGCTTTCCTTAATTTCTAAAATGTGTCAAAATACTGGCCTAAATGTTTTTTAAAGTGGTTCTCTAATGCTTTTCCTTCTGAAGATAGCCTTCAAACTGAAAAATAGTCACTAAGATGCACTGTCATGGTGAATTTTTGGAGGCAAAAATTGAGTAATAAGAAATCACTGCCTCCTCCAACCACCAGCAGCCAGAGTTCCTAACTTAGTTACCTGTTTCTGATATCTCTTACATCCTGCAAAGGAGACAGACATCACTGGACTAATTATTTTTCATGTACTCTCTTAGCTTCAGTGGTGGTGCCAGCACTATCACCTCACAAAACTGTCAATATATCTCTTTCCTGGTACATAAGCCAATGCAGTTTTCCCCGTTACTTTCTGGTGACAAGAAGTCCCACTTATGTGAATATCTTCTGAAGACATTGCTGGGTCCTGATTAGATTTCAGAAAATGAGACTCCCTACCCCCAGTCAGTATTTGGGGGATGGGGGGATGAGGAAGTGGCTCCCCCAGCCCTCCATGTCACTGAATTTGAGGCATCTGGCTGCATTATCCTCCCAACAGGAGTCTTATCTTATTGGCATCCTCCCAGGGCTCTGGTCCCAGGGAACAAACTATTTAGGAGCAGCAAAATAAACACTGGAAAAAGAAACATAGACAGTTCCAGACAAGCCAATGGCCACTGTTCCTTAAGAGAGACCTTGGACTGGACACAGTCTGGCTCAGAATCTGCTAATGAACCAGCAAAAGGAATAGGTTACTACTCTCTTCTCAGGGGACTTGGGCCTTCATGTAGACAAGGATATAGGCTCTGTTCTCTGCCAAGCCTCTTTGTGGGATCTGGGAAGCTCATCACTCTAGTCTCCTCCAGAGCTTTCCCCTTCTTAAACTCCTCCTCCATTCTTGAGGTGACTTGTAGGTATGACAAAGTGGGGCCAATCCAGCCCAGAGCAGCTACTTAACACCTCTCTTCCTAGTGCAGGATGTTTACACCCCGTCACAGGTTCCCTTTGACTTTGAGGCATCAGACCACTGATGTTGCTGTATTTCTCCAAAGGTGGAAATTTTTTCCCCTGACGGGGAAACACACACACACACACAATCTCTTCACCCTAGCATGGTTGGATGTGGTGATAGAATCTTCACAACCCTCCAGCAAAGGGCAGGCAGCAACATTTTCGTACACAATCACACCCATGGACATGCTTCAAGGTCTTTTCCCAGGGTGATGACACATCTTTCAGTCCACCAAAAGCAAAAAATGAGTCATGGAACTTAAAAGGAAGGTGGAGAAACATAGAACCTATGATTTCCTGGGCACAACTGCAATGTTATTCTTTCCATTCAGGTAATATCAGGGTTTTACTATTTGTTATCATGTAGACAATTGAAGAGCGGGCAGGTGGCAGCCATCAGCAGCAATGCATCAGCTAAGCACAACTCAAGCAACAATACTCCATCATCCTTGTCCCCATTGGTTCCTGTGGATGTACACATCTTGTAAATTCTCTAGACGTCTGAGTGTCTGGAAGGCACGTAACTCACCACAAGATTCCTTTGGGCACCTGCATCCTCCCAATTTCCGTAATTCCCCACACTGGCTGCCCTGAATCATCTGTCCTCTATTCTCAAACCAGTCTTCTCCTGGGTTCCATGCCTTCAGTCTCCTTCTCAGTCCCAGATTTAATACCAGTGTGGACTTCACCATTGATCACACTAACTTACAAAGGTCCATAGCAGGTCCTGTGGACTTTAGGAGGTCTAAAGGTATACAAAGTTAAGAGGGGCAAAATACATAGTCTCGGGGAACAGGAGGAGGCTGGAGAGTAAAGGGGACTTGACCTATGGAGTTTGGCTAGGAAGCTACTGCTATCAGGACCAGAGAGGAATGAAGCTGACCAACACAGCAAAGTTGCTTCTGATTCTGAAGGAATAAAATATACTTGTAACCACTACTGGAGTTAGTTCTGGACAGTCAGTATTTGAAAGTGAACTTTTTCTTTTCCTTTTCTTGACTAGGAAGTTGAAGTTTACTGAGCTCAGTGGTTCCTTGATGGCTGTATCCAAAGTCTCCTCGACAGCTTGATCCAGTTGAAAGGTGCCTGGCTCAGATGAAACTGAGATGGAGTCTTCATCCAGATGTGGTGCCAGATAGTGTGTGTCACCCCATAGCGGAGTAAAGGAGAAAATGAGAGGAAAGATGTCATGTCACAAAAGTCATCATAGGCAGAAGACAATGTGAAAGAAGATCTTTAAGCTGGGTATAAAGGGCGGTTGAGTCATTGCTCTTAGCTTTAACTAGGGATGAAGCTTAATGTATGTATGGGAGGGAACCCTTGAGGGTAACTGCATACATGCTTGCAGCTTTAAAATCTGAGACAGAACCCTTGTGGCCATGTTTCAGAAACTGATCTAGAGTCTTGTATACTAAATATTTAAGGTGGCAACCAGCACTACTGGAATAATCTTTTCCTTAATGAGACAAGAAATGAAAGTGTAGGAATTAGTGTAGGAATTGCTTCTCTTTTAAAGTTTGTGACACATGTTGTTAGTGTACTCTTACACTTGAAGTCTTTTTTTTTGTTTGTTTTGTTAGTAGACTCTTATCCTTGAAGTCATATTTTTTTCCAAAAGACTCCAGGAATATAAATGCAGGTTCCCCTTTTGCTTCTCCAATTTTAGAATATCCTTCTTGGGAACAGCACCTTGTGATAATTCAGAATAAAAAATTTCTACAGTAGTTTGAACTCTATCTCTGAGACTGCACAGCCCTTCTACTTCAAAATATCTCTTTGATACAGACCTTGAATAGAAGGAAGAATGTTCCTCTTTGGCAGTTGAGTAGGAGCCCTTTCCTTTTTTTCCTGTGCTTTTATGATATGTACTTCCTTAGCTTTCCTTGTACTACAAGGAGAATGAGGCCCCAGAAGAGAACAGAAGTGTGAATGGGTCATTGTGAACTAAGGCAAACTATTCAGCTGGAATGGAGCCTGGACCCAGGAAAAAGGAAGTAGCTAGAAGGGTAAAAAATTCATTCTGTAGTACATAAAGATTTGGGTGTAACTTGGAATTAGGGATAGACCAAATAATGAAATCACCCAGCATAGAGGAAGAAAGGGTAGAACAAGGCATCTGGGAAGTAGGCTGAAGGAGGATGGAAGATGACTCTATGGGAAGGAGTGGGAACCAAAGTCTGTCTTGCTCAGAGGAGAGTTATCATATTCTGAAGAAGATGTGCTAGTCTAATTAAGGATGGGCGTTGAAGGCTGAATTGTGGCTTACGCCAGTTTATGCTTGCCAATGGGACAGACACACATATGGATGCTGGCTTATGATTGCTTAAGCCAGGCGACTCTAGCTGATATTGGTCTTGAAGTGGCAGGGGGAAAACTCTGCTGGAAAAACACGAAAAATGCATAGAGGAGTGGGAATGAGAGACTGCTAGAAGCCTCTGGATGCTGCAAGCAGGAGGAGAGTGTATGAAGCAATTTCCAGTAACAAGAAACTGAAAAGCACTGCAGAATGGAAGGAAAAGTAATGTTGCTGGTCCAATCTGTGTGCTTTGCCCTCTTCTAGCACCACACATTTGAGGACCTCAAAACATTTTACTGAGGTAACTCATTACCATGAACCCCATTTCACAGGAGAGGCTACTGAGTCACAGAGCAGGGACTGGAAAAGAACTGCCCAGGGCTCCAACATTCTGTTCAAACACAGCCTCACACTGGCTCCCGGCGAGTTGCCATGCATGCCAGGGGAACCCACTCTCTGCTCATCCATCAGAATTTGTGCACCAAGTCACAAATTTTCAAAAAATTATTTCCAGCCTTAAAGTGGGCATGGGCAGACAGAGCAGTTTCCTGAGACTGGAGGCTGCTATTTAGTTCTAGAAAGTTCTTAATTCTTCAGGGTACAGTGGTTGTGCTGACTTTAGTCTCCTTTGCAGCCATACACATTCCACAGAAAATTACTGATTAGACAAATAGCACACTGAAGGCAAATACATTCCATTTTTTACATTCCACTCTATATTAAGATTCCATTTGTCAACAATTTGTATAGGCGTCATTAGACATAATGGAAGCATATGTTCGTACATAAACCTTCTAAGTTCAGTCCCTAAAATAGTATTTTATTAAAAAGAGCAAAGGCTAGTGTCATGACTAAGTATCATAGGGTATGTCTACACTAGAAAAAGTTAAGTCAACTTTGTTCAGTTGACTTAATAAGGTCGACTTTAAGTTGACTTAAGTCCACTTTGTTAAGTTGACTTAACTGAGCTTAAGTCGACTTAATAAAGTCGACCTAAGAGCTACTCCCCATCCACACCATCCTTAAGTCGATTTAAGAAGTCAACTTAAGGCTTAAGTCGACCTAATGAGGGGTAGTTATTAAGTCGACTTAAGCTTTCATTAAGTCGACTTAACGAATTTCTTAAGTCGACTTAATGAAAGTCCAGTGTGGACATGGAGTACTTTAGGTCAACTTAAGGGTCCGTAAGTCGACCTAAACTGCTA
>ML685768.1:8197603-8234842 GCA_007922175.1 Pelusios castaneus
TGTGTGTGTGTGTGTGTGTGTGTGTATATAGCCACTTCTATGTGTTGAATATTTTTGACAGTCTTCAAATTGAACAAGTACAGTCTTCTCCAAATGTAAGATGTTCACTGTCAGAGGTTGAAAAAATTCTAAGACCCATGAAAAAGATCTTTGAATCCCAAAATAATATACCCTGCAAAGTAGGTATGGGGAAAAAAAAACCAACCAACCCCAGAATGAAAGATGGAATGTGATTACTGATAAGGACAGAGTTAAGGTTGTTTAAATGACTTTAATTGGGCATTTCCATACTTTCAAAAGTTTGGATTTCTTTTATGTTTATCTTTAACTCTGAATTTACAGGTTTGCTAATTGTTGCTGGTAGTTGTTGTATAACTACAATATTCCTACAAGATTTGTGATCTGTAAGGTACTGATTGGTACCTTCAACCTTAACTCCAGTTTAACGAATTATTTTTGATCCTTTCACCTTTTCCAATCCTATAATCTGTCCCTTCAACCTCATTCCTTTCTGACTTTTGTTTTGTCTAGCACTATCTCATTATTCCTTCTCTTTCCCTACTCCTTAACCAGTTTTTCTTTTCATTTCTCCTTCTACACTTTCACAACTGCCTTCAACAGTGTTGTCAACTTTGATTTTATTATGAATTTTGTGAACTTTAGTATTTTTCTTAAAACCCCAGATGCTGGAGACAAGTGATTATGTGAGAATCATAGCTTTCATGAAAAAAAGGAATTTTTTAGTCCTTACGGTTGTGGAGTAAAAACATGTGCCCGAAAGGGTGAGAAACCAGAAGACAAATAAGAATAAAGGGTGAGAAACCAGAAGACAAATAAAAATAAAGGGTGAGAAACCAGAAGACAAATAAGAATAAAGTTTATTCTTTTTAATTTTATTCTGTTTGGCTTAAAAATTGTGGATTTAATATAGTGACTTTTGGGGCATGGCTGATGATTTTTTGGGGTTGTGAATCATGCCCGGAGTAGGCAATACTGCCTTGAAAGCCCCATATTATCTCTCCAACCACCTTCTCATCTCCATTTGCCCATTCACCTACTTTACTTTTATCTCAATAGCCTCCCAGCCACCTCTTTTATGTATTGGTGCAATATGCCAGGACTGAATTGCAACCAATGCAGGGAATCATCATAGATCAATGGTTCTCAATCCTTCCAGACTGCTGTTCCCCTTTCAGGAGTTTGATTTGTCTTGTGTACCCCCAAGTTCCACTTCACTTAAAAACTACTTGCTTACCAAATAAGACATAAAAATACAATGTAACAGCACACTACTACTGAAAAATTACTCACTTTCTCATTTTACCATATAATTATAAAATAAATTAATTGCAATATAAATATTGTACTTACATTTCAGTGCATACTATATAGAGTAGTATATACTAGTCATTGTCTATATGAAATTTTAATTTGTACTCACTTTGCTAGTGCTGTTTGTGTAGCCTGTTGTAAAACTAGGCAAATATCTAGATGAGTTGATTTACCCCTGGAAGACCTCTGGATACCCCCAGGAATATGTGTACCCCTAACTGAAAACCACAGCTATCCATGCAAATTTGTTGGACTTATATTTTGTAAAAATCTTATTTGTACAAAAACTACATTTTGGATTACATTCAATGTTACAGTATCTATATAAAATCATTACAAAATTAGCTTGTGTATAATTGCCTTGAATACATTGGTGTGTACAGTATGGGCAAATATACAATTATTGTCACAATGCCAAAATTGTTCAAGAACAGTTATCATATGAACAGAAGAGATTGTATCAACTAGAATATTTTCATCCTAGTACATGCATTTGTAATTTAAAAAACAGTTTTAAATGTACTAAATATGGACATTCCTCTCCTGAATACCTTTTTCATATAATTCCATTAGTGAGTTATAACTTTAAAGAGGTAATAATTCTTCTTTGAATAGTGTTCCTATGGATGTTTCTCATCAGGATGTGCATGCGCCTGTGCACTCTTAATAGGAGATTTTCATCAGAACTATCTGCAGTTTTCATCGGTACCTTAGCGTATGTCTACACTAGCAACTTAGACTTAAGGATGCTTAAGTCGACCTACAGAACGTCGCACCCGTGCCTAGCTTTCATTAAGTCGACTTAATAACTCCTCCTCTTTAGGTCAACTTAAGGCCTAAATCAACTTGTTAAGTCGACTTAAAGCAAGTATGGATGCCCTAAGTCGACCTAAGGGGGATGGGCTGGGGAGAAGGGAGCTGTGGCTTCCTTCTTGCCCTGGAGCAGCAGCTCCCTTCTCCATGGGAGCCACGGCTCCCTTCTCCCCAGCTGCGGCTCCTCTGAGCTGCAGCTCCTTTCCCTCCAGCTGCAGCTCTCTATCGACCTAGCACTTGTGTGTGTGGACGCAGGCAGTCGACTTAAGTTTTTGGTGTAGATTCTCTAAGTTGACTTAACAAGGTCGACTTTAAGTCGACATAAGTTGACCTTGTTAAAATGACTTAACTGAGTCGACTTAGCTTTTCAGGTGTAGACATACCCCCAGAGACAATCATGCTCAGTTGTAATGGTATAAAGGGAGGGGATGGACTCAATGGGTGCATCTACACTTACAAGTTAGGTCGACTTAAGGAGGCTTAAGTTGACCTAAATTATTTCGCATCCATACTGGGCTTTCCTTAAGTCGACTTAAGCATTTCCTTAAGTCAACTTAAGGAAAAGTTAAGTCAATTTAATAACATCTCATTTTAGGTCGACTTAACGCAGTAGAGCAGGTAGCTGGGCTGGGGCTGACTAGCTGAGGGGAGATAGTTGTGTGTAGGCACAGGATAATTAGCCTCCCAGGGGTTTGATTAAACCAGAAGTTGCAGCTGTCTCAGCAGAGTTATAAACCAAGCCCCAGAAGGTTTTGGAGGCTAGTGGGGAAAGGAGTTGGTGTGGTAGAGCGGTCTTGCCTGTCTCCCTGAACAGTCATGGCAATGACTGGTATAGGCAAGGTGCTGTATGCTGGTGGGATATTTCAGGACACATTGTAAATAAACCAGAGGTGACTGCAAGCCTAAAGGTCTCTGAGTCCTTTTTGGTCCAGGAGGAGACTGAAGAGAGGGACAGTGAGTAGCAGACTGCTACGCTTATTTGTTATAAGCATATTCATGTTAGTTAGCTCTTTCAACCATTACTTGTTTGCTCTTGTTCAGCAGTTAGTCGTTCAGGCTTTTCTTGTCTTAACTTGGGCCTGCTTATATCAGTTAAATTAGCTCTACAACCTGCAGAAGTGGAAATGTTTCCAAACTTAGTGCAGACACTTTCTATATCTCCTCTTGAGTCTTGTGTGACAGACATTCTCAATTACCTGATGAATTTATAAGCCACAGGCTTATTGCTGAGTTCCATTAAATTTTCACTCATAGATCAAGGGATTTTCAGTCTTCACACACCCACTCAACCAATCAATCACTATGAGATTTATCAAAGACTTGTTTAATGTCTACTTTCCTGTCAAGCACTCAACTCCACCATGGGACCTCAACTTAGTTTTCAGCCTCCATTTAAACCAATGAGGAACAGTTCCCTCCTTCATTTGGTCCTTAAAACCTATTTTCTCATAGCTTGCACCTCAGCCAGGATGGTAGGGAAGTTTAGAGCTTGATAGCTGACCCTGAAGTTCAATCAAAACAGGATGATGCTACAGCTATGTCCTCACTTCTTACCTTAAGTTTCTTCAGGATTCCATGTTAAGCAGGAGATTCACGTACCTGTATTTTATCCTAAGCTTCATTCTTCTAAAGAAGCAACAAGCCTCACTGAATGTAAGAAGAGCTCTCATTTTTTATGTAGACAGGATTAGACTTCTTAGGGCTTCATGTAGGCTTTTAATCTCAATTGCAGAATGAATGAAAGATGATTTGTTTTCCACCCAAAGACTGTCCAAACGGATTGCATCTCAACATGTGAAGTCTTGGGGCTTTGCCTCCCTCTGAAAGTGATTGCTCATTCCATTAGGACTCAATCTACCTTTGAAGTCCTACTGAAAATCACACCTGTCTCAGACATCTGAAATGCAAACACTTGGTTTTCAGGACACACTTTTCCCAGAACTATGCTCTGAGGCCTTCTTTGAAAGCTGATACACCTTTCTCTTCTACTGTCTGTATCAAATCTGACTCCTTGGTACCCTCCTTCATAATTGAGATACTGCTTATGACTATGTTGATGGGTAGCACTCAGAGGGATCCTACTTAGATAAAAAGGAGAGGTTATTCACCTTGCATGATGAATGGAGTTCTTCAAGATGTGTCCCCTTATGGGTGCTTTATAACCTGTCCTCCTTCCCCTCTTCCTTGAAATCTTTCATTTTTGAGAAGGAACTGGAAAGGTAATGGGTCTGTTCTTCCCTATATTGCCCTTATACTGGATAAGGGTGTCTAGGGTGCTGGCACAGACTGCAGAAACTGTTGATAAAAATCTCTTATTAAGTGTGCATGGGTGCACATACATGCTGATGTGGAGCACCCGTAAGGACACACATCTCAAACAGCTCCAGTTACTGTACAAAATAGGAAACTTCTTCTCCTAATCATAATTCAAAATTTCATTTATGTACCCAAGTTTAAATACTGAAATGAAACCCAGGAGAGCAAGAGTTTGGCTGTCTGTGGCAGCTTTTAAAAGATATGGAAAGCTAATAATAGAAAAAGCTATTTCTATTGAGTGATGTGTAACATGTATATTATGCTTTTCCTTCCTTCGTTTAAATAGCTCCTTTGGTTTTGAGGTTTTTGAGGAAGAAACCAAATAAAATGTGTACTTTATTTTAAGGCAAAATGCTGTTGTGGTATACCACTTTTTGTAAGACAAAGCACATGATATAGGAACACTTTTTGAAAGAAATCAAAAAGTTTTCAGTGTTAAAATGTATTGTTATTTCTAAGAAATGCACGTCAAATTAATTACTGAAGTGTTGTAAAAATGAACTGATGTATAATCTCTATAAAACCTTCATACTGGTACAACAGTTGTCTAACTGTATTATGCATTAGCTTTATATTTATGCACACAACCCCTTTAACACTGAGGGTACCCACTGCACCTGAAAAAATACATACATACATACTTATTATGCAGACAAAAACTGCATTTGTGTGCACAGCTACAGCTGTGTGAAACGCCAAACTATACAAAACTTGCCTGCTTTTGTTTTCTGTAATGATCTTGAAATGTGACCCAGATTTGTCTAATGATTCTGTGAAGCTTGTGAATTTTGTCAGTGAACTCAAAGCTCCACTTTTGATGAAATCTGGACCAATTTATGTTTTTATGGAATCAGTTGAATTTGCCTTCTTGAACTGTGTTTGGCTTTGTTTTTGAGTTCATACAAATATGAAATTTAGGGACCTAGATTCAATATAAATCTAGACACCTGGCCTTGGAAGCAGTAAGTCTTCCAGTGCAAAGTTGCAGTCTGATTGATAGCAGGCAGAAGAAGAGGTTGAGAAAAGCAAAGAAGTGCATAGAGTCAAATTGTTTGTATTATGGTACCTGTCAGAGGACAAGCTGACCTCATAGCTCAGTTCTGTTAGGCACCAGATAAGTTTATAAGAGACAGTCTCTGCTGTGAAGAGCTTACAGTCAAAATCTGTGATGATGCAATGATGAGAAACAAGGATCAGAATAAGCAAGATTCAATTAACAACAACAAAATAAAAAATCTCTCAATTCATGGATGGACTATTTAGAAATGTCTCCTTAAAAGAAAGTAGTGTTAATAATTTTTGGTTGATGGCTGATTTCCCTTTGAGTTAGCACAGCATCAATCATTAGGTTTAATCTGGTTTCTCCGCAAACATCCTGATTAAGTAGATTTCCCCAATAAAGACTACCTCAGTTGAGTGGTGCAAATTGTAACCGTAATTATCTTAATCTTACAGTAAATCTCATCTTTCAGACGAATGCCAGAGGGAGTCTTGCCTCTCTTTGCAATATTCACTAGTTACTTTCTTCCAGCTAGAAGTTTTTCCATTGCAAATATCCTCATTGACATTGAGTTTTTTTTGTAGTCCCCTTCCCAATGGAAATAAGACATAAACTTCTAACGGTGAGAGTAATTAACAATTAGAACAATTTAGTAAGTGCCATGGTGGAATCTCCATCACTGACAATTTTTAAATGGAGATTGGTTGTTCTTCTAAAAGTCATACGTTCTAGAAATCATTTTGGGAAAGTTCTATGGGACTGTGTTTCACGGGACAAAGATATTCTCTTCGGGCGTTGGAATCTATGCAGTTTGCTATGTTCCTACTTTCTTCTTCTTGAGCTTTTTGCATAAAACACGTTTCTTTCAAGTCATATCACCAGCCATCTTTGTAGTGAGTAGATTAATCCCATTAAGAGGGATGCTTACAGGTGATTTTGTAATATTCACTGTTATTTGGTTTTTGTGTCTCTACCTAATATAGGTTTTCTATGCAGGACTGGATTAAGGCAGGGGCTTTAGAGGCTGCAACGCTTGGCCCTGGCCTAAAGTGGGGGCCCTGTGAAAATCCATCCTGGCCATTCTGAGTGGCGAGCTGCTGCCATTCACCTTCAGCCTGCCTGCCCAGCCCCTGGGCTTGCTGGTCTGCTCACCAGCCAGCCCGGGGATGAGGAGGGGTACCAGGGATGGGAAGGAGTACCACAGCCTCTGACCCACCCCTCCCCAGCCTCCAGCAACAGCCCTGGCTTATGCTGGCATACACCCCCCCAGGTCTTTCCCTGCAGTGTGGCTCCCCATGGCGCCCCCCGCAGCACCAGTCAGGGCCCTGGAGCCCCTGATCCCACCCTCCAGCACGGAGGGTGCAATATTGGGGGGAGGAGGTGTGCAATAGGAGGGCCTTCCCAGGCCTTGATCCTGCTATGTTTGTATGTTTTTATTTCTAACAACAGCTTTCAATCTTTTGTCTATGTTACATGCAGAAAACATATACTGTGTATTACCATTGCTCGCTTCTATCTGCTAGTCAGTTCCTTTCAGGCATGCCCATTATAAATGTTGGCCCACAATATTGCTAATCTCATAAAAGTCTCTCCCACCATTTCTGGGCAGACTCAGTCACATTGGCTCAGTGCCAATCCAATGCAGCTAATCCCTTTCCCCAACATTACCGGCATCTCCAGTAACATTCATCTCCCCAGACAGTAACAACTGTACTACTGAAATCCTTTTTTCTGTTACTTTACAATTCCACTTAATCAGGATGAAAAGCTATCCACTGGGGCTTCCTGATTAAGTGGATTTCACTGTAATGCAAAATAAGGCTAGGGGAAGTGGAGTCAAAAGAAGAAAAGGCCAGTATTATTTAGAATTGTTTGAATAGACCAAGTACACAATGGGATGAATGAATTGTGCAGTTCACCTCAGAGAAATGTTAGGTAATGAGTTTAAGAACAAACCACATGAAAAGGGAGAATCCACAACCTTGTGGCACAAAGGATTGAAAAAGAAAAAGATCTGTGGTAGATGCAATAAATCCTTTGGCATTGCTTAATAGAAAAAACAAAGGTTTGGGATTCGTAAGAGAAATCATGAATGCCATTAGGACAATATTCTAGGCTTTACTGTTGATGAGGCCATATTTAGAATAGGCTGACCATTGGGGTGTTTTCTTACAAAAAGGTAAGAGCTGATCAGGAAGCAGAAAAATGCTTTTCTGCAAAATTTCATTTTGTTTTTACATTGAAATTTCTTTTTCATTGAACCTTTCCTACTGAGTCTACCCTATATAATGGAATCATAGAAGCTATACAGGACTATCAGAATGATAAAAGGCACGGATTATTCAAAAGTAAGAGAGAAACTGGTGAAACTTCACTGAGTACAATGGAGTTATTGCAGATTCATCCCAGTATAACTGGAAGTAGAATCGGTCTGTAAGGATGGAGTCCTGACCCCATTTACTTTAGTGGGGTAGGGTTTTCCCCTAAGCATTTATCTTTATTTCAAGATGTGCAGGTTTAAACTATTCAGTTCCCAGTAGCATTAAATACTAAAACAAAACAGTAAAATATTTACTACTCATTCCATGTAATTTCTTTAATTGGGTTTAGAGGTAGACATTAAAGGTAACCAGGCAAGTTACTTTTTCTCACATAATATGTCTGGGCCCAATGTTTCTTGCCTTAGCTTTCCGTAGGAGTGGGTTCGGGCCTTGTATTGAATGCAAACTAATAAGTCCTGCATATTCAAATATGTAAAGGACATTAAATGTGTGATGAAAATCTCGCTATCTGCCTATTTATATTTGTATTATCTATTAGATAGTTATGTTTCCACATATTATACAACAGAATACTGCTCTGAGTATCCATCCCTCAAACTGTGTAAGAGAAACTAGGTTAAAATTTGGCCTTAGATGCACATATAGGCCTTCCTTTGAAATCAGTGAGAACTCTGCATGCACATATTATGACACAGTTTGAGCCACTTCAAGTGAGAACTGCACACACACATTTTTAAGACCAGAATTAGGCTCTGTTCCTGCACACTGCTTCATATAGGCAGATTCCTGCACTCATGTGGGGCCCTATTGAAATCAATAGGGTTATACATGGTACAGGGATCTACCCATGGGCAACATTCAGATGACTGGGGCCTAATTTTATGAAAAAAAATGTAGTGGCTGGAGTTGGGTTACAGACAAAACCTTACTTTGTTGGCACTTAGAGTTTCTACATCTCATGGTCAATCATACTTTACTCATAAATGGTCACTGATCAGTGTTTAGAACAGGTGCTATTAGTTTTTAAAAAAATATTTTAGTATTTTTTAGTCTGAATTAATATAATGAAAGTGAAAAGAGGAATCTGTCTTTTCATCATCTTCATTGGTTTTACTTTCTCATAGTACAAAATCTCTGTAAACACATGCTCTGAAACATTATATTGAAAGGAAATCTTTATAAATCCCTGAAAACACAAGTCTGTAATAATTCTGGCATATGATAGCTATAGGATGTGTATGTAGCACATTAAAAATATGCAGTTATAATGCATTGGCCACATTATTTCCACTGGATATTAGCGGTATGCAGGAAATGTGTTTTAATCCCTTTACAGGCTCCAAAGCGCTGATATGTTTATTCCACCATGCGATCTGAACAGAGCCTCATTGTTTGAACTTCAGTATTTGGAAGATAGTATCTAAAATGAAGGACATTTAACAATTTATTTATCTGTTTGCAAGAAAATAGAATAAAAATGAAAAATATTAATAACTTTTAAAGCACACATAATAATTGGAAAATAATGAAAGGAGAAATCTGATTCCTATTTATCTGGGTTTTGATAATTTGGGTTTAATAGTAAATACTTACAATTTGTAATGAAAATCAGATTTAGAATGGTACCAATTAAAATGCAAGCTGTTCACTATTGTAAAATATGCCATACCCGCCATAAGAAAATGTTTCAATAGATTCAGAAAAATAAAAGTTGCTAGTCTCTTTAAGAAGGAGTAGCAGTCTGCAGATATGCTGCTGTAACTTCATAACAGCATGGTAGACTGTTTTATGCAGCCGGTGATTACAAAGATACACTTTAACCATTTTTTTCTTACTGGCAGGTGTCCCACTGGCCTGAGGCCAGAGGCTGTGAATGTACTACAGCCTGTGGTTTACACCAGAGTGTAGAAAATGCCGACACCAGCTGGCTGCACATAATTACACTGATTGCGGTCTGACAACCTGACCTACAATTTAGAAATGTGATAAATATGCAAAATATATGATTCTCTTACAAATTGTATCTGATTGGTTTTCTCCTCAACAGATACGATATCTGCACTTATAAAAACAAGCCCTGTGGAACACTGGGTAAGTTTACACAGTGGAACTTCAGCTTGTATTTGCTATTTGTTTGCTTTATTCTTAGTTATTGATTGATTAGTTTTGACTTCTCCTCCTTATAAGCCATCTCAAATATAGATGTATAAACAGTAAAATGTAACTCATGTGGGTATATGTTTTGTTAAATCACTAGAAGATTAAATTATGTGAATTGCTCTTGGGCGTTCCTTTTCTGGCAGTTGTAATGCTGATAAAACCTAGTAGATGATTCAAACTTACCAAGCAGTAATTAAAGGAGAAAACTTACTGCTTATTTCCATGTAATCTATTTCCATGATATATTTCAACAATACAAATGGGAGAGGAGGGGAAAAATAGATCCAGCCTCAGGAAACAGACTTTGTGGTTTAAATTGTTGCCATGTTGTGTGAGTCAAGGTGTGGCATCAGCTTCTTTTATAAAGCTTTGTGGAAAATCAACAACAGAAATTAAAACAATATTGGAACTCCTTGGTGCCTTGACAGTGGAAAGCACATTTCTCAACATTATGGTCAGAGATATTATCCTTGCCATCCCTAGATTTGTCATCATAAATATCATAATGATTGGTTTACTAGAGTTTTTATAACAGAAATTATTATTAAAGAGTCTTTCATGTATGGATTACATTTAATATATACCTAACAAATCTCTTTTTAAACCGTAGATCATTACATTAGCTTCCTTTTTATTAACTATCAACACTCCAATTCTAAGTTCTGGACTAGTTGGCTTACTGATTTTTGTTTGTGATTATTTTGTACGTCTTCTCCTGATCAATGTCCAATATGGTATTTTGTTTTCTGTATCCTCTGCTACTATCTTCAGTGAAGCAGACTCTGATAACTTTAACTCATGTTGACTAGACAACAGAGTCTTGTGGCACTTTTAAAGACTAACAGATTTATTAATCGCATGAGCTTGTTAGTCTTTAAAAGTGCCACAAGACTCTGTTGTCTTTCTACAATAGACTAACACGGCTACCCCTTTGGAATTTGACCTCATGTTGACTAGTAACTTATTTTACAAATAGTCCTATTGAAATCACTGGTGCAACTTGTGTAGCTAAGCTGTAGTTAATGTGAGTAAAGGATATTGGAATCTGGCCCACTGTAAACATAAATCATATGCATAACGTATTTTAGTATAGCATAAATGCCTTCAGACTACAAATTTCTAAATTAAAGCCAGCACAAAGATGTCAAAACTGTGAAGATGTAGTATTGTCATAGAATTGCCACTGCAAGTGTTCAAAAGGGGAAAATACCAAAGGAAACATTTAGTGAAAAGCATTTTTCTTTCCTTAATACTCATATTTAATGTATTTAACTTTTAGTGCACTACTCTTCATTTTATAAGATTTTTGTATAGAGCTTAATTCTGCTCCTCTTGAAACCAGCACACTGGAGGACAGACTTTGTCCCATGCTTAGTAAAGAGCAAGAACAAATTTTAAATTAATGCTTTTATTCTTATAGAGTCATTACCAACCTCTTCCTCCATTTCTTAAGAACAAAACTGTCACAGTTTCTTTACGTTGCAAGAACTGGAGTGGGAATAGGGATAATGCCCTCTATGGCCCTGAGTCAACAAAGCACTTGAGAAATGTTTAAGTGCCATTGACCTCAAGTAGTTAGCGTGAAGCATGTGCTACCATACAAAAGCAGCAAAATGAGCAGGAGGAACTTAGGCCATGGATGCCCTGTGGAGAAGTGGGACTAGAGCAGTGGTCCCTAACCTGTGGTGTGCACCCCTGATAGGGGGTGCAGAGGAACATTCAGGGGAGCACTCCAGGCCCACTGCCGGCCATGGGTTCTGGCCACAGCCCCACCCTCATCTCTGGCTCTAAGCCTGGCTGTAGCTCCCCGCTGTGGCCCCCAGTCTGGGCACAGGCCCCAGCTCCCAGTCCCAGCCATGGTCCCACTCCCATCCTCAGTTCCTGACCACAGCTCCTCACAGGGGTGTGGGCAGATTACATGGGGAAGGTGCAATTTAAAAAGTTTGAGGACCATTAGATTAGAGGATCTTCTTCTGAACCAATCTTCTCATTCTCCCCATCCGATCTCCTGTATAAGGAGCTATATAGAAAAGCAATGCTGGATAAAGGGTATGTCCATATTGCAGTAACACACCTGTGGTTGGCCCATGTCAGCTGACTCTAGTTCACAGGTCTTTAGCTGTGGGGCTGTAAAATTGCAGTGTAGATATTCAGTCTTGGGTAGGAGCCCAAACGCTGCAAGATGGAGAGATCCAGAACTTAGGCTGCAGCCTGAGACCAAATGTCTACCCAACAATTTTATGGCCTTGTGAACTTGAGTCAGCTGACATGGGCCAGCCACAGATGTGATATTGGAGTGTAGACATACCCAAAGTGGCTGTGCAGCTGCTGTGCGGCTTCAGTGGAGGATTTCTCCTCCCTTTCTTACACATCTGCCCAGCACCTGGCTCATCTACATGGGCCAGGTACTATGCCCTGGATTAGGCCTCCAGTGTTTTTTGCAAACCTAAAGCACTGCACAGAATTACAAATCATTTGCCTGACCCTAAGGGCATTATTCATTTGAGTAAGGGTTGCTGGAACAGATTTTATACACTGGGCATATATGGATCACTTTATACACCATTGAAATGTGGCCACTTCAATACCAGGTATACTACATTCAGATTCAGGAAGTAAAGGATACCTTATCCAATTAAAACAGAGAATTTTAGTCAAGTGGATTGTAATTATTAGATTGGCAACAGGTAGTAGATTGCAAAATGTTTAAAACGGTTTTCTTAATTTTCTCATGACTAATCTTCTCTCCCCACTCACTTCATCCTCTCTCTCTAGTGGTTACTAGTCATCTCATTCCTACTTATTTTAGTTGGAATGGCATAATTTTGGACTCTTTTCTCATAAAAGATAACAACTTGCCTTCTATGGCAAAGTAATTATTTTTCCAGTTACTGTTTTGGAGTACTGTATTTCGCAGGGCAGGTGATTCCCTTGGAGAGGGCGTTAATGCTTCTTCCTATTAAGAGACCACAGGGGAGAATACCTTAGGTAAGAATGCTAGTTAGAGTCCATCGCCAGGGGCAACAAATTAATTCTGCAATAGTATGTAGTCTATGTGATATTCTATGACATAGCATAGCTCTATTCTGTAAGTGCCAGTGGTTTTCTTCCCATTAAGGAACCTTTAAAAAGCACTTATAATACAATGATAAATGGAAAAGCCCACATTTAAGTGAATGTTAGTTATTACCATGTCTCCTTTTCTTTTATTGATGCATTCAGTTTTGTTTAAAGAAAAGAAAAGAAAAGTACCACTTGGGGTTTTTTGTAGTGAAAAAAGTTTCTTGTATGTTTTTAGGAACCCACTAAACTTAAACAGATCTCTTTAGAAAAATAATGTGGATACATTTTACTTTCTGCAGCCTGAAGAATGTTAAAATAGAAATGATTTCTTGAATTCCCTCTCCTGGGTCAAGTTACTAGGTGGTCCCAAGTTACCAGAAGTAAAATTTATAAATCTAACCCCTAGTCTAGACATTTTCCAGCACTGACTGCAGTTCAAAAAATATTAATGTCTAGCCGGCAAAGAGAAATTCCCCTCAGTGATTTTGAAAATGACTAGAAAGTTAACCTTTTGCCAACTGCTCCTTCTGTGTGTGGAGGTTATTAAAAAGAATCCAGCCATTTATAACTAGGACTTTTAAGACTTGAACACCTTGGCATGACCCTTTGTGTCTCCTTCTGTTTATTCAGGCTTGGCCTCTGTGGCTGGAATGTGTGAGCCTGAAAGGAGCTGCAGCATTAATGAAGACATTGGCCTAGGTTCAGCTTTTACCATTGCACATGAGATTGGTCACAAGTGAGTGAGTTTAAAAATACATATAATAAATTTGATTATACCACCTTTGAAATAACAATGTAATAATTATTGTCATAAGCTCTTTTATTTAGCTATACCATCTCTCCTCTAGTGCCTTAGTTTGCACTAAATAACATTGTTCATGATGACTGGCTATATTTACATCTTATTTTGTGTATTTTATCAAGGACTTCTGTTTTAGAATTGAGGATGTATTGCTTCCCTTTCAGATCCCAATTTAATCTCTGATTCTGAGGATGGGCTTGTAGTTTTTCTACCTTATTTTCTATATATTTTTAAAAATTTGATTTTGATATTGCCTTTTTACCCTTTCCTTTGTCTACCTCTTTTAGTGGAACAAAACGGTAAAGATTCTTACTTCTCAGATTATTTTGGTTTTAAACCATAATTAATTCTATTTTGATCTGTACTGGGACCAGTGCTGTTCAACATATTCAATAAATGATCTGGAAAAATAGGTGAACAGTGACATGGCAAATTTTAAACAAGGAGTCCTGTGGCACTTTTAGGATATGTCTACATTGGAGGCTCTGTTAGGTCAATTTACCAAGGTCAACTTTAAGTTGACTTAAAGTTGACCTTGATAAGTTGACTTAGAGCGTCCACGCTAAAAACTCCAGCCAACTGTCTGCGTCCACACTAGCAGGTGCTAGGTTGATGGAGGAGTGGCCAGGAACTCTGGGAGGGGGCCAGTGTTCCCTCCACACTGATGATGCAGCTGAGCAACATATCCTACTAGTTGAGTGGCAGCTTGTGAGACATGGTGTCTCATGGGCAACAGTTTTTTGGAGCTGGAAGCATCAGCTAGCCTAAGTACCTTAAGTCAAAAGAAATGCATAAATGATGACTTTTCATTTGAACTTTAATAAAAATGTTAAAATGAAATATTGTAGTTTTATTAATTTACTATGAGTTGGGCTGGAGAGAAGAAAAAGAGCTGCGGCCATTGGGCTGGGGAAAGCCTTGGCCGGGGAGATCGGGCTGGGGATACGAGGAAAGCCGTGGCTGGGGAGATCAGACTGGCTCTCCCCAGCTGTGGCTTTCCCCTTCTCCCCAGTCCAATCTCCCCGGCCAAGGCTTTCCCCTTTTCCCCAGCCTGATTGCTCCGGCTATGGCTCTCCCCAATCCGATAGTTGCAGCTCTTTTTCTTCTCTCCAGCCTGATCCATAGTAAATTAATTAGTGAATTAATTAGCCAATTAGTAATTTAATTAGTGGATTAATTAATTAGCACATTGATATTGAAAGCTAATTAGGTTGAGTTAAGGGCTATTCCCCATCTTCACTGGCTTAAGTTGACTTAATAAGGTTGACTTAAGTGATAAGTCGACCTTCAGAGGTGGTGTTATTAAGTCGACTTAAGGAAGCGCTTAAGTTGACTTAATAAAAGGCCAATGTGGACACAGGGTTCTTTAGGTCGACTTAATCCTCCTTAAATCGACCTAAGGCTCCAGTGTAGACATACCCTTAAAGACTAACAAATTTAGTCTAATATTTAATAATTAACTAATAAATATTTAGTCTTTAAAAGTGCCATGGGACTCCTTGTTTGTTTTGCTGAACTAGACTAACACGGCTACCCCTTTGGAACATGGAAAATTTTGTAGATGATGCAAAATTACTCAAGGTAGTTATGTCCAAAGGTGACTATGAAGAGTCACTAAACTGGGTGACTGGACAACAAAATGGCAGATGAAATTCAATGTTAACAAATGCAAGGTAATGCACATTGGAAAATATAATCCTACTTATTTATACAAAATAGCGGAGTCTAAATTAGTTGTTATCACTCAAAAAAGAGCTTTTGGATTCATTGCTGTAGTACCCAACGGAAGACCTTGTAACGCGATAAACTGAGGTAGGTGGTGGACGCCATTAATTAGCCCTGACTAAAATAACTGTGTATAAGCAAAACAGACCTGGTACTGACCAAGGATGTACCTTAGTCCTACTAAGTAGCAGACATAATTTGCAAAGTCTGTAAAACAGGCTCCTGGGCTAGATGGACCATTGGTCTGACCTGGTTTGGCCCTTCTTATGTTTTTATGATTAAAACAATATTTTTATTTTTACTGTTGGTGCAGCTCTAGTAATCTCTTCCCCAACCATGAAGTTTACACAATAGTCATAATATCACTTGCACTTTCAAAGCATCCATATACCATTTTGAAAGAATCTGGTGTTTTGGGACAACAATAAAATGTAGTAAAGATTGGTCTTGGAATGTTTCAGGTCTGCATTTAAAATTAAGCATCACCAGTAGCCTCTGATGAACATTAAATGACTAGGCACATCCTATTATGATTCATCAGGTCTACTTTCTTGTTTACATGAATTTGACTAATGCCGAATTATGGATGACATGTTTTTCCAGTCATTAACTGATGCAAGAGCTAAAAGTTCTCATAGTCTATGTCTACACTAGAAAAAGTTAGGTTGACTTTGTTAAGTCGACTTAATAAGGTCGACTTTAAGTCAACCTAAAGTCAACCTTATTAAGTCGACTTAACAAAGTGGTTACCCCGACCTGGGATTTAGTGAGTTGACCTAACTGCCCTTAAATCAACTTAATAAAGTCGAATTAAGGGTTAATCCATGTCCACACTGTGCTTAAGTCGCCCTAAGGAGTCGACTTAAGGGTTAGGTCGACCTAAGCTTTCATTAAGTCGACTTAATGAAAGCCTGGTGTGGACCTGGACTAAGTTAAGTCAACTTGAGCCTCCTTAAGTTGACCTAACTTGCAAGTGTAGACATACCCATAGAGACTAAAATGGAAACTATCAATCTACTGAACAGAATCAGCAGTTGGAAGTACACGCTTATTTCTAGTCCATCTATCATGAAAGATAATCATTAGGCAAGTATTATCTTATTTATTTTATTGTAAAATGTAGATAATTTTTTACAAATCCAAAAACTATTGTCTAAAATTGCAACAAAAATAAGAAAAACTAATTTAAAACACATGTAGATCATTCTTTCTTTATATCATTCCTTCTCTTTCTATAATTATTTATAAATGGCAGGAGATAGAGTAAGGGAAAATATATTTCCAGTTAGGAGGAAATAATTTCTATGATTCGCTAAAAGCCCTGCAATTCTTGCCCATTAACATCTTTTATAATTATATACAACACTGCTGTGAATTTAGTGTACTCTATTAACATAGAAAAAGATCTTCAGGTGTTATATATACATTCATATATATACAATACAGTATGTATCGTAGTGCTGTATCATCATACTGATATAGGTTTTACAGAGGTTATTTATACATATGTAAATATAATTTATATGGCAAATCATATTGATATCTACAGTGGTGTAAGAATAGAGTGACCAGATGTCCTCATAAAATTGGGACACTTCTTATATTTAAGCCTTTGTCCCACATCTCAGTCAATGTACGATCAGGACACTATTTGTCCTGTTACTCAGGACTCAGGTTAAAATTCAGTTCCTAGCCACTGCAGGGTGGCCCGGGGCTCTTAGCTGCTGCAGGTGGTCTGACAGTTCCAAACCCTTGTGGCAGCTGGGAGCTCAGGGTCCCTGTACCACCTGTGGTGGCTGGGAGCTCTAGATCTCAACCTTCTCTCCCCCGCAGTCATCCACGGCAGCTGGGAGCTCCAGATCTGGGTCGTGGGGAACTCAGGGTCCGCCTATGCCACCCCTGCCCCCATGTATCTTGACATTTACTGTTGTGATCTGGTCACCCTATGTGAGAAGCTGGTGTGATGACAGTGGTTGCTGCATGGTTTGGATTTGAATCCAGTAACAATAAGGAGGCCATGCTTCATGTCCTATGGTCACAGTATCTTTTTTCTTTGAATTACAATATGTTTGCTACTACCAGTACCCCTACCATTTTGGCATTCTGTGTTTGCTTCTACCGGTACCCCTCCTTTTTTTGGCGCTGTCTCCTTTCCTTATTTTTAAGGTCTCTTTTTACAAGCCCTGAAATGGAGGTCCCCACCTCACACAACAGTGTAGACCAAGTTTGTCAAACATGTTGAGAAGTGTTTGGACACCAACTTCATTGTCCCCTATTTTCTAATGTATGGAGTGACTAAAGAAGGCAGCGCAACCTGCCCCTGGTGGTTAGAGAAATATGTTATGATACGAGCTAGTTACAGTGAAGACCAGGAGGAATATCTAGAGCCAGGGTATCAAACTCATTTGCTATGGTGGGCCAGATTTGACTTAAATGTACTTCAAGTGGGCTGAACATACCATAAATCAAAATACTCCAGAACTCTTGCAGCATTGTGGAATGCTGAGTATGCAAAACTGCACTCCACAATATCACTTTCTCTTTCTGTTAGGGAGAGAGAGGGGTCTCGCGGCACACAGTCTCACATACTCAATGCTCTGTGGTGTTGCGAGACCTGAAACTCTCTCAACATTGTGGAGTGCTGAGCATGAGAAAACAGAGTGTCTCTCTTTGTTAGTCCAGTGGCACTTTTAAAGACTAACAGATTTATTTATCGCATGAGCTTTCGTGGGAGAAAATCCCACTTCGTCAGATGCTTCAAAGCGTCTGGCGAAGCGGGATTTTCTCCCACGAAAGCTCATGCAATAAATAAATCTGTTAGTCTTTAAAAGTGCCACTGGACTCTGTTGTCTTTCTACAATAGACTAACACGGCTACCGCTTTGGAATTTCTCTTTGTTAGGGAGAGAGTATGGTCCCACAGAGCTCAGTCACAGGCTGGAGGGAAGGTTCGGCCCATGGGTCACATGAAAGAGGTTCACGAGCCGCATTTGGCTCACGGGCCACATATTTCACAACCTTGATCTAGAGGAAAAAGGTTGATCCAGATTGAGTAGTTAGTGGCACCTGTTCAAACATTTTGAGCCATCCAGCCATCATTCTCACTTCCACCCAAAAAATTTTGTTACTAAATTATAATACAATACAAATTTCCTCTGGATAGAGCTTATTATTGAGTATACAGTACTTTCATGCACAAGTAAACTAGCGAAATCAAAGAGCATTCTTAAATATTTTCTTTGACTATGTCATGGTAATCATCACTTTCCTCTTTTTACCTACATTGGAACTGGGGAATTGGCTTCCTTGTTAAATGGAAATTTAAAGCATAGAACTATATTTAAATGTCCTGTCTACAGCAGTGGTTTTCAAACATAGAGTCGGGACCCAGTACTGGATCGCAGACCCTCAGGCACTGTGTCGGAGCACCTCTCGCTGCCACCACCAAAAGACTGGAATGCATTGCTGAAAGATGTAATTATTGGGTCACGGGCATAAATGATTTTTTTCAACTGGGTCCTGAAGAAAAAAGTTTGAAAACCACTGGTCTAGAGTGAATACCGAACATACACCAAAAGATCGAATTAAATGAAAAAGAAAGAATTCATTCTGAAATACTGAGCTATTAGTTATATAGTAGCCAGGGCATACAGAAGTTGTGGAAACGGTGGAACTGAGAAGTGAGCCTAACATTAAGGAAACAAACTGCGGTGTTTACATGAAAATTTTAATGTTATCATACATATTTTGCTGAATTGTTCATATTTTCTCTGAAATATGACTTCTAAGATATCACTGAAAGAACTATGACTCAATAGGTTTAATAGATCCATAGAGTTTATGGTCAGAAGGGACCATTAGATCTTCTAGTCTGACAACCTGCATATCATAGATCATTAAATTTTACTCAGGTATCCCTGTACTGAGCCCAATAACTCATGGTTCACGAAAGCATGTCTTCCAGAAGGTTGTTCAGTCTTGATATGAAGACATCAAGAAATGGACACTCCACTGCCTTCCTGGGTAGTTGTTCCAGTGGTTAATCACCCTCACTGTTAAAAGTATGTGCCTAATTTCAATTTCTTGCTATGCCTATCTTTGCTAAATGAAAGATGCCTTTAGTATCTGGTAATTTCTTCTCATGAGGGTACTTGTACACTATAATCAAATCACTCCTCAGTCTTCTGTCTGATAAACTAAACAAGCCTCTCATTATATTCATCCACCCTCTTCAATTTTTCAGAATAACTTTCTGTGATCCACTCCCGTTTTGTGGGTATGGCCTGCATTTCTTGTTCCTAGTACTTCACTGTATTAAAATACAATTGTTTGAATGGGCCCAATTTACCAAGCAATCCAGATAGCTCTGTATGACTGTCCTGTCTTCATCATTATTTATCACTCCACCTTTGTGCCATCCGCAAATTTATCAATTGTGATTTTATATTTATTCTAGAAGATGAAGATGAAAATGTTGAATAGTGTTGAGCCTAGCATCAGTCCCCTTCAAACCCACTAGAAACACCCCTGAGTTGATAATTTTGGAATCCTGAAAGCTAATCATAGATTCTTTCCTATGGACATAGACTATATTGAGATTTGATAGGATTTGTTTTTCTTTCCTGCGTAACATACTTGTAACATGGATAATATGTCCCTTCCTTTTATCACAAGAGATGAGAAATGCTGGATTTGTCATGTTGAATTTGAGTTGCCTGTTGGACATTTGAAGTATCATTTTGGAAAGACAGATGTGAGATTGTGCAGAAGAGGAAAGGTCTGGCATAGAGAGGTAATTTGGAAAGTCATTGGTATAGGGTGAGAAAGACAGTGGAATAGAGGGAAGGCAAGATAAATGTGTAGTGGATTGTTAAACATTTGCTTCTGCATCATAAGACATCAATAAAGAGAAGATAAGACAATATAATGCAAGTGTTATACTTGAATGTAAAGAATACGTTGAATACACATTTTATTATGGGACTAGAGTTTTATTGTAGTATACAGCAAAGAGTACAAGTTGAGTTGCCATATATTACATCAAATTCACATGGTCTAAATTGTGATAAAGAGAGTATGTTAGAAAACCCAGTGCTGACAACGTATTGCTATAAAAAAATAGAAAATGGGGATTACCATCCATAAACATCACACCATTTTATAAATAAATATTCTATTACCTGGCATAAAAATAACATATAAATAATCTTGACAGATATGGTCATAGAGATCTTGCTCAGCAGACCACTTAAATTTCAGAGCTCTGACATGCTAGAAGACATCCTAATACTTCATATTGCTGGCTTTTTGTGCAAATTCACACTTTTTTTCTGATTGGAAAAGTTTATTGAAGAAATGTTTCCCTTTTTCTACCTTCCTCTTCTTGCAGATTTCTCATTGTCACTTTGAAGAGACATAATTTAGAGTCTTATTTACATTTTACAGTTATCATAATTTTTGTTTTGGTAATTCCTTGATTTTTTCTATTCAGTTCTTAAATATAATTCAGTTATCCTAAATAATATTAATATGCTATTTCTCAATTGTATGATGTTATATTTTTGAAGATTTTTTGTATGATACTGAAACAAGCACAATGCATTTTAAAACTTTGCAGTAGAGAAAAAAAGCTACACAAAGCTTATAAAAATAAAGTGTAACTTGTTTAATAAAACAATGATGTTCATAATAATTAGTTGACAATGTTTTATATCCAGATTCCTTAAGAATAAAGAGTGAATTACATTAAAGTGTTTTTAGTTGTCTAGATCTAGTATCTAATTTGAAGACGTATGCTCTTCCTTTAATATCCTTTGCATATTCCCCCATAAAATGCATCAGTGGTGCAGATCTTACAGAGGAGTTTTTGATAGTTGCATTGGAGGAGCACTCTTGTGCCCCCATCCTTTCCTCTCACTGCTTCTAAGGATTCTGAAGATGAAACTATAAAAGAGGGTATGGTGCATCAGCCACATCAGTTCCTTTCAGTTGCTATAGGGGACTGGACCAGGAACTGTAACTGGACCCTCAGCCCAGATTCTTAGCAGGAATAATGTCTATTACTTCTGTAATGTAGATCTTAGCTTTTAATGTTGGGTTTTATTTCTTTTCTTTTCTTTTTTTTTCTAAGTAGTTAGTTGAAGTTAAGACTTTGGTTCTGCTATTAGGATCTGATGATGAATTGGAAGTTCAAGAGAGCAGGTTTTTAAGAAGTCTGCCTCCTGCTTGGCAGTGTTTCTATCATTAGATACTCAAACAAGATGCCTAGCCTGCCTATGGAAGGGACACTTTCTCTCAGGATGCTCAATCTGCAGTATTTTCACCCCGAGGGCACAGAAAGAATGGCAAAATAGACTTCAAGCTCTATGGTTGCATGAGACCATGAAATCAAGCCTTCTGAACTGGTACTTTTCTTGATCCATGAATGAACATAGATTGACGTCAGCCTTTGTTACTTCTGGAGAGAAGAAGCAGCAGACACTTCTGCATAAAGGACTGTCCCAATTTTGGGGATAACTGCACCTTTCAACCTCCACCTGGTCACCTCAAGGAATTCCCTTTTAGATCTTAGAGCTCTAGACATCATTTCTTTCTGGGTCGGAATCCAGGTACTTCTTCCTTCTGACTGAAGTTTTAGACTGCCTCTTCCTTATTCTTCACTGTGATTAAAATTGTGCACCTGTGCTTTGCTTTCTCTCCAACAGTTACGAGTAACGTATGCCAGTGATTACAAGTAGCAAAACAGCTCTTTCAAAGCAGAGAGCATTTAATTTAGGATAAAACCAATGCAGAAAAAACACATGAAACAATATGAAGGCTAAACATATTTAAGCTTCCCAGTAGCCTCCCATCAGTTTTAGATGGGCTATGGTACCCTGCGAAAGCAATAATATGGTCCATTTCCACTTCTGTTCAGGCAGTGTTGAAAAAGGTAGCTATCAATTACCACATGATGATTTTTCATTTTTTTTCACACTTATCCAATTCTCAGCTTGTATTTGGATGGATGTCTAAGGGTGGTCTGATATAATCTGCACCTTTTGATAAAGAAGGCAAGAAAATGGACATTACAGGCAAAAAAGTGTTTTAATCTGAAACATTGAATGTAAGAATGTCAGATTACCAGACTGTAATTACATGCAGTCAACACTGTCATTGAGAAAATATGGTGATGTTTGCAAAAATCCATCTAAGAGGTTCCAAGAAAATTAGGCAATGCTCTTATGTCTAAAGGACAGGTTGTTACAAAACACAGTTTAAGAACTACATTTGATTCCTTGGAGGTTTCTCTTAGAAGCCATCTCTCTCAGGAATCATTCATGGATCAAGTCATCTGGACTCCCTTCAGAGACAAACACTGAAGTGGAGGGAATTGTACATTTAGCAGTAAAATGGAAGAGGATTCTTGAAGAAGTGATGGTTTTTAGAGCTGAACCTAGACTTTTGTCAGTGACCTAGAAGACCTAGGTAATTGTGTTCAGGTATCACTGACAACTGTATCCATCCTCATCTTCGTAGTCTTTATTTTCTCAGAAGTGCCTCTACAATGAACAACATTCTTCTCATACTATACTCTGCTATGGTTGAAATACTATGCTATGGTTGAAAGTTTCAGGTCACTTTTTAGCATTAAATAAGGTTTGTTAAGCAGTTATATCATTTATCAAAACCAAATCGACGTTCACACACAAGACAGTTTCAAGATTTATGAAAGGGTTAATTAATATCTATCCACCATTCAAGGACGTTCCACTGACATAGGGCCTTAACATAGTCCTCATGCAGTTCATGAAGCCTTCTTTAGCAAATGGGAGAATGTTCTTCATTTCATCTTTCAGTTAAAACAGCTTTCATCATAGCTACAATATCAACGGGAAGAGTGAGTGACCTGAGATCCCTCATTGCTGACCCATTTACTGTATTCTATAAAGATCGAATTGTATTCTATATACTGTATTCTATAGAGAGAGGTTATGCTACATCACCATCCCAAGTTCCTACCTAAAGTAGTTCCATACAAATTCCAGACTAATCAGCCAATTAACCTGCCAGGGCTTTTTCTACGACATGCAAATGCAAATAGGTTAAAATGTTTAGGCAATAAGTGGGTTTAGTATATTATCTTAACAGCACCAAACAATAATGAAGAAATTCCAAATTTATTCATACCTTAAGGTAATAACAAAATAGGTCAAGCAGTTGCTTCTCAAACATCAAAATGGGCTAGACTGTACATAGAGGACACCTACTTATTGGCATCTATTCCTGTTCCTGAAGAGATTAGGTCCCATTCCATGAGGACCAAGGCAACTTCAATGGTATAGCTTAGATGCATTCCCCTTAACAAAAAAGTATAGATCTATAATGTGGAGCTCTACACAGTCTCAGACTTTTGGGATGCAGAAGAAGAAACTGAGTTGGTCAGAGTGCTATCCCCATTTTATAACCTTGCCCTGAGAATATTGAGGAACACTGAACGAAGGAACAGGAGAGCATGCAAGGGTGTGCCAACAGGCAATATTATCAAAATTTTCCACCATCAGACCTGTCCAGTTGGCGTATCCCATGACTGTGAATATACAGAGTATACCTCAAAGAACTCCAGTTATAGGTGAGTAACCTTAATTTACAGTATTACATAAAATCTTCAAACTACATGCATAGTTAACAGTTATGTACACCATGATAAAGAATTAATTGATAGCATTTTCATAATATTTAAATGATTGGGGTGGGAAGGTTGTGTTTTAGATTTATAAATATTTCACTCTCGCTGCCTTCTTTCTGTTTCTTCCCATGAATCATGAAATCTGCTATTTCTAATAGCTTATGAGATATCGGATCTTAAATTTGTCACTGAGCCAGAACTGAATATAACAAGCCCTTGATCTTGAACTACATTTGGGTGGAAAAGAGAAATTCCTTTGTAACAGGACAATATTTAAGAAAATTTGCCATTCCCCAACTGACTCCAGCTCCCCCAAATACAGAGAGGGGAGATGCTTTTTAAAAATATTATAAAATTAAACTAAAAATTCACCTTTTATATTCTCTTTAATTATTATGGTTAATTAATATCGTCAATCACAGTACTGACAAACTGAATATTTCACTAATGGTTTATGTATAAAACGCAGAAGTTACTTAATTATAAAGGTTCTTTTTATGTATAAAAGTAAAAATTTGTCTTTTAGAGCAGAATTCTTATAGATTATCTTTAGTTTGGTATAGATTTGACTGTTCTACATTATGCTGTACACCTACAGCTCCAACACACTTTTTAGCATCCAAGGAACCTTTGGAACATCCTTTTTCTGTAACAATGTCAGCGATGATGAGTATTAGGAAGAGGGTGGCATATGAATCATTTTGCTGATCCTGTACCACACGAGGATTCCCCTGCACTGGTGGAATTCTGAGGGGTCTGTTTCTGTTGGGCTTAAAACTGCTTTCCATGTGAGACCACCACAAAGCAGACTTAGAAAACCAAAGGATAAAGTCCATTATATAAATGGGTGCATATAGGGAGCACATGGTTTTTCATACTTAGGCTGCCTAAATTCTATTCTGGACTGTGTGACTGTTCTGGACTGGACTCACTGTGTGATCTTGGTAACATCACCCAGCCTCTCTGTCTGTGTTTACTGATCCGAGTGCAACAGAAGGTACTGACCTGTAATCCTTACTCAGGCAAGATTCCCAAATAAGTACTGAAGTATGAGTCTCTTTTTTAAATCTCACAGTTCTGTTGCGAGACTTATGTAACGTAGTAAAATATTTTGATGTCTTTGTATGCACAACATAATTGCATTATATTCTGACTTCTGACTAAACTGTACACAGTTTAGTCTGAATTAATCATGCCTAATTTGTTTCAGTTCTTATACACCAACTGATTGTGGCCTTCCAATTCCAAACTCTATTTTTGTGGAATTCACATAATGATATAATAGTTGTCTGGTACCATAGGAAAGTAATGGTCCACTATTTTTCTTCTCTTTTGGACAGCTTTGGTATGAACCATGATGGAATTGGAAATTCCTGTGGGACCAAAGGTCATGAAGCAGCAAAACTTATGGCAGCTCACATTACAGCAAACACCAACCCTTTTTCCTGGTCAGCCTGTAGCCGGGACTACATCACCAGCTTTTTAGAGTAAGTAATCTCTGGAGAGACATAAAATGAATTGCTCCAAAATTTCATACTCATTGGAATAAATAGTTGATGGAAATACAGTGATCTACACTAATTCACATTCTGTAGAATGTGTAAATATATGGTGAATTACTTCTGGCATGTACATCATAGGTAATTTCTTTGTGTTGTGGAAAGTGCTTCTTCCTCCCATCCCTTTTTTGAATTATTCCATACACAGGCTGCTGGACATATTTAATTCTTTCATTGAAACTATGGTTGGGAAATAGAGGTGAGAGGGCTTGCTTTTGTTTTTTTTTTAAGGTTAGTGATAAGGATTGTTTCGTTAAATGAGTAGTGATGTCAGGCAGTGCTTAGATTTCCATTCTGTTTATCTGAGTACTAGTCATAGTTTGATTAAAATATTATATTGTTTTGGATTGCTATGGTAGAACAGAGGATTCAAAGTTTGTCTTAGTAAAACAAAACAAAACCTAACAACTAAAAATGGAAACCTGAAGGAGGCAGAAATTTCACCTCAGTGAGATCAATGACTATCTCTTTGAATGATATGTAGTAGCTCTTGAATCTTGAAACTGTTCTGTAGTTCACCTTTATGAATATTACAATCTTTTTTTATGGCTGAATCCTGAGACGTTCTGAGCCCTGCCACTTTCACTAGCTGTCGTTTAATTTATTTCAGACAATGCAACTCTACTGGTCATTGCTACCTTTTCTCTGAATATATTTCATTCAGTTGAGTTCAGCTGGGTTATTTGCATAACAACTACTCACATCAATCAAAATTGCAAGCTCTTACACTATTGGTCAGATCCTTAGGTGTGGTTGAGATGCACGTAGTGCAAGAGCCAAGAGTTGGAGGAGCCGAAGCAACTTTTCCACTCCCCCAATCTGAAGGTTGGCTGGGGCCAGTTTGGCCCCTATTGTGATTTACAACAGCTCCAGGACTGTTAGTCATAATGACCACCAATGGGACAGTCCATTGCCCTGTGATTCCTATAGCACAAGATAATCTGGCCAAACCTGCTCAGTTATTCCATGTATGGGGGTCTGGAGCAGCAGGTGTATATATATTGGACCTCCACCAACTAGTGATTCCTGTTGCACGAAATAAGGATGGGAACAGAAGAGTGGCTCTTAGTTACCTTTCTGCTCCACTCATTCTGGGTCTTGCTTAGGCGGTGCAAACCATCCTGAAAAGGGGCGTGAGGGTCAAGGATCTACCCCATATCTATCAAATTTGATTGTGCTCATCTTCCATACCTTTTGTTTTCTTCTATGGAATGTCCTTATATACGTTTTGTAAAGGTTGATAAGTCCATAGGATAGGATGATATACCCTTAGACATTAGAATCTTACAGTTGCGTTGTCAAACTACATTTTCATGATCATCTGGCTACAAAGGGATTTTACTTCTATTTTTAAAAAGAATTATTGATATATATTAAGTGCTAACAATATGCTTGGTGCTCACATGATGTAAAATGAAGAGGGGACTTTTGCCAAAGAGTTTATAATGTTGAAGACAGAAGAGATAGAGAGATAGGATTGTATGTGATTGCAGTGATTTAACCATCTCCATCATTTATACTTATATTTGTCAGGGACTTTTGGGGAGGCAGAGGGCAAGCAGTAGCTTGGCTAATTCAGTGCAATCAGTGCTAGCACCAGTCAGCCGGGGAACAAACATATTTGTGATCCTGATAACTGGGAACACAATCAATTTTCCAGTACAAAAGACAAGTGGATTTATTGAACACTATCTTGGATTTATGTATGTTAGAGTCATGGAAATTAAAAATAGAAAAGATCACCAGACCTACCAACTTGTTCATGTCCCTGTCAATCAATTCAAGACTTACTTTATAGTACATTTCTACTATACTGTTCAGTCTAGATTTATCTGCTCCAAGTAATATGGTGTCCACTTTTTCACTTGTGATGTTAGTCCATAGCCTAATAGATCTCACTATCTGAAATTTCTTTCTTGGTAGTCAGCTTAAATTAAAGTCTTGAGTATTTGTTTTGTAAAGCTTTTAGTTTGTTTACTTTTATCATATCCATACTGCTACATGTGGCATTATCTTACACTTGTTATGCTCTTCTAACTCCATTAAGTTGGTCCATATTATTCTGGAAAAGAGTTGTCAACAAATAAACAAGTATTCCACACTTTGTCATACCAGAGACACGGCAGAGGTTGCTTCATAGTTATGGACTTAATGTAATCACCATTAGGTGAAATTCTGTGTCCTGTTTTATGCTGGAGCTCAGAATAGATGGTAATTATGGTCTCTTGTTGGCTCACAATTTATGTCCTTGTTTCATGACATAATGCCTCTGTGTATGCGGCCCAATAATGCCATAGTCTTTTAAACTTATTACCATGTCATATTGCAAACTCGCTGACTACTGGTACCTCCTTCACTCTTTTTCATTCCATGGACTGAATTCATCAATACATGCTCCTGGTTTATGCCAGTGAAATGCCATTAAAATCAGTGGATTTATACTGACATAAAGCTGGATGATCACTATGATGAATCAGGTCTTGCTAATCTCTTTTGGTTTCTTTGTATTAATTCTCAATTGTCACTTGTGTTTGTAACTCCTGCCAGACTATACCATCTGTGAATTTCATTAAAATCCAGACCTAGACCATTAAAATTAAGGTTTTAAACATTAAGATGCTGTAGCCTCTGCCAGCAGATGCTCACCAATCTTGGAAAGATGAGTGTGCCTAGCTTCTCTCAGGGGCAGGAAGGAGACTTGGGACAAAGAACCAGTGTCACTTCTGGGTTTCCCAAAGGGTAGAGAGGAACAGACAAAGAAAAGAATGGCAAGTGCTCCCCATCCCCACTGACCCCAGTTGGGATGCCTGTGGGTCCCTTTCCTCCTCAGGCAGAATCACTATAGAACAGAAATGTGTTCAGTTGTTACTGGGTTAGGGCCTCATCTTCTACTTCCTCCTCCTGTGCCTCCAGGCCTGGGTCCCATTGTTACTTCAAAAAACTACAGTACAGACATCACAGAGTTTTTGCACTGTGCCTTCCAGACTTTAAACAAAGAATGAGATAAAGGAAAGAGCACAGCTTCCCTAATTGCACAGGTGAGATTGCTAAGTGCTAGTCATTGAATACCACTTGGAAGATGTCAGCTCAAGCAGACACGGGTTAGCAAGATTCCACTCAAGTTGGAGGATGAACAGAGAGACAACAGACATGACAGAGATGAGAAGATAAGGACAAAGATGAGGATAGGGAGAATCAATAAGACAATCTGCATGGCCATTCTTGAGAAGGGTGAACTCTGCATATTTAATAATAATGTCAGTGCTGCTCTTAGGATGACATGTATTATGGAGCAACAGGAAGATAATTTATTATAACTAGTGCCAGGAGAACTTATCCTCTCCTCCCACTGGCATGGCTCAAGGAAGAGTCTGGTTGGCTGGATAAAACAGTAAAGTGAAAGGTCAGGTGATCTTCTGAAGATCAACAGATGACTCAAGGATTGATATTATGAGGAAGGTTTTGGGATCATCAGTGATTGGGGACATTCACAGAAAGAAGATTCTTCTCAACTGATGAACTCTACTTGAGTACCTCAGATATTAATCTTCTGGGATCAAGGCTGGCACAACTGATAAGAAAGTTTTTAAATTAGGAGATGAGGGGAGAAATTTGGTAAATCTTGAAAAATCTTCATACCTGGTTTCAGTACATAGGAGGAGGATAATCAATTAAATTAGCAGTTCTCCAACTACATTGCACCCTACCCTCTTCCGACATGATCCCAGGAGGAGGACTGAAGCAAGGCCGGCCCAACCATATAGGTGAACTAGGCGGTCGCTTAGGGCGCCAGGCTTTAAGGGGCATCAAATTAGATGGAAGAGAATTTGTTACGCATCTTCTCTCTTATAACTTGGGGGGAGGGTGTGCCAAAATCATAGTTCGCCTAGGGTGCCTAAAACCCTTGGGCCGGCCCTGGTCACTGAAGCCTGAGCCCAAGCCCTGCAGGACCAAGTGGGGGGAGTGAAACCTGAAGGCTGAGACCCCAGAATACTAAAGAGACAAAGTGAGTGAGATGTTTTTTATTGGACCAATGTCTGTTGGTAAGGAAAGCAAGCTTTTTAGCTATATAGAGCGTTTCTTCAGGTCTGGAAAAGGTACTCAGAGTGTCACAGCTAAGTACAAGATCGAACAGATAACTTACCATAAATAGATAGCACATGTTCTAGGGCAGTGGTTTTCAAACCTTTTTCCTCGGGACCCAGTTGATAAAAACTCATTTATGCCCGCGACCCAACAATTACATCTTTGAGCGATGCACTCCAGTCTTTCTGCGGCAACAGAAGAAAGCTCTGCCACCCTATACCTGAGGGTCTGCAACCCACTGCTGGATCCATGGTTTGAAAACCACTGTTCTGACAGACTGCTCAAGGTGAAGTAGGCTGTTAACACCTGTGCAGTCATAGGACGAAAAGTAGAGTTAGTGGATTACGGATTGTTTTAATAAGCCGTATAAATTCAGTATCTTTATTAACACCCTGATTTTTAATGTCAAGCAAAGTTATAAATGTAAACTCCCAGGCTCCTCTTTTGTAAGTGTTGTGCAGGTTACCTTTGTGGATGAAGACTTGAAAGGTCAGATATAGAGTATGATCACTTTGTGAATAGGTTATATGATTTTTTTTCTTTTATCATTTTCCTGTGTGAGTTCATTTGGGAGCATAGTGATTGTCTGATTTAATGCACGTAATTGCTATTGGGGCGTTAAGTGCTGTGGATGAGGTACAATACATGTGTAGGACTTATGGATCTTGAAAGGTGTGTTGTGGGGTCTATTGATCGTGGTAGCAGTGGAGATATGTCTGCAGATTTTGCATCTGTTGTTCTGACAGGGTCTGGTGCCACTTTGAATTGGTATGTTTTGCACTGTGGGGAGTTTGCATTACATCAACTTTACCATTTGATTGCCAGAAAAAGGGGTTCAGGAAACATTATTATTATTACAACAATCTTTCCTGAACCTCTCTTCTGGCCTTCAGACAACCCTCCCAGCCTCTCCAATGTGTGTTTACCCAAAGGTATATCATGCCAGACTAATCTAATTTCCTTCTAACTGATATTTTGGATAAGGGAAGTAAAGTAGATCTAATATAGTTGAACTTCAATAAAGCATTTGACATGGTACCACATGGGAAATTATTAGGAAATTAGGGAAGATGGGGATTAATACAAGTACTATAAAATGGATAAAGAACTGGCTGAAGGGGAGAAGGGGAAATGGGTTATGCTGAAAGGTGAACTATTGAACTGGAGGCAGGCTACTGGTGGAGTTTCTCAAGAATTGGTATTGGGACCAATCTTATTCAATATTTTTATTAATGAGAATGGCACAAAAAGTAGGCGTGCGCTAATGAAATTAGCTAGTGATACAAAATTGGAAGGTATCATCAATATAGAAGATGGTCAGAATGTTATACTGAAAGATCTGGATGACCTTGAAGACTAGAGTGACAGAAAAGGGATGAAATTCAATAGTACAAAGTGCTAAATCATGCGCTTAGGGTCTAATAATAAAAAATTCTGCTACAAGCTGCATGATCCTCAGGTGGAAGTGACAGAAGAGGAGAGATATCTAGGTGTATGGATTGTTCACAGGATGGTTTTGAGCCACCAATGTGATGAGGCATTGAAAACGCTAATGCAATTCTATTATGTATCAGATGAAGCATTTGCAAAAGAGATAGAGACATATTAATGCTATTGTACAAGTCACTCGTAAGACCTCAACTAGAATACTATGTTGAATTCTGGTAATTCATTTTCAAGAAAGATGCATTCAAACTGGAGCAGGTACAGAGAAGAGCTAGTAGGATGATCAGGGGAATGGATGGCCTATCTTATGAGAGGACACTGGTAGAGCTTGACTTGTTTAGGTAGCAAAAAGAAGGCTGAGAGAAGGAGGTATATGGTTGCTTTCTCTAAATACATCAGAAGGGGAAAACCAGAGGAGTGAAGAGCTAATGGACAATGTTCGCACAAGAAGAAAATGGCATAACTGGCTATGCACAAATTGAAACTTAAAATTAGATGGGGGTTTCTAATGATCAGAAAAACGAGATTCTGGATCAGCCTCCTAGTAAGAGTTCTGGTGGCGAACAAATTAATTAGTTTTGAGAGAGCTGGATAGGTTTATGAGTGTGATTATATGGTGGTGTTGCTTGTAATCGTAGGGAATAAGGCTTAGTAGCCCTGGGGCTCACTTCTGGTTTATATCTTGTGTTCCTAAAACCCTCAGGGTTCAGCCCTCCAGCCAGCCACCTACAGAGGTTAAGAAGGGATTCTTTCCACCCCTCAGATTATTCTGGGATGTTTCCTTTTTATCTCCTTCCTTAGAAGCACCAGAGATGACCATGGCTGGAGGTGGGACATTGTGTGCTGGGGGCCCGTGCTCTGAGGTAACTCTGAGCATTCTCTCTCTCAGGTGCTTGGCTGCCTAGCTCTTGCTCACATGCTTCGGGTCTAACTGATCACCACCATGTGTTGGTTCAGGAAAGAATTCTGTTCCAGGTCAGGTCAGGGCTTTTTTGCTTTGCCACTTCTGCAGCTTATAGATGCAGGTCACTTGCCAGGATTAACTGAGTATATCTCATTGCAGGACCCTGGACCGTTGGTGCACCTCAATCCCTCCTATTTTTTCTGCCTGTGGCATATAATAGATTAGTCTCCTGTGGATTGTTATACTTTGGACTAATTTTGGTGTTTGGGTTTAGTGTGTGGGTGGTGTTGGTGGCCTATGATATGCAGGAGGCCAGACTATATTATCTTGTGGTATCTTCAAACCTTAAACTCAATGACTCTGGCTCTAATAGGGTACAATAGGTGTCAACTGTCAACCTGGTCAGAGAACAGATTGACAATGAATGGGGCACCCAAGGTAGCCCCTAGCATGGCATTAAAAGTGACAGTCCTTCAAGTAATTCTATTTATGCATATTTTATATATGTATTCCACGCATAATATGCATGTGCCCCATATGCCCAAGAGAAGAGTCTTTTTGGTCAGCAGTGTCAGTTATGTCTGTCATGTGTCCTCAGAGTCCTTTCACTCATGCGGGCTCTGAGATAAAGACATTCACTATCCATTTTTTCATAAGCTGCTGACTCTGTTTTTTTGTATGTATACAGACCTCCACCAGTTAGTTGTTAGTGTAATAGGTTAAAACAATGAGAGTCCTGGGGTGCCTTATAGACTAACAGATTTTCTTCGGCATAAGCTTTCGTGGGCTATAACCCACTTCATCAGATGCATGATTATAGCCCACAAAAGCTTATGCCGAAGAAAATCTATTAGCCTATAAGGTGCCACAGAACTCTCATTGTTTTTGCTGTACACAGACTAACATGGCTACCCCTCTGTAATAGGTTAGTTTTTTGCCCCTTGACAACACGTTTTTTTAATAGATTTTTCTACTACTAGAAATTTTTATATTTTTTGTTTCCTGTTACTGGGGGTTAGAAACACCTAATCTTGAATCCCCTGGATTTAGGAACAGCCCTATCACATGATGATGCTATTCCCATTAATGATGGGAACACAAGATGTCTGTTTAGTTTGCAGGAATCAGACCTCTCTGGGAAATGTGCAGTATATGCTTTTTAAAGAAGACATTAAAATCCAGAAAGGCTCCTCTCCAAATGTTTTAAATGGACATATCTTTGAGACTGTCTTCAGATCTTATTGTGTCTGATCTTCCTGAACATAACATGCCTATCTCCAGAAGTGCTCTTGTCAGCACACGGTCTACCTCCCCATTAGCCTTGTCAGCTAAGACTGCAGACCTAAGCTCAGGAAAGTCTGATAAAAAGCTTTCTGTAAAGAAAATTCAGAGCTTGGATCCCTAACTAAGGCTATGTCTACACTGGCAATTTAAGTCGATTTAAGGAGGCTTAAATCGACTTAAATTAAGCCACGTCCACACGTGCCTGTCATTAAGTCAACTTAAGCAGCAGCTTAAGTCGACTTAATAACTACCGGTCTTTAGGTCAACTTAACTCTTAAGTCGAATGGTTAAGTCGACCTAAAGATGGTGTGGCCGCCCTAGGTTGACTTATTCTATCAATTGACCTAGGGCATGGTCCTGGGGACAAGGAAGCTGGGCTCCTTTCTCCCCATCACTCGCGGGAGCCAGGGCTCCTTTCTCCCTGGGACCCTGCGCAGGTCCTGGCAAGAAGGGAGCCGGGGCTCCTTTCTGCCTGGGACCTGCGCTGGTCCCAGCAAAAAGGGAGCTGGAGCTTCTCTCTGCCTGGGACCCACATGGGTCCTGCCAAAAAGGGAGACAGAGCTTCCCTCTGCCCGGGACCCGGGGCTTCCCTCTGCCCTGAGCGGTCACGACCAGAAGGGAGCCCTGCTTTCTTCTCCCCAGACCACGGGGGTCTGGGCAAGAAGGGAGCAGCGATCCCTGGACAGGGGATCCCCAGAGGTTCCCCTATCAGCTGGACCCCCGTGGGTCCCGGCAAGGAGGGAGCCCCGGTTCCGATCCGTGGCTCCCTTCTGCCAGGAAGCCGCGGGTCCTGGTGAGAAAGGAGCCGTGGCTCCCTCTTTGCTGGGGCCGGCGCAGTCCCAGAGAGAGAGGAGCTTAGCTTCCTTCTTGCCGGGACCCCGGCTTCCTGGGGAAGGGACCCTTGGGTCCCTTCTCAGCGGGGAGCCACAAAGCCTTGTCTACACTTGAAAAATTAAGTCGACTTAACAGAGTCGACTTAACTTTTCCACTGTAGACATAGTCTAAGATTTCCTCAACAAAGAGAGTGGCTTCCCTGCACTGTTAGGCTATTAATTCAAACTAACCAATTCAAACTAATTTTAGTTAGTTCAAATTAACTTAATTTGAACTAGCATGGCCCCACTAGAATGCTAGTTCGAACTAAGCAAGTGCCATGCATGGCACTTGCTTTTTTCGAATTAGTCAGTTGCATTAAGGTCAATGTGCTGGTTAGTTCGAACTAAGCAGTTAGTTCGAACTAACATGGCCACATTGACTTAATTTGAATTAATTAGTTCGAATTAAGAGTTAGTTTGAAGTAAAACGAGGTTTTACTAATTCAAAATAACTTTTCCTTAATTCAACTTAAGGAACTGCTTAAGTCAAATTAAGGAAACTCAAGTGTAGACACAGAGTAAATTAAGTCGACTTAAGCTTGCTTAAGTCGACTTAATTTACAAGTGTAGATGCATCCTTAGAGTGGCAAGGAGATTTTACATTTTGGTACAGCTACTCCTGAAATCTGGGATCTTGATACTGAGGATTGGGCACTGAACTGGTATGCAAGAAGACGGTGGCTTTAGCAGCAGCAACTCATGTTGCCTCTTCAGCTCCACTCTTGATGCCATTGAAATGCAATATTGCACTTTCAGTACCAACTCTGATTCAGTACCGACTCTGACTATTACTCCAATACCGGTTAAAATTATGTTGGCATGACAAACTCCATTCTTTTTGTCCCAGCTCCATTGTTTGTCCTGCCATTGTTATGTTCATGGCATATACACAGAGAAGTTAGATTTTAAAAAATGCTTTTGCTGGAAGGTTGCAATGTAATACTACTTTATTTCTTAGACTTGAAAAACCAGAGACAGACAAAGCAGGCTGCTTCCTAAAACAGAGAGGCAGAGTTCATCCTGCTTAACTCTAGACTGACTCTGATCATACTTTCCTGCCACATGTGCAAGCAGGACCTGGAAACTCCTTATAAACAAAAGTGAGATTCAAACACAGCATTCAAATAAACCACATTGCACAGTACTAACAGCATGCCTGGTACCAGGATATTACAGGATCCTGAGTCCATACTGTTTTCTTCAACTCTAGCACCTACGGTATCAGGCGTGATGCTGACAGATGAGGTACCAGCTCAGGACAAGGTCCCCATGCCTCAGTTGAATACTGACAGTTATAAAACTGAAATCAGTGTCACTCACCTATGTGTTAGCATTGTTAAAACAGGTACTAGAATTCTACAAATGTGTTTAGTATTTTAGGCTTTCAGGCAGGCTTATAAATTGCTGCATGCATTAATATCGCTTATAACATCTGTATTATATATTGTATATAAGTATTGTATCATAAGCCTCTTTACCTGTGTAAATCATCAGACAGCAGACAGACATTGGCTAGTTTAAAATGCTGATCTCGAATGTTTTATAACGTGGCCGAGAAGGAAGACATATCGACATCAGATGGATTATAGTGGAATGTTAAAGAGGAGAAAAGATTTTGTGGTGCTCCCCACTGCCCTTAGGCTGACTGATCTGCTCCAGCACTAGGCCAGCAGGTCTGGGATCTGCTGGGGCAGACCAGTGAGCCTGGGGGTGGGTCAGGCTGGTGCCTGGCAGCAGCGCTCCAGGATGGGATCAGTTGGTGTGCGGTGTGGCCTCTGGTGGTGGCCCTTCAGGGCCAGGAGTACTTTCAGGAGGACACCACGCCGGGGCTCATGCGGGGCCTGACAGAGGAGACTTGCCAGGCCAACCTGAGCCAGGTGGTCCAGTTGGTGTTGTGCTGGTCTGAGGGGGGCCAGATTATTGCAGGGCAGCGGGGGTCCCCTTTGGCCCAGGGCCAAGGGCTGCAGCCCCTAAAACCACTGCCTCAATCTGGTCCTGATTGTTTACTCTCCTTCCAGTAAAGATGAGACTTGCAAGAGAATTCCTCCCATCAGCTGAGTTAGCAGCTCAAAGTAGAAGTGGAGAAGGAAATAACAACCCTTAACAAGGAGAAACTATCTTTTTGCTGCTTGAACTCTGTGGGAGGCAAGGATTACTAGGTATAAGCGAAAGATCCCAGGGCTTAGCCCAGGTTTTCCATAAAGTATATATAGAGCTTGCTTATCATAGAAGCTTCTATTACTTTGGAAACTCGAGACTGTAACTCATTTGTGTATGTGTTTACCTGCTTTAACCTTGTATATAACTCTTGTTTCCTTTTCCTATATAATACATCTTATATAGTTGATTATAGGACAAACGTTGTCTGTGGTATGATATCTAAAGTGCAGTTGCCCTGGAGTAAGTGACTGGTTCTTTGGGACTGGTGTTTTGAATCCTAACACCTATTTTGATTTGCTGTTACAGCCTGACCTGATGCTATGTCATACACTCCCCTGCATTTAATTTCCTCCCACTCTGTAACTTTCCTATCTTCAAAGCGTCTGACGAAGTGGGATTTTCTCCCACGAAAGCTCATGCGATTAATAAATCTGTTAGTCTTTAAAAGTGCCACAAGACTCTGTTGTCTGAATAATGCTGTGATACTTGGTGAAAAGGGACCATTTGTCAGAAATATAAGCTAACCTGGGTGACAAGACAGATCAGAGTACCCACGGGGACTTTCTGTAACTCCATGTTAAAGCTGTTACAGTGCATGAGGAGTTTACACTTGAAAACCGTTTGGTAAAATCTAAGTACAGTGGTACCTTGACTTACGAGTGTCCCAAATAACGAGTTTTTCGAGATACGAGCCGTCTCTCGGCTGATTTTTTGCTTCGAGTTGAGAGCTAAAATTCAGGTTACGAGCCAGCTGACAGCAGGAGC
>ML685768.1:8235242-8256050 GCA_007922175.1 Pelusios castaneus
GCCGCCACCCGAACCCCTGGACTGAGCTGGGGGGCCGGCTCCGCTTCGCACCTGTTCCGTCACTGCTTTGAGGTGATGGAGAGCACAAACCTCACGCTTTGAGAGTTCTGGAAGGACCACTATAACATCGTGATATGCCTCAGAATTATCGATATGGCCTGGCAGGGTGTTACAAAGAGGACCTTGACCTCTGCGTGGAAGAAGCTGTGGCCTGAGGTTGTGTCTGAAACGGACTTTGAAAGACTCAAACCCGAAGCAGCAGAGGTGGAGGAGATTGTATCCCTCAGCAAGTCCATGGGCCTGGACATGGATGAAGGTGACATCAATGAGCTCATCGAGGAGCACTCAGAGGAACTGACAACGGAAGAGCTAAAGGAGCTACAGACGCAGCAGCACACGGAGGTTTTGCAGGAAATAGGTGACGTGGAGGAGGCGGAGGAGGTTATCTCTACAAGTGAGATAAAGGAAATGTTGGGAATGTGGGAGAAACTTTCAGACTTTATTCAAAAGAAACACCCAGAAAAAGTTGCAACTGGGCGTGCAACAGCGCTATTTAATGACACTTGCCTAACTCATTTCAGAAACATTCTGAAAGGGAGGATGAAACAGACCACATTGGACAGGTTTTTATCGAAAACCCCTGCAGATGAAAGTGAGGGAAGCGTGGCGAAACGGGCAAAAATCAGCGAATAAGATTCAGTTATTCAGTTCAGCCTTTCTCCTCCACCTTCGTCAGCATCTTCAAGTCGTCTGATCTACAAGGCAAATGCTGTACATTATACTTAATAAAACCAGTTTATTGCAGTACATTCTATTGTATTGTGTTTTTATACAATATTCGTTATTTATAAGCACGTTTTTCTTATTTAAAAACATGTAACAAAAATGCAGTGTTTTTTGGGGGTCCGGAACGGATTAATGGCATTTCAATTCATTTCAATGGGGAAAATTGATTTGACATACAAGTAATTTGAGTTAAGAGCTCCGTCACGGAACGAATTAAACTCGTAAGTCAAGGCACCACTGTATAGAGTTCATCATAATTTGGAGTTTGTGCCCTGGTTCTTAACACTCGGCCTGAGGCCGGTACTCATGCTCTTGACCCCACTGCAGGACAGCTTGACACCACATCCGTCTTTGTCTATGGTAACCAATTACTTCTAGGCTGTACTTCACACTTAGCCAGAGATTTGCTCTTTTTCATCAGCATCTGAGGGCAGTTATGAGGGATTGTTATATGTACTCTCCAAGCCTGTCTCTTCCTGTCTTATATGGATCACACAAGACTCTAGAGACTACTCCTGTAATAGAACCTACGGAGTCCATTATTCTGGACATGGATCATGATTTCCTACTCCATTGCAAACTGGTAATTTTCTCAACGTACCTGTGCAGCTGTATTGGAAATCTCGGGGAACATATAGTCTGGAACCTCAAACTGGGAGATCTCCCACTCTCAAGAGGTGTTCTTCTGTTTTTGCTACTCAGCCTGCTCTGTGCAGCAGCCTTTCATCTGTCTGCCCAGCCTGAGGAACCAAGTGAGAAGAATCCATCTCACTCAGTAAACAGAGTGGGCCTTATGGTTCCCCTCCCCCTTTTATCAGATGAAGCAGTACTCCTGCCTAGCACATCACAGCAGGATGATTCTCAAAAGTTTCAGGATCTATTCAAGAGGTGCAGGAACCCACACATAAAGTGACATTCTTCAGTCCTCTGCTGCTGGGAAAACAGCCATCCTATTTAAAGAGGCTATAACAGATTCTGAATGAATCCTGTGGCAGTCTCCTGCGACAGCAGCCCCTATGTTCCAGAAAGCAGATAAAAAATACCATCTCCCTTCATGGAAGATGGATTCTTTTATTCACCTCCTCTATCATCTCAAGATCAATGGATAGGCCATAGTAATGAGGGGAGCTTCATTTCTTCAGAGATCTTGTTTTTCATGGGAGATTCAGTCCACTGTGGACTTCTTGCCTTTTTAAAGGCCACACTTTTTCAGTTGCAAACTGGATAATGTCCTTCATATCCTGAAGGATTTCTTGAACTACACTTCGATCCCTCAGGGTATCTACTTTAGGACAAGTTTGAGAAAATGCTTGCTTTAATATCTCACATAGAATGAAACCCAAACACAATAGTAAGAGCATGTTTCAGTCTTCTTGGGCATATGGCTTCATGCAACTTTGTAACAACACATGCCAGACTAGTGGTGCAGGCAGGGCTTTTTAAGATTGGTTTATATTCCCATCAGATATCAATTGAATATGTCTCTGTGTGTACCTCCATTAGTTCTGTCCTCCCTGAAATGGTGGAAGTAACCCAGGAAAGTGTGCAAAGAAATACCACTGCCATTCAGGACTACAGTAATAGATGCTTCACTGTTGGGTTGGGGCTCACATACGAACATGCGGCTCAAGGCCTCTGGACTTTTTGGGGAGCACAAATGCACATAAACTTCTTGAATCTCAGATACTGGTGTTCACAACTTGTGAGACATGGATAACTCACACTGCAGATCAATCCATCCAAATAATGACTGACAATACAATAATGATTTATAGGAAAAAACAAGGAGTGGTAAGATTTTCATCATCATACCCAGAGGCAGTCAAACAATGGAACTGGTGTATCAAGCACTGAATCTTCCTTACAGTTGTTCGCTAAGCAGTTCTTCAGAACAGCTTGGTTGACCAAGAGGAGGTTTCAGGCCAGGCTTTCTATCAGATGCCTTTCTGATTTTGTAGTCAAGGACCCTAATGTATGCATAGCTACCAATTCCACTGATCCCAAGAGTCTTGCAGAAGATCAGATAGAACTCAGCCAAGATTGTATCAACGTGGCCAAGACAATTTTGGTTCCCTAATATACTGAATCTCTCAGTTTGTCAGGCAAAGAAGTTAATTCTGTTCCAAATCTGCTGACACAGCTCTCCATCTCACAGCCTGTCTACTGGATGGATTTCAGACCTAGAAAAATTTTATTCCACATCTGTACAAAATATATTAATTCATAGCAGAAAAGATGTTATGAGAAATATACTTGGCAAATTGGACAAGATTTTCTTTTTTGTGTCAACAGGAATCTGCACACACATTCACAAAGCACTGAGTCTTCTGGATCAGATGCTACTTTTGGAAAGCCTGTATTCCAACCTCTGTTCTCCTGGATGGAGCTCTCACCTCCACTGCTTGCAAGTCACCATAAAAGCAATATGTATATGGGTAAATCTCTTGAAGGAGAAAAGTTATTTTCCTGTACAGTAACTGGGGTTCTTTAAGCTGTATTGTACATATACACATTTCACCATTTCACTAACCATCCTACTTCTCCTGTGCTTTGGAGTCCTCTGTCTTTCAGATTCCATAGCGGAAAAGGAATCAAATGGCTTACTCTGCTCTTTATGCCCTTGGTGTTGAGAACAAGGACTCTCAAAGTGCACCTGTGATATCTGAACTGGTGACCATGTCTATGTTTTTATGTTCTCCTCTCCCCCACTCATCACAACCTCACTGACTTCTGTTAATTCTGTGGTTTCTTCACAAAGAGTGATCTCTGCAATCCAGAAAGTCATCAGCTTCAAAGGCATGCTCTAGGGTTTGTAGAACTTTATGTGACGAAGTGAGGACTGTGCCATTCAAAACAATGGTACCAATCATAAGTGGATTTCATGCAAGCTGGTCTAGTCTTTGGTATGAGTGCCAGTTTCATTATAGTTTGTTACATTCCCTTAATAGTTGTGGCATTCAGCAATTTAATGGACATAATCTCAATAGGCCATCATCCAAGTATTACGTCCAGGTTTCTGAGGGCAGCAGATAAAGTAAGACTGGTAGTTTATTCCCTGATTTGTGAATGGAATTTGAAACAGGTGATGAATGTTTTCATGGTTCCTTTTTTGAATATTGGATAAAAAATTTCCTATAACTAATATTCTTAAATACTGTTCTTATTTTTACTAGCAGTATGTGTTTACAAAGAAGAATAGGAGACCAAGGCCCTATCTTCAAGCAGTGGTATATCATTTTTCACCAGAATAAGGGCATGTTAGGTTCTCTGCTGTAATTCAAGCCCCACACATGTTGACCTTTCACTTAAACAGGGGGAATCCATCCTATCCATTTTCAGCCCCAACATGAAGATTCCTAAAGAGGGAAGACTTCATTACTTGGATGTCTATAGGGCCCTACAGACTTTCTTAGAAAAGATAGCACAATTTTGGCCAATCCTCAAAGATTTTTCTACACAAAGATTTAAAGGTCAAGTGGCATCCAAATCCACCATTTGTAGATGGATTAAGGATTATGTTACATCAGAAAGGAAACACCAATTCTTTAAAGGTCACAATTCCTGTTTACTAGGATCCACATAGGTAGGAAGTGGGAACTTCTTTAATAGGGAGTTGCAAATTTTTCTCCTGTGTTACTGCCCACGTTTGTCAGACAGTACAGCAAAGGCTTGCAGTTGTGGTCTTTTCAGGAGGGTCTTGCAGGCAAAAGTGAATGATAATCCCACAAAAATTAACCTCTTTGGGAGATTTCAGTATGTGGACTGGTATAGAATATCAAAGCGACAAGGTGGACATTTTCTTAGCTGCTAATTTCTTAGCTGCTAATTTGCTTTTTTTGAGACCTTGTGTATAAGTCCAGGCCCCCATCATGCAAAATTTGAATGCCTATCTCATTGCTGAGAGTTTCAGGGTAGACTCACCAACCAATACTAAGATTGGTACAGTTTAAGTTATCTGTTAGTGGTTAATGAATAGTGTTAGTCTATTTTTTAATTTAATTTTATTTTTTGGAACTAGAAATATTCATCTGAAGGCTGATGTAACTGTAGGCTGATGTAACTAGACCTTTATTATGTAGGATATGACATCATCATAGTGTTAGTGTTCTATCCCTATAGAACATCTCAAAGGAAGAATTAACAGGTAAGTGAAATTTCCCCTTCTTCCACATTAGTTGATTTTAATAATGCCTTCTATTGGACCTTTACTCATTATAGGTCGGAACCTGCAAGGCGCTAAGTGCCCTCAGCTACCTGAGAAACCAATCTGTTTAGGAGGCTCTCAACCTAGTGGATTCAAGCCCCTGATTTTTCTGCTTACCTGCTCCTATCTGAAGAACCAGTGAAAACTTAAGGTCTGATATTTTATGTACCCCCAGGGCTGGAAAAGAATGATGTATTTCATAAAATGGGGACCCTGGAGATATAAGGTATCAGACCTTGCAATCCCATCTTTCTTATTACCATCTTGCCTACTTTACCTCTCTTCTTGCTTTAGTTCCAAGGTGTTTATAATTGATGTGATCTTAAAAGACTCCAAGCTCACAAATAAGTTATTTATACCCTCTTACAGAAACTATAAATTTCAACTTTTGAACAGAACATAGCAATAAATTTCCCAACATTATCAGGTTTGAAGATATTGACCCTTATAACAGAATTCAAATAAAGGAAAAAATACAAGATTGTAATTATAATAGGATGATTTTAAAGCACAAATCACCTAATATATATTTTTAACGTTTTTCTTGTGTTATTGAATATTAACTTTTTAAAACTTCTCAACAGTCGCACAGCTTTTAAATAAGAGTTAAAGGGCCAAATCCAGAATTGGCCAGTTTCCACTAATTTTAAATGTTGTGGACTATTGAAAAATTTTATGAATTAATATTTAACAACTATGAGAGGGTTCACTCATCACATTGACGCCTACTGCTGGCCATTCCGGGAATTAGTTCTGCTAGCTGATACACCCTCTCCTGATGGTGCCTTGCGTGTCATCATCATTGCCTGAAGCCCTGCCTTAGTCTATGTACTGCAGTCTTCATGACTCGGCCCTCCAGCCATGTCACTGGACATGTGTTCCTCCATCCTGTGGGAGATATCAGATTTCTAGAGTCTAAGCACTTCCCCAATGGTAACTGCAGCCAACTGTCCAGCTGCTATCCCAGTGGCCCCAACACCTTCTTTACCCTCACCTCAAGGCCTCAACATACCAGTCCTAGCAGCCAGCCAGGAGCTTCCTCTCATTTCCCTGTTGCTACCCAGCACTGCTCTGTCCAGGGTGCTAGTTTCTCTCTACCTGCAAGACAGCCAGGTCTCCCTCCTCAGACTCCACAGAATAACTGACCCTGCTCTGCCCTACAGCTCTTTTTATATGGGCCTACTGGAACGTGATTAGCTGTTCTTTGCAGCTGCTCTCCTATTGGGCTGTTTCCTGTACAGCTTCCCCAAGACTCTATTAACCTCTTCCTTGACAGGGTGGGTCAGACGCCCCATCAGATGACAGATTGATCCCATGCTTTCCAGTCTAATATCTCACAACTTTTCAGGGCCAAAAATACTTTGGTGGACCTACACCAATGTTTTAGGAACAGTAAACTTTTTCTAATATTGCTCCTGAACCAGATATCCAAAAGAAAAAAAAAGTTCCCTGTACCCTGGCCATTTATAGACTTCATATTAGCTGAAAATATTGGGGGAAAATAGGAAATTATTTATTAATTATATTGAAGGAAAATAGAACTGAGCATTATTGTAGAACCACTAAAAATCAACAGAAGGGTCCTTGACATGAGGCACAAGGAAAAGTAGGGTAGGTAATCTACTATAATGTCAATCCTAGGTAAAAGTCTAAAAACCAAAAGCAAAAATTTAGAAGTTGGTAAGTGAGAGAATGGGCACACATTTAGAAACAGGAAAAAAACATTGCTTTACTTTCTCCCTCCTCCCCCCTAAATAAAAAAAAACGTACTAGACCAACATAATTGTTTTTTCTTTTGCAGAAATCTTTATTATTTACAGAGAAAATTACTATAATGATTTTTCTTTTAGACTTTAAATATGGTTGTATTCTGAAAATTGTCTCTACAAATGGCATCTTCTTACTCAATATCTGTGTCTATTCAGAGTCCCAAATGCTTACATTGGTGACCAAAGTAAATTTTTGCTAACCATTTTCTTTTGTTAGCACTGCTGAGCCAACAAAGATCAACTAGAATGCAGGTTTATAAACTGGACAACAAATCAGCTGAGTTGAAGTCAATGGAAAAAAAATTAAAGTGTGTCATAGTTGGGAGAAAGCATTTAAGACCCAATCGAGCACACCCTAACTCCTGTGAGTTGTCCTTATTCATGTTAATACTCTATTCCCATTCAAAATCAATGGGATCAAATACTTTAATGACCACTGTCATGGGTGAGGCTTTTTGGAATCAGATCCGTAGGGGAATGGAAATATGTTAATTACTTTTCAGTTTGTTTATCAGGACCTAGAGCTGGGCTCTGCCTGTTACATGGCAGAATATATTGATGACAAGAGAATGCTATTATATCCAAAGTGAAATAGATAATCTTCAAAACTACTGTATTTACACTAGAGATGCTCCTCATTCATATCTGGATATAAACTTCAAGCAGGATTTGATTTAGTGATCCAATTAAAGCCCATCTTAAATTCAAATATACTGGACCAAATCCTGCAGACCATATTTAGGCCCTGATTCTGCAAATATTTATGCAAATGTTTAACTTTATGCACGAGAAATCCTGTTAGAGTATTCATGAGGAAAAAATTAAACAAATGTGTAAATATATGTAAAGATGTGTTTTAGGGTTGGATTACACTGAAAAGTTATATCGCCATAGATATGTCTCTCAGGGATATGAAAGATCTGCACCCCTGAGAGATATAGTTAAACTGACGTAACCCTCAATGTAGACAGCCCTAGGTCGATGGAAGAATTCTTCCATTGACCTAGCTTGCAACTCTGGGGAAAGTGGATTATCTACAATAATGGGAGAATCCTTCCCATCATTCTAGACAGCCTTTAAGAGTAGACACAGACTCTAGCACTTACATTGGCAAGACTTTTGTCACTTGGGGTGTGAAAAAACACACCCTGTGCAACATAAATTTTGCCATCATGAGCACTTGTTTGTACAGTGGTATCTTGGTGGAAGACTCTCTCCCACTGGCATAGCTTTCACTACTCATTGAGCTGGTTTTATTATATCAAATGGAGAGCTCTGTCTGCTGTTAACATAAGGCGGGTACACAAGCGTTCTTACAATGGCAGAGCTGTATCAGTACAGCTGTGCAGCTCTGAGCTGGTAAGTGTAGAAATGGCCTTAGTCTTTACTAAGCCTTAGTTCTTACTCAGGTAAAGTATGGACTGAAAAAGGACAGAGAAAGGTTTCAGGATTGATCCCATATTTTATAAATGCATTATTGATATATGTAAACATGATATAAAATATATATTCAAGGTATAATAAATTATCAGTATGCTAATAAGAAAATATTTAATAGAATCCACCAGAAGAGATTATACATGTTTACATTTTACAACAGGTGTGTGTGTGTGCGTGCGTGCGTGCGCACTGTAAAATTATGACTGAATATAACAATATAATGATGTGTATTCCACATAGTTAAGTATTATAAAAATATCCCAGTTTTATAAAGTTTAAAACCTATTTTCAATGTTAAAATGCCGTTTGGTCTGAGCTCAGACTTTCCTCCAAGACGGGAGGATGATATGTTGGTGTCATAGGATGTGTGTACCTCATGCTACTCTGATGACTAAAAGGATTAAAACAGACAATGTCTGCCACTACGGACAGGAATTTCCCCAGAGCTGAGAGGATAAAGGGGCTGGGAAGCAGTGTGGGGGGCAGCTACTGGAATTAGCAGGCTGGAGGAAGAAGCCTCTGGCTGCAAGATACCAGAAAGCTGCCCAGGAACAGAGCCCCTAGGAAAGGGACAATCAGACCAAAAGACTAGAGAAACTGCACAGACCCAACAGGAAGGTAGGAAGAAGCTCAAGGCACTAGCAGCATTGGAACCCCTCTGACCTTTTAACTTGAGGGCCCTGAGTTGGAATCCAGTGGAATGCACAGGACTGGGATCCCCTGCCAACCCCTGAAGGAGGGGAGAGTGGAGGAAGCTCCTCGGACCCTGGGGCACTAAGAGGGAATTGACCTGCTCCGCTCACCCTAGTGGCTGGATGATGTGAGTGCCAGGACCTGTGCCCCCTCTGGCCAAAGGGAGGTGCCATTGAGCTGATATGCCATCTCACAGTTGGGCTTTGGGTGTGCTGCTGAGATTTCTGAGGATTAGTACTGTGATGTGAATACTGAAGGGAGCTAATATGTGCTATATCTAGATTTTAAAGTTGATCCTCCCATATTCCATTAAATTGATCAAAGCTAGAGCAGCTCTTTGCAGTTCAGAGATGAGGATGCTATAATAGCATTTATAAAGTATATTAAATCTAAGCACCAATAGGAATTTATAAACTCTCTTGAAATATTAAAATAAACTAAGTTTTGGTTTATGGCATGGAGTGCCTTATTCTGGTCTCGTACCAATTGTACACGGGTGTATCTACACTAATTTCAGTGGAGTTACTTGACTGACTAATTTATGGGGCTGTTTAACTGTAGTACAGATATTTGGACCCAAAGCCTGAGCACTGTGATCCGAGTCAACTGTGACAGGCCAGCCACAAGTGTTTAACTGCCGTGTAGATATACCCATCATGTGCAATCATACTCAGGGCCAGGAGTCTCCCAGGTACACTGGTGGAATCCATCTACCATTAAGAAAAGTGATGCTGATTGAACTCTAATAGTGTCTATTTGTATAAATAGACTATATAGTGATTCTGGATCACATTTTCAGGTTTATAATTGTCACTGTATTTGTAGTACAGAGAGAATTCTCCCTTCACATACTGTCAAGGATATTGTGGAAGTTTGTTCAGCTCTATCTGGGTCACCTAACTGGGGTAACTGGTTAAAAATAGAACGTGTGAGATATATCCACACAATAAATTTTTTGCAGTTGCTGGGATGTGGGAATTGGTGCACCTTTATCCTTCCCATTTGTCTTGTTTGTTTCTTCATCATTATATTCTGCATTTCTATGGTTTGGTTTTTAATCATTTGCCCAGATCATGCCTACTAGATCTATGCTTGGAAAGGGACCTTCATGCAGAAGAGGGGGCAGGTTCCTCCGTACCATTTCCTCAGAATCTGTTTGATTTCTGTGTTGTCTGGGATCTGTGCTGGGGACAGAATAGTCCCTGGTAGCATGGGTCTCTTTTACTTAGCTCATGGTTATTCTGTTTCATAAATTCTCAGTTTATAAAATACAGAGTATCAGGTTGCTATACTAAGGGCTTATCTACATTGGGGGAGGGATTGTAATTCGATCTTATTCTGTTGCATTACAGAATCTGCAGGAGACTGATCACACTCTGCATATGGCTTCGGGTCCATGTGTCCCCACTGGTCATTGTAATTCTTCCTGAAATGCATTGCACTGTGGGTAACTATCTGACAGTGTAACAAGGTGCAGGCAGTCATCCTCCCATGACTCAATGTACTCGCTCCCACATCACTCTTCTTTCTAAATAAATAAATAGATAGTGAAAAGCTTTCCATGCTGTCTTTCTCTGCTTCAGGCACAGAGAGGCACAGTGCTGCAGGCAGAGAAAGGGATGAATTACAAACTTCATAAGGCTGCAGGCAGGGGAGGAGCTATATGTTCTTAGCTGCCATGGTGCAGCACAGTGACAAATCAAGAGTAGCAAGAACAGAACAGAGACTTCTGAGATAGATCCCAGTGGACAATGAGGTTGAATTTCTCTGTTCTCTGGCTACATGGACCTAAATTAAAATAGTAGATTTTGACCTCAGTGCTATGCCACTTGCAGGGGTGGTGTTATCAAATCAAATTACAGCACCGTTTAATTCAAACTTACTGCTCTGAGAGCAAAAACGCAGGCTGCAGAAGGTTGAGGTAAGCAGCGTTATGTCAAACTTTTCTGTCAGTGTAGACCAGTGCAGAGTTTGCAAAATTCATCGATCATGCAAGTAATTTGAAAAAAAATTAGTTCTGGAATAGAATGAGACAAACCTAAATTATTCAGTTTGGGTAATGGTGATGTTCCTTTAGGTAAATGACTGCTTTCTAATCATTCTCTTTGCTTTCTTATTGGTCTACTATCTCATAGGACTTCATTATAATCAGGGTGCTATCATTAGATCAGAGGAGCCAAACCTCTGAATTTTCTTGAGGGACTTAAATTTAGATGATTTGAAATTAACATGAAAAATCTATACATCTTCCTGTGCTTAAGTTTTTTGTAGGGGTGGATGCAGAATGGTGGAGAAAAGCAGTTTTACAGATTAAGGCCTAATTCTGTAAATTAATATGTGTGACCCCAGACCCTTAGGCACACACAGAACTCCACTGAAGTCAATGGGGTTTTGCAGGCTTCTGTCCAGTCACATCAGTTTGTTGCAGCATAAGGGCATAAAGACCCAGTGCTGCACCACTGAAATCAGTGCAAATTTCCCCATTGTCTGCAATAGAAACTAGAGCAGATGTTAGATGCACAATTCCTCACTGTTTATTTAAGCAAAATGTCCATTTGAAGTTTGTCTGAACAAGTGCAGAAGCAGGCAGTAGTTTATGCTTCTACCCTATTTAAACTATTGTGCTGTGTTCTTTCCACACCCAAAATGATCAGTGCAATCAACGAGACATTTGGGTACACAGAAAATGTAAGGTCAATCTCAACAACTGCTGCCATGTTAAAAAAGGAAGAAAAAAATATACTATAATCTGGGTTAAAGAAGAAAGGGATCTGGCTTTTGTCTCAATCATTTGCATTTGGTGTTTTGAAAATCCATTTAAATAATTGGTGTTATTAACTGCATCAAGTTACTCATTTGTTTACATGTTCAATTCATTTGTCCGTAGCTGTCTTTTTGAAAGGTCAGTGTTTTTTCTTCAGTAGTTTGGTTGAAATCTTTAGAAAAAATGAATAAATTAGGGTTAAAAATTGGGTCTACACAATGCATTATTAAAGGATGTTTTTCTCTTCTTTTTCTCCAAATAAAAAATAATGAAAATTTGAGTTGTACAAAATAACAGTTGTAGAATGTTCAATTATGAAATTATTTTCCTTAAGATGCATGGAAAAGATTTTGAGGGGATGAGGGGACAACAAAACAAAAGTGTTGGCAAAATTTACAGGAATGTTAGAAAGTTTTTTAAAATGATGGCATAAGAATTAATTAAAAATCCTAATTTATTTGCATGTGAAATTAAAGTAAAAAAGCACCAGTTCTGTTTTATGCACACTAACTAAATAAAACTGATATAACTGAACAATCATATTCAGCAAAGTATAAAGCTTTCTGTCTGACGTTTAGCTTTCTTTATGTTATGTTCCACTGCATTAAAATAATATTTTTGAACATGAGCATACTTTGAAAAAAATGCAGTGATTATAAAGAAGAGAATTTTAACTTTTTCAAGAATGATGACCCTCACGTGGTATGTGAAATTTGTAAGACTAAATACTATTAACACATTAGATCAGAGACCTTTCTCTCCATGAGTGTGTTGTTATTCTCCTCACTTTTTATCAGAATATTTAAAGACCATAGACAATTTTTACTATGGTATCTATTTCTTTGCCCCGATGAAAGAATATAGATCAAGGATCCAATTCTTCAAACACTTAAGTGTAGCTTTACACATTTGGGACTTGTCTACACTTGAAACGATACAGCAGCTCTGCTGCAGCACTTCAGTGTAGACACCACCTACACCGATGGGAGGAATTCTCCTGTTGGCGTAGGTAATCCATATCCCTGAGAGAGGATAGCTGGGTTGATGGAAGAATTTTTTCTGTCAACAGCACTGTCTACACTGGGAGTTAGGTCAGCTTAACTATGCTGCACAGGAGTGTGGATTTTCACACCCCGTAATAATGTTGCTGGGTGAACCTCAATTTTTAGTGTAGACCAGGCTTTGAATCTTCCCATGGAAGACAGTGGAGTACTCACATGCATAAGGTTGCACATGTTCTTAACTGTTTGTAGGATCAGCACCTAGTCCTGAAGGGTTACACTAGCTTTCTTTTATTTGCTTCATTTTTTGTTTTTAATTCTACAACCAGAGGTGGTTATGTTTTCAATGAGAACAGATAGGAGGCTTAGAACAGAAATGAAAATCAGTCTTGTGTGGCTCAGAAATTATTTTAAAATTTTTAAAGATAACATTAAATCCATTTAATTGTCTAAAATGAGTATTTTTATTAATTAATATTAATTCATGAGAAATTATTCTGATTTCTTAATTCCCTCCTAATTACAATTTTTCACCATGGGTGTACCATTTCACTGTTTGTTTATTTGCAACGTTATCTGTTTCACACACCCAATGCTGTTAAAACTAAAACTAAGAACTAATGATATCATAACTGTGATTAACAGTCAATAGAGTTCCTAATTCCTTTGGTCCTTTATGTTGAACAGTTCAGGCCGTGGTACTTGCCTTGATAATGAGCCTCCCAAGCGTGACTTTCTTTATCCTGCTGTGGCCCCAGGTCAGGTGTATGATGCTGATGAACAGTGTCGCTTCCAGTATGGAGCAACATCCCGTCAATGTAAATATGGGGTAAGAAGTCTTAATCCTTATGCTGAGTGTTCTGCTTAGTCATTTGTATATATTCCTTCATGACAAAAAAATTAGTTAGATTCCATAGTGAGTTACACAGTTTTCCTATAGTGATCCATGCTATACCGCCTGTGTAAGTAAAGAGCAAGAAGTTTTAATCCTTATGCTGCATCTTTTGCTTGAGTCATTTGTGTATAATGTATTCCCAAATATTTGGGTAATAATGAATGTATGCAGTGCTGCTGTAGCTGTATCAATCCCAAGATATTAGAGAGACAAGGTGGGTGAGGTTATATCTTTTCTTGGGCCCACTTCTGCTAGTGAGAAAGGCATGCTTTCAAGTTTACACAGAAGAAGAGCTATGTATAAGGTCAAAAGCTTGTCTCTCTGGATATTAATGAATTGGATACGTGTCTTTTAAGTAAGTCAGGCAAAATAGCTCATGAGGTCAGTTCTGCTTCCTTTGAAGTCTATTGAAGAACTCCCATTGCCTTCCAGGGAGCTGAATTAGACCCATAATATATCAAAATGTTGAAATATGAAGTTTGTGATGCTGGCTTTCATTTTTTAATGTAAAGATACATTTTACAGTAATTTTGTACTTGTTTTGTTTTGCCAGGAATATCTGTTTCAGTTAATATTTGCTGGCATTGAGGTTGTTTCACACACTGCTCAGATCTCCCTCTAATAAAGATAATTGGGCAGGAGCACAGAGTAATGTGAAACTAAATAGACAGAAAGGAGACTAAAATAACTGCTGATGAGAATGTCAGAGTAAAAGATTTATTCTCCCCCACCAAATTTAAATTTAATTCATTGAAGTTATAGCTGTAGCTATTTGCACACTACTATTTTACAGTTTATGCAATGTATTTTAAAATAGTGCTTTAAAGAAAATCTTGAAGCCCAAGATTACATTGTTCACAATGATGCTTTCTTCATTGATAGTCATCAGTTAATCAGATTGAATAGCTGCGGTTAAATCTGAATAAAACTAAAAGTTAATTTTGTAGTTCAAAATAGTACTATTTTAAATTAATCATTTATAAAATATGAAAGGACTTTTAAATATTTAGCTAATTAAAATAAAACAGTGTAATCATTGCACTTTCAGTAATCACTTTTAATAGGGCTAAAGTACAGAGGGAGTGTGTTTTTAATAATCCTTAGGTGATAAGTCAATATTATTCTTGGGCTGGCTCTTTGGCCAAGCGTATAGTGCAATGCATTTAAAAGTTGTATTTAGCTAGCTGGGTGGGTTGATTTCCCATTCTTGATCCCCCACCGAAGCTCTTATTGTTTCTCTTTCAGCTCTTACTTCTTACCCCTTGTGCTTTCAGGGACCTGTTTTCTCTCACTACATTTAGGCCACACTCCTTTTTTCTTTTTTCAAATTCCCATTGCACTCTCTTTGTACTTTCAGAATAAGAAAATTTGCAGACATTTAATCCAGTATAGGGGCCATGCCCTTTTGAGGTACAATGCATTTTAAATCAAACTGGAAAGTTAATAATGTGCAAAAACTGGCTAATGCACACACATATTAACATTTTCATAGTCTCTTTGCTAAACTATATTATCATTATTATTGATGACCATATTGTACAGTAGTATTCTGTTCTTAAACCAATTATCTTCGCCTCAAATATGAAAACAAATAGAAGAAAGATTTATGTAATCTTGGTTTTATGATTCCTGCTTTCTTTCTCTTAATTTTTGTTATGTGTTATGTTAAGAAAGACTCCCGTGTAGCTATGAAACAGGCTGAAAACCTAGAAGAATTAAAGAGTTAAAACAAACTAGGGAGCCTCGTTCACTAGTGCTGTGAACTGATGCAATCTAATGTACCACATCAGTGAGTCAAGCAACAGTTCTAAAAAACTGTCTCGAGGAAAAGAAATTTTAAGAAGATCAGAATACAGGATTCAGAATTGTATACATTTACCCAAGATTATTTAAAAAGTCCTAGTACATCTTATATGGGATACAATATATGTTTAAAGTGTTATCCACAATAACCATAATGTATCTGCAAGTGCAATTATTATCATGTGAATGATGCACATTTCAGGTAATGAGAAAGGAGAAAAGTATTCTTTGGGCATTTTTAACAGATTGTTAGTACTCACATGAAAAAGGGCTATTCACGTGAGCACAGACTTGCAGGATTGAATCCTGGATCTAAATACTACGAAGAGTCAGGCTGAAGATGTATTTATATATTTTCATTTAAAAACAAGGATACCTACAATGATTTGGGTGCCTTGTTTAATTTAGTTTTCACAATAATTCATCAAAATAACTTGTTCATCTCACTCCAGTAATAGAATATGCACATATTAGACATAATAAAATAAGAGCACATCCACAGTAGACATAATACAACCCTCCAACACTGTCCTCCCCCTGTCTAAACACTTTGTGGGAAAAGATGTAGTATTTCCACTAGGTAAACAAATTTGGACCCTGGTGACCAAGAGAGGAATTAATGCTGAAGTAAAGGAAACTTTACAGAGAATGATCTACCTACCAGTAGACCTCTCTCTTTAGCTTGTCTGATTCCAATAGTCTCATCTGTGACTGTATTGCATAGGAAGAAAGATTGCAAACTCTCACATAGAACTGCTTGGGAATTGTTCAATGAAATGATTTTTCATTAGAAATTGCCAGTCTGTCGAAACCAAAACTTTTCACAAGAATGTACCACTTCTGATAAAACTTTCATCAGGAAATGTTTTTTAGAACAAGGATGGAATTTCTAGTCAAAACAAGACTGCCCCATCCTACCACAAATAGTCCACTGGTTTGGACTTTCAATGAGAATGAAAGACCTAGAGAATTAGACTTCAGTCTCCCACATCACAAGTGAATGCCCTAATCACCAAGCTATTGTGGGGGGTGGCCTCTTTCAAGCTGTCCTGTTGGAGCTGTGCCAGTTCAATTAACTCATTAATTCATGAATTGGTCCAAAGAGAGTAACTCTATAGCTCAGTGATTCAGGCTAAGATCGCAGTTCATATCCCTGCTCTGCCATTTTCCTGCATTCCAGGACTATGCTCCAACCACTGGGCTACTGAGTCAGTCTCTGTCACTCTGGCCATGTCTACACTTGAAAAGTTAGGTCGACTTTATGAAGTCGACTTAATAAGGTCGACTTTAAGTCGATTTAAAGTGGACTTTATTAAGTCAATTTAACAAAAGTCAGCTTAACTTTTCTAGTGTAGATGTGGCCCATTTTCGACCTTATTAAGTCAACTTAAGTTTTAAGTCGATTTAATAAGCTCCACCAAGGCGCTAATCCCCATCTCCACTGGCTTAAGTCGATTTAATAAAATTGACTTAAGCGCTAGTTCTAATTAAAACGAGGTGTTATTAATTCGAACTAACTTTTCCTTAATTCAATTTAAGGAGCAGCTTAAGTCGACTTAAGGAAAGCCCAGTGTAGACGTAAAGTAAATTAAGTCGATTTAGGCCTCCTTAAGTCAACTTAATTTGTAAGTGTAGACGCACCCTCTCTGTCTTTCCTGTTGGAGATGTTCAACTTTGAATAGATAGTTAAATATTCATGGGGTCAGAGAGAGGAAGACACACTAACTCTATCACCCAGCATTTAGGGCACTCACCTGGGTTGTTTGAGATTGACAGTCAAGTCCCTGCTCCAATGGCTATTTAATTATTTATTCACAGTGGATTAGTTCCAATAGAAGATACTGTTGGAGACATACCCTAGAGCTGCCAGTAGCCTGGTAGTGAGGATGCTAATAATCAAGGTCGTAGTTTGAATCAGATAGAGCAAAGACTTGAATTAGAATCTATTGAGTGCCGGTTGGTTGATCTGTGGCAGGGAACTCTTTGGTTTTTTATGAAAAATTTCAGAAGTTCCCAAGTCAGAATGGGAAAGTGTTATGCTTTATAGCTAAGGCCCTACTTGAATCATAGGATGATTGTCCAAAAATTGCAGCTGAACTGAAGACAAGCCATGGAAAATCACAGAAAAGTAATAATGGACTTTATTATTTGTGATAATAAGGTCCATTTTACTTTTGGTGGGATTTTCTGGTGTCAGCCACTGGACCTGAAAGTGGGAGCTTTGGCTATCAGTCAGCTGGGGCTTCCTCTGTCAGAATTGTGGTAGACGCCCAGTATTGTAGGATCTGCAGCAGGGCTTTATTTATAGGTTAAAATCATCCTGGAAATGTATTGACAGACACTGAACTATTACAACTATTACGTGAAACAGATTCTGCTATCATTTACACCAATACGAATTCCATTATCCCAAGAAAAACTAAAAAAATTGTCTTCAATACAACTGCATAAATGAAAATAGAATTTGTTCATTGTTGATTGCACGCACAGCACTTGGGGCTGTGACCTCCTCAGCAGTGAAAGTCTCAGATTACAGCCCAGATCTCATCCTCCAATAGAGAAGCTCACAGAAAAGAGTCAGAAAGGCAGGAAAACTGCAAGATTCCCCTTAAAATTTGTAAGTGTAGACACACACTACAATAATATAATATCTTGCTAGACAGCTAGTAGGAACTATTTAGATCTATTTAAGGCCCTGCTTAATTTGTGATATTGCGGAAATTGCAGGTTCAGCAATGCTAGACTTTCACCACAATTTTGACAGCAGGAGCTCTGCTGTGCATGGTGCTAAGAGCAGAAGCCCCTGTTCTCAACCTCAGACTCTCACAGTCAGCTCCAAGTGGCCAACAGTGGGAACCCCTGCTCTCAGCCCCAGGCGGCTGACAATGGAAAATCGTGGAAAAGTAATAATGGACCTTATTACTGCAAATAATAAGTTCCATTATTAGTTTTCTATGATTTTTCATGGCTTGTCCGCAACTCAGCTGCTATTTCTGGCATTCATCCCATGATTCAAATAGGGCCTTAGATCTATTTTACATATTTAGGCAGGGACATTAAAAGAGGCTTAAATGAGTTACGTGCCCAATTCCCATTGATTTCCAGTACGAGTTAGACATCTAATGCTCCTCTATATTTTTAAAAATTCTGGGCTTATATCTTGTTTATTATTAGAAAAAAATGATACTTGAAATATGCATGACTTAGCTTAGGCTTTTGTGGTTCAAAATAATTTTTTTGTTACTGGTTTTGCATCAAGTCATAGAACTTATTCTTAGGCCAGTGGTTAAAACCTGAAATCTTTTTAGGGGTTAATATTTTATGCATACGGTTGACTTCATTGTGCTGCATTTTATTGTCTGTGAAGCATTTTATTATCTGTGTGGATTTATGAATAGTGCTTAGCCATTCTTATTATATTAGTTGTCTCCTTTGCTGCTGTACCATTAATGGAATGCAGGCAGGTACATAAGATGCCAAATTGTTTCATGTGCAAATGCCTGCTTCCACTGAAATGAGTGAGAGCCATCTATGCACATCTAAGAATAGAGTTTTCCCATACATCGAATAATATAGTTTAGCAAGGACTGATTTTTCTCTTGTTGGTCATGGTCTGATATGTGTAATCAAGCTCTCCATTCAATTTGTTAGCTAAGATACCGTGAAACTCAAATGTCACAGTTCTCATTTGCATTTTGTTTGTGTATATCTGAGTGCAAATGAAGTTCAAGTCATGCAAACTGTAACAGGAAGCACTCACGTTATCTCATACAGAGACAGCCTGAGCACACAGTCTCGTACTAGGGGGCGCTTCTGCTACTTTCAACAATCCCATGGGCAGACAACAAAGTACATTAGCACTGGAGAGCGCTCTCTTTTCCTACCAAACAGATTTCCCAGTAGTGGCTGGACTAGCTATGCCTCTGTTGTTCTTGCGAGGCCTGTTATGAGGCAATGGGAGTACCCATGAACCTGACTGTCGTTGATTAAAAGTTCCTGGAAATTCTACAGCACTTCTTTCAATGGAAAATAAAACTGCAAAAGGATTGAAGTTATAGTAGACTCTTCTAGTGGTGTACTGTAGATTTAAATATCAGGGGGCATGAAAATAATGTATGGTCACACTTGTATTTTGAAAGAAAGAAAGAAAGAAAGAAAGAAAGAAAGAAAGAAAGAAAGAAAGAATGCTGCAGAAGTAGCATGACCTATCATTTGTGGTGAATGAAGTGTTTCTTGTTGTACGCAAGTAACTTAGTTCAGCTAAGTGATGTTGACAAGATATGTTGTTAGCTCAACTGTGATCTTTGTGATGACGGAAATAAATGTGAGGAAGTGAGAACAGATTCTCAGAGGTTCTTTTCCCAAAAGAAAAAAGAGAAATCATCAGGAGGCCTTCACCTGAACAACTGACAGTTTCCGCCTTTTCTTTGCCCTCTCAACCATTGACATTGAGATATTTATACAAAGGATGAATATAAACAAATAATACAACTATGTAGGGACAAAATTAGAAAGGCAAAGGCATAAAAAGGGATTAAACTAGCTAGAGATACAAAGGGTAACAAGAAAACCTTCTACAAATACATTAGAGGTAAGAGGCAAACTAAGTAGAGGGCAGCCATTTTACTCAATGAAGGGGGAAAAACAATAACAGAAAATGTGGACATGGCAGAAGTACTAAATGACTTTTTTGTTTCAGTTATTGATTGAATGTCTAACATAGTGATTATCAGTGAAAATAAGGTAGAATATGAGGCTAAAATACAGAAAGAACAAGTTAAAATTACTTATTCAAGTTAGATGTCTTCAAGTCACCAGGGCCTAATAAAATACATCCTATAATACTCAAGAAGCTGACTGAGTATGTAACCCATATGCCTGAGAAGGCTATCTCTGAGAGACCTGCTGAGGGTGGGTTACTGTTGTTGGGCAGATTAGTGACCCACAACTGGAAACTTCCAGAGGCAGGGAGTGGTAGCAATTTGAGCATGCTCCACAGTGTACCCTGCTGGTGTGATCAGTCAGATGACTGGAGAGCAGCAGCCTGAGCAGACAGCAGGCAGGAGCTGCCTTGAGGGGAGACCATGTGCTCAGTGTTCTGGAGAGGAGCTGAGCCAGGAGTGAACAAGATGTTTTCTCCATGTAAAGGAGTCATTTGCACCAGACCTTGCAGACATGCATATGGGACTGAGGGCTGGTTGCAGAGAAGAAGAGAAAGCCTGCATGTAATGCCACAGAGGATCCCAGCAAAGAAAGAAGAGGACAGCTATTTCTTGCCATGCAAGCTTCCACACTGGAACAGAGACTGTAGCTGAGAGTTGGGTGAACTCAACACAGACTTTGGGACTCTTGGGTATCTTTCATGCAAGGGATTGTTCTTGGTTAATTGTAGTTTGTTTTCTTAGGTTAAGGTTCATTTAGTTAGTAGTTAATAAAGTTCATTGTTATGTTTA